>VYXB01006404.1:182777-255277 GCA_013397135.1 Pachyramphus minor | reverse complement strand
CTTTAAGGGTTTCATGTATCAGGGTAACTAGACAAAAAATGTAGTTCCCAGGGTGAAAATTATATTAACAAAGAATTAGTAATAAAGCTGAATAAATGTAATGAGATGTGAAAGAGAGTGCGTAGCACATTTTTTTTTTTCTGTCTTTCATAATTAGGCCCTGAAAGAAATGGAAATTCAGACAAAACACCTTCCTCATTACCAATTTAAATATTACAAATTAAAATGTGTTGTTATTGGACAGCTGATTGTTTTGGGTTTTTTTTAATTCAAGAGGTAAAGATGCTGCTTTTGGTTCAGGTTGCTGTTTTAGAGGGAAGAATTTCACAGAATGATTGTTAGCTGATTCTCTTTTCAGCTGAGATAACATTTCAAATTTTTTCTCTGGTGAATTCTCCCCTTTCTTTCTTGTCTAAATTACAGTTACCCAAACTCTGCTGACAGTTTGTGCACTACAGGGGTGGCCCAGAATCATCCTTTGTTATTCTCACAAGCTATTTATCATATTTATTAAATCACATAGATTCCTACCATAAGTTGGAAAAACAGTATGTGCTTAATTTGGACCAATTAATTCCACAACAAATACACTCTCTCTTGGCCTCTTTTATAAACCAGAACATCAAACAGCTGTTGTCTCATCCCAACAAAACTAGTATGTAGCATTTTGAGTCAGCTTTTACTACTGAGTATTGGATGAAACAAGATAGGAGACACTTACAGGGATCTATTTCAGCCAGTAAATCCTGGTAATTTATTAATGATTCAAAGCTTACAAGAGAAACTTTATTTCATGAACTTTTTATTTCTGTATTTCATAAATCTTCAGGCTAACAGACAGTGATCTCCAGTTCCTTTCTACATCTTGGTGTTTTGTTACAGGGCATAAAAATTGTTTCAAATACCAAAATCATACATGTTTCTATTTGAAAAACAAAATATGCAAACCAACACTGTTGTGCTCTGGGGGCAGTTTCAGACCTCTGACATGGGTTCCAGAACAAAAGCTGTGCTTGCAGTGCCTGCCCTGGCTGTTCTGTCTGCACAAGCACCTTTCCTGAGGATCTGTGACTCTTATTTGCATTCTGGAGGGTTTTGTCAGAGGCTCAGGAAGCCAGGTGACACTGCATGTACACATATGATATTAAAAGACTAGAAGAAATACACACATGAGTATTTGGAAATGAGGAGAAGTTAGAGGAGCTGTGAGCAGCTCATCAGTTGGATGTCTGCATGATGAGCCCCACGTGGGCTGTAGGGTCTCGATGCTTTAGTGGCTTTGCACTGAGCCCTCACTGTGTCTGTGTGGTTCTGCCACTCTGATCCATACCCTGTGGTTTTGGAGGAGCTGGTGCATGTCTGGGAGTGGCCTGCACCACCATCATCTGTGGATTGTTGGCAACTGGTGTAGCTTTGAGCTGACGTTGCTTTAAATTGCACCTGGTCACCAGCTCGTGCAGATGTGCTTCCAAAACACGTGGGTGGAGCCATGAGAATTTGCTATGCTGCTGCTTTGGGTACTGTCTTGTCATTTTGAGAAGGTTCAGGAATGCTGTGCTAAGCCTTTGCATCCATGAACTTAAAAAGATAAAGGTTTAGGCAGCTACTGCAGTGCTTGTAAGAACAAGTGTGAGTAGCCTTTCCAATGTTTGCTCTGAATTGCTTTGGGTTTGGGTTTTTTTTTGGTTTTTTTTTACAATCCCTGAAGGCAAAGACTATTTGGAAACAGCACTGATGTGCTGTGTGGATGGTCTGCAAGAGGTGGGAGAGGCAGAAATTTAGTTTACAACATCTCTCTCTTCTCCATGTTGCCTGACAGAACCAGGCCAACAAAAGTGGGTTTCACGTGTGTGCAGGGAGAGCTCAGGGCTGCTTCTCCCTAAAGCTGCACTGATGAGGAGGCAGCAGAGAGGACACAGACACTCCCATACCCTCAGGTCCATGCCCTGCTGTCAGAATGTGGCCTTACATATCAGTTACAGTGTAAGACATGGATTCTCTTTGGATTGGAGTTTCCTAATGGTTTGGTGGAACAGAAGTTTGCCAATGCAGTGTTCTTGCTTCTGTTTGCAAATAATTGGGGTATCTGAGCTGGTGTGCAGTGTGATGGCCTGGGAAGGGCAACACAACCATGTGTTTGGGGATTTCCTCCTCACCGGGAAACCAGAAGTTTAAGTTTTTGAGGCAAAATCTTGCAAATCAATTTACAATTGTTAACTTTTTGAGGCAAAATCTTGCTTAAAAAATACATGTGACTGTATTGAATAGTTGCATAGGTGTTGATAGCCTGCAATTAATGTTTTAATGAAGGCCTATTTTCTGTGTATACAAAGTTGTTCTCCAATTTTTGTTTTTAAATGCTGGTCACAGGTGGGAAGATATGATAAAGAGGGCACTGGCTTTCTCCCTGCCTGGACAGGAAAATCCTTTATTTGATATTTATTTCATTAAGGCAATCTGACTCGTTGTCTAAGCAATTCTACAGGGGAAAAAAGCAGCTCCTTGCAGGTAGTGGCTGTTGATGTGGAGCAGCAGATGAGGCTGAAGGAATGGAAGATGATAGGGATGTCACCTGTTCTTACTGTATTTCCCACAACTTCTTGTCATGGAAACTCTCCTGTGAGAAAAGAGAGGCCTTGTCTTGCTGGGTTTGTACAGGTTTTCCTCTTGTGTGGGTTAGGATAAGGCTGTTGGGATGTCAGTCCCTGGCAGACAGATTGAGAGCTTCAAATGAGCTCAGTGGCCAAAGCAGGTGAGTGTTCTTCTCTTTCCATGGGACTTGTGAAAGAGTGGCAGAAGTAATATGTTGCAGATGGGTAATCCAACAGCTAGAACTGCCCACCAACAAAACAAATAAAGGATTTGGAGGGTCAGCTAGGTCTAAAAAACCCCAGAATATTTACCATCACAGGAAATAGACTTTCAGAGTTATTTTTCATGCCCAAACATTACTCCTTGAGAGTCATCATATTTTATAAAAACTTTTATTAGCATTTCCGAGTGGCCTTACCCCCGTTGTGTTTTTATCAGTCCCGAGAGCCATAACCTTTTTAAAATATTTTTTATCATTATAAACACAATAAAGTAAGCTGTCTTGCACATAGATTTGTAGATCTCATTAGAGATACTTTTAAAAAAGGTACTCCATCTCTTGGGAAGATAATGACAAGTAGTAATCTTGGCATGCAAAGTTTTCAGACAGGAACAGTTTGTTAAAATAGATTGTTTAATCTTTCCAGCATTGTTTTGGAGTGGATGTACTTTTTAATTGCACTTTTGCACGGCGTTATGACTTGAATGAGAGAAAGACAAGGGCAGCTGAAAACAAATGATGTGGTGATATCAGTTAGATGATATTCCAGGTGAAAAAACAGCCAAGTATTTGCTTAAGATTTCAAGTGTTATCAAAGTCAAACAAGAAAAATGGCAGTTTTTAAACTCATTAAAGTTAGCATTTGTCTGTATTGTAAATGAAGTATATTCCCCAGGGTAGTTAACAGCTTTGGTGGCACAAGATGGGGGTAATTTTTCAGATGTGCTGTTTCCAAGGGGCCAGTGTCCTAAGGCTTTGCTTTAAATGGCCTTTTTATGCAGTAGGATAATGGGCAGTTTGTGCATTGCTAAATCAGCCCTATTTTGTTAGGAATGTTACAGTCAGGGCACTTACAATTTGTCAGAGGAAATGCAGAACATCTCTACAGGAGTCTGTTTAAGAGGACATCATTTCTCGATAAGCTCGTGCTCAGGTCAACATGCAGCACTGCTCTTACACTATTCCCCTGTTGCTTCTGCCACATGGGAATGCTCTGATTTATTAGGATTGCACAAGTCATGTCCTCTGCCTGACTGAAACCACGATGTGGAAATTTTCTCTGCCCTCCCCCTTTCCAAAACGAANTAGGATTGCACAAGTCATGTCCTCATGTGGAAATTTTCTCTTCCCTCCTCCCCCTTTCCAAAACGAGGTGGAGAAGGTTACTTTGAAGCCCTCCTAAAGTATTTCTAAGGGGGCTGTTTTGAGGACAGGAAATACCCAGCGCAGGATCTCTGTGGTAAATACATGTTGTAAATACACCAGGACTGTTGCTGTTTTGGAAAGTGTGCTGTTTGAAGGGGTTAATCCTATGACTATGATCAAACTACTGTAAAACGCTTGTGAGGATGTGCAAAGACAGAACAAGAAGATTATGAACCCAGAGAATGTGACACAAAAACATCCAACGGTTACTGGGCAAACCCCAAACATCAACAAAAAAAAAAATCCAGAAGTCAAAGTGAGTTGCAGTGATGGGTAGTACAAATGTATGTCCTGTCAACTTTTTAATTACATTTCAAATTGCAGAGACACTTCTGCTATAATACTGGCTTAATGAATGGTGATTCTTTAGTCAAATCTGCTGTAAAAAGTGTGTGCAATCCAGTGTTGTGTTCATTTCCCGTTTGATAAAAGTGCTAATACTCTGTCATTCAGGCTGCTATTACTAAGAAATTTTTGGTTTGTTTCAGCACTGTGATATTTTAAACTCAATGCAGCCAAGGACATTTTTAATGAAAAGAAAAAAAAAAAAAAGCGATGAAAAGCCTTAGTAATTTTGTGTTTGATGCCAGTTGTAATATGAGAAGTGCAGAAAATATTTTGAAGGGGTCAAAGCTATTCCTCTTTATTGTTTTTCTTTTTATTTTTTTCCCTGTAACACTGAATTTAGCTGTCTGCAGGCGTTTGAGCCCAGAATATTCTACCTTCTCTGCAAAGAGATAAAACATTAAAGTTTCTCTTAAAAGACAACTTGGGTGGCTGTGAGTAACCTTCCCTGGAACTCAAGTAACTCCATTACTCTGATTCACAGGGACTCATTCCCTATGGTTTCTTTTTCCTGCTTTTCAAATAGTTTAGCACTCTTACTTCACCTCTGCCTTTCTCCCTGTAAATCATCCTGTTTGAGGGGTAAAAGGTTTTTTTTGGGGTTGTTTGGGGTTTCTTTTAATGTACAAGGTAGAAGTTTGTATAGATTTCCTGGATTCGTGTGAACCATACAAAGATCTTTCCTTCTTTGTAACTTTCTGTGCTCAACTCTTTAAGGTCTGGAATGATCCAATGAAGAAGAGGAGATAGTCCTGGAGTTGGTAAAAAGTTCAGCTGCCTAAGGATTGCTTTGAAAAAATGGAATCTTTAGTGTGGAGCTTTTGTTTAGCCAATGAAAAAGAGCTGATTTTTAAGGTAAAGGACAAGGAAAACCAAGAAAGAGTCTCTAAGAAGCTGTAAGAATTAGAGACCAAAAAAATCCTCAAAATAATATTTAAACTCAGGCAAATGCTGTGAAATAGGATAAGAACACAACATGACAGCTAATATCCAGAGTAAAATTCACTTTAATGAAGTAGTTGTAACATATTTGTGGAAGTGTTAAATGAATATTTAGGAAGTTGATGTTATCTTAGGAAACTTTTTACTCTAAAGTCACTACTTGACATTCAGTTATTTCCAGTTTACTGTCTGATACAAAGTTATTCTGATATTTCTAGAGTATTACAAAGAGAACTATTTGCACTCCTTACTAAAAGCCTTAAAGGAAAGGAAAAGTACAGGTACTTTCTTTCCCCCAGCAGCCAGCTCTCCAGACTGCAGTTTTGGGGAACTAAATTTTTATATACCAAACTGTAAAATTATAGATTCCATTAAAAGTACCTAGGGTTTTTTGCCTGTACTTTTGGTATGGAAATGTTTCAGATTCAGATTACTCCCAGGTCATCAAGGTAAAAGACAAAGAGACTTACCTAGTTTAAAATTAATTAATGAATTGTTAACTCTGAAACCTAATGATGATATTAAACAGACACTATCCTTTTTATGTCATATCATGTCCTTTTTGCAGAATCATCCAGGTACTTTAGTATCTGTTCTTTAATAATGCATTTCAGCCTTCCAGGAGCTGTGAAAGACAAATGTCTTCCTTGCCCTCAGAAATGTGGTGAGACAAAACCTTTTACTGGGAGTTTTTTTGTAAGCCCCCTTTTCACATGGCCCAAGTAGAAGACCTTGCTTTTCAGGACAATATAAGCTGAAAAAAAGCCTCCACAATATGTGCTCCATGTTCAAACTTGCTGAACTATAGAGAGTGACTTTAGAAGACATCTCATACAGAAAGAGAGAGAAATGGCAAGTGTTAGTGCCCAAATAATTTAGTTTCAAAGAAACAACCCATCTGTACAACTCAGGAACCCCCCAAAAATGTAAAGAATTTCTAAGGGTCCTTATTAAGCAAAAATAGTAACAAAAGGGATGAATGTATAGAAGTTTAACTGACTTTCAACAGCACTGGAAGAAAAGCTAAAGAAAGATAAGCAGAAGGTGTCAGATCATGTGATTTTGTTGTACATTCATCCACGAGTGGCATAAACAATTTTTTAAATAAATTTTTATTTTTTTGGTTGCATACTGCATAAAGCATCCTCTTGAGCTAAGGAGGATCATTAGAACCAGGGACTGATGCTCAACCCGGGGGGGAGGAGGGAGTGTCACTCCCTTGCTGTGTTCAGCCCTGACCTTGTGTTCTCTGCAGTGCTGATAGACAGTTCTGAGAGCTGCCAGTAGCGGGGATGACTTCACTGAGCTGTACCGGGGGGGAAGGAACACAGCCACGAGCTGTTCTGCTGCCTTTTTCCTCCTGACACACCCCATATGCTGAGATGGTGGGTGGCAGTGGGAGAGCTGGCACGTTAGCAGCAGTGTGTTCCCCGTGCCAGGGGAATAATCTGTTGGCTAGTTAAATCTCATTTCTGATTCATCTGTACTAAGAGGCGAGATCCTTACAGGAAAACCAGCTCTTGGAGTGTGTGATAGTGCAGTCTAGAGGAGGCTCTGAAACTCGTGCCTTGAAACTCTATTTTGAATATAAAATAACCCCCCAACTCTAAACAGTCTACAACTGGAGTGCATTAGCAATTCTTATGGGAATGAGAGAACTGCTGTGCCTTTGTTAGGTTTTTAGGTGTTCACATAATGTGGGAAAGTTCACTATACCAGGAGATTCAAGTAGGCAAATCAAAGCAGAAACAAAAAAAACCTTCTTATTTTCTCTGTTAATAACATTGCTTGTTAAACAGAAGTTGGCATAGAATCCCAGTGTGAAATTGCCCGGAGAAGATTGTTAATTTGGTGTAAGCTTGTTTCATTCAGTATCATATAAAAACGAGGAGAAATATAGGTGTGTTTCTAGTAGTGAAAAGGAGGATTTGCATCCCAAGGCAAAGAGGTGAGCACCATCAGGGGGAGTTCATGTTCGTTTGACAACCACAGGACTTGGCAAACAAACACGAGCAGCAGAGAAAACACCCTGCAATGTTTTGCTGGAAGAAGCAAAATAGAGCAGAATCAATCATCTTTTCAATGAGAGTCTAAGGTGACTTGGGCCCTGCTCTTGGCTCTGCAGAGGACTTGTACACAGCTTTCTCTGCTCTGTGCAGGAGGCTTTTCTTCCCTCCTCTTTTATAAGTGAGCCCTCCATCTGCTGGGGCTGATGTCCCTCTGTGGAGTTACAGAGGCTGCTGGAGAGGGAGTGGTCCCTGTTGCCTTTGGGCAATCACGTCTGCTCCTCATGCATCAAACTGGGTTTGTCAGCTCTACTAGTCAGGCCAAGAAAGCTGCAAAACTGGGGGAAAAAAACACCCTTCAACAGCATAGTTATTAATTGACCTTTTTGCCTTATTGTAATGCTGTGAGTATCCAGAGGTATTTGGTCTTACTTTTTTTTTTTTTCTCCACCTAAACATCTAAATTTGCCTTTTTTTATGTCTGTGTGTGGATGAATCAGAACTGGCAATAGTGTAGAGTTTCTGCTCAGCTTGGATGTGTACAAAGCTGGCTCTTTACACTTATGTTTTACACAAGACCTCAGATCTGGACAATACAATACCAGAAAGTACATGGAATAAAATCCTTATTCCATTGAAATCGTTTTGATTAGTCACTGTTGGATTTGTTTGGACTAGGATTTTAGCTGAGGTTAGCTGGAGAGTGGGTTCCTGGTGCTGAGATATCTTTCTTCACATCTGGAATCAGCCCCCAGCCTGCACAGGAGTGCAGCAGCATTCAAGGGATGACAAAAGCTATCCAATTAAAAGTAAAAAGACTGCTTTACTCTGCTCCAGTGTCTGTCCTCACATCTCTCCAGCCAGGTCTGCACTGCTGCCTCTCCCTTCACCAGCTCCCACTCCATAGGCCACTGCCAGAGTGGATGGTGCACTCAAATGTTGCCACACTTGAATTATTTTATTTTTAGTTGATGATCAAACACATTAACTTAAAAATAAAACCCCTCCACTGGTAATGAAGTGCAGCAGCTGCAGAACCAATTTTTATTTTGTCACAAGTGTGACAACCTGTGGTGGACAAGCAGAGAGGACAGCTGTACATGATAGTCTCCTCAACCACTCCAAGAGAATTTATTCAAGGATGACAGAGGCAGAAAAGTGGAGTTGTAGTTTTGCATACGAGGAAAAGTCTGTTGATGTGAGTTGTTAACTTTTTCTTACATGTTTGAAAAGTGAGGATAATGAAGTTTTGGGTAAAGAGATATCACCAGGTTGTACCAAAAGTGTTCTGCAGATACAAAGAAGTATTAAGCAGTTTTGATTAATACTTAAATCATTGTTGGCGTGGGAGGAGAAGTTGTACAGTGAAGGGAGAAGGTATCTTTGAACCTAATTTTGTGCATTGGTGATTAACTTGGTTTTGGTACCTTCCTATGGACTGGCATATGTTGCATCTGGGCCAGATATACAAAGTGAGATAATAGAATTGTTTAGGAGAGATTTCTGCTTGCCTTTCTGCCCCTCAGCAGGTTTGTGTGGGTTCTGCTGAAATTCCCTATCTGCTTTATTTTGTTCATTCCCTTGTTCTGTGCTGCACAGAGCGAGAGCAGTGAGTTATCAGACGTGGGGACTGAGGGGGAAGATGAAGAGAGCCCTCTTGTTCCATAAGAAGTGGGAGGTGAAGCAGCAAGGAAGACAGGAAGACTGATTTGGGAAGATAATATAGTAGCTTACAACGTGGAGAGAGATCCTTACAGGTAAAAGAACTGACAAAATTTCACAGCAGGCACTAGTGGGAGATGAGAATCCAAGGGAAGCATCATGCCATGGGAGAAACAAGCTTTCACTGATCACAACATGCTGTGGTGTCTCCATGAGAGCACAGTCTGGGAAGCCTTTAGCTGTGGGGAGAAGCAGTGCAGTGTCTGACAACTTTTTGTTTTGTTTTAAGAGGTACACATTAAAAATACATCTAAAGTGTGGGACACAAGGAGTCTAAATAATGTTATTAAACTTCTGGTAGATGTGAGTCTCCGGGGATGTTTACATAGGCTTTTGAAGAAAACTGAAAAACATCAGATTTTGCATTTCCAGGCTTAATTCACCATTTTATTTTGTTCTGTTTAAAGAAATATATGCAGAATTTTTAAGTTGCTCAAAATAAGCCCAAAATAGAGGGCTGAGTTTTATAAACAATTTACATATTTGTGTTTAATTTGTTGAAAATAGGATAAAATCTGCTCACATTTGGCATCCCAAATACAAATATTAGGAATCCAATCCCCTGATGCAGTGTAATTTTTAACAGTACAATATAAGTCTTCCAAAAGATATTGTGCACACTTTTATTTTACAATAATGATTTTTTTTTTTAATGTGCAGAGAAGTAATATACATGCTTGTCTTAGTACTTATAAACTGAACTACTGTGTGTTGGTTTCCAGGCATATCTGCATTCACTGCAGAAGAAAAGGAGAGCCAAGTTCCACCAACAGTGTCTGATTTGGAAACATATTTGTGTAGCAGGCACAAAAAATTAGGTTAGGAGTTCACAGTGCACAGAGGGTCTTTTAGTGCTAAAATATGAACCTTCTATCTTCCAGCACAGGAGCGTTAAGTGCAGAGCTTTTAAGTTGAGAAAATATGCAGTTCATGTGAAAGGTTTGATAGCACTATATACCCACCAAAAGCTTAAATGTGCCTGACTGGTTTTATGGAAGACAGTAAATTAGTCTTTCCTTTACCCCTGACAGGTGAGAAGCAGTTCTTGCATGACCAGTGGCCATCACCACACACCGGCTACCACGCAGGTGAGGCTTCTCCTTTCAGAATGATGACTGGTAAGAAAAACAAGATGTCTTTGCTGGTTATAAATTTAACTCTTCTATGATTAGTCTGGGCCAATTAGGACACCCCTGGGGTTCAGACTATGGCTCAAGTACAAGCTTGAAAGCCTGATTAGCTGAGGTCTCTTGATACTTGTTCTTGGTAGTAAATGCTGGCACATATAGTATTGATTTTCATTTAGATATCTTAATGTTTCCAGACAATCCTAGCAGATGTGGGCTGAACTCAGATCTACGAGAGTGCTGGGCTGCAATCTGCAAGCATTTTTCTTGCCATTTTGTTTCATTTTTCCTAAACTTAACTGATTTGGAATCAGGAGATATAAATGAAAAATGCAGAGTTTGCCTATCAATCATGGCATGTACAAACATTGCTACTGCCCTTTTCTAACATCCTATTACCACTGGGTAGTTGGCTAGTCAAACAGGAATAAAAATTACACTGCAAACATCATAAGTTAGGCTTGATTTGTTGAGCAAGAAGCCTGACAATTCTGTAAGAGTTATATACCTCAGCCTCGCTGAAAATCAGCCTTGTTATGGCTCTGGTACGTCTATAAAGATTGTTCATTTCATATAAAACAGCTACCTGCACTGAAAGGCCTGAAAGGAAGAATGATGCTGGTTATAAATATAGAGGAAAATCTATTTGTCTGCCCCTTCGTGCTGTTAGCGAGTCACACGACGCAGCCGGGCCGCGGTTCCCAGGCAGCGGGGGGAGTTTGCCATGGCCACCTCTGGCTTTCATCTCCTGGCCTGGGCTGAAGCACATCATCTCTCTTTGTCATATGAGATAAAGCAATGAAGTGTGACCAGTGCCACTGCTTTGCACTCTGCCCACCAGGAGCACGTTAATGATAATGAAAAACTGTACTGCGCCGCATTTAAACTAAATGTGAGCGTAAGGCTGTCGGTCGGCAGACTGGTGGAACAGTTAATGTCATAAAAGATAAATAGAAATTATTAGAATTGGCTTGGAAGGGGTTTTTTATAGAGCAGGGTTGTATTCCTTTAAAGATATACATTATCAGACTGTTAAATCTAATTTCAGGCTACTGGGCAATTAAAATGATTAACATTATTTACTCATATAGTTCGATTCGTTAAAGTTTTAAACACCCTTTACACACTATTTATGTTGAAAATAGAGAAATAACGTGTTAAAATGTCTTGGATCATTAATCATTCAAATTTTCTGTTTAACTACTTTCTCAAAACCTCAGCGCCACCGTGAATATTTACAAACCTCAGAGGCATTTTTGAAAAGAGGAGCAAAATCAAATTCCACCCACCTCTGATATGTCCAACAGACCTTCAGTAGTTTCCAGGCCTATTGTGTTTGCAAGAAAAACCAGGCAGAAAAAATCCTTACATTTTCTAAAAAGTTATTCAGACCAGGGGCTTGTACAAGTCTTGGCTGCCTTCACCTGGGGGTTTGTTCCAGCTTTGATATTTGCTGGTAACACCATGGATGCTGTTACTGCAGTTAATAGTGTATAAAGTCTTGTGTGCTGAAATGGTAATATACTCTGAGTCTGGCACTTAGTTTTCAAGTGTGTCAGATGAAATTTTGTATTATCTGCTGACAAACCAGTTTATTAGATGGATATAACAAGAGATCTTCAGGCTACTAAATGCTGCCATTAGTCAGAGGTGAAACACCCACTTCCCTTCTGTTTTGGCATTTGTAACAACCTCTGAAATACTGTGGGAAAAGTCATGAAAGTCAGTATACAGTATGTGACAATTATAAACTGTATATTGATGCTGATCTTTTGATCAGGCTTTTTTTGGTGACTTGAAACACTGGGTTTTTGTTTGTTTGCTTGTTTGTTTTTGTTCCTGTAGCTACTGAAAATATATTTTTGGAAGAAATGCTGTGAATTACAAGGAGCAGATGTAATCTAGACTGTGGTCCCATGTTCTGGGAAGCCAGATTACCACGTTTGCCTGTCCTTGGGAGCAACAAGTAGAACTTGTGGCCTGTGAAATGCCTCATATTGCACCAGGTAGGAAAGCACAATCCTTGAGTGCCAGAGGTTCTGAGGCACACGGGGGCTGCAGGAAGCTGCTGTGTCACCAAATGTCCTGTTCCCCAGACAGGCTGTAGACTGAACAAGTGTGGTCATTACTCTTTCTGTGGCACCATTAAGTAAGAAGAAGAGGTAATTATAATTATCCTCTTTGAAATCACCCAGGGGCTCAGCTGATATGTCAAAAATGTAGATGGTATTAAACACGAGGACAGAGCTATATTTTCCCAGCTAGCAGCATGACCCTACCACCAGTGCCATATTTAGTGTGCTGGGTCTTTCTCTTTGAGAATATCCAGGAGTATTCAGACTCCCTCCTAAGTGCTATTTCAGGAGCCATGTACTCTGTGTAGACAGTGGAGAAGTGGCTTCCTAATTTAGGTGTTCTGGATTAGGCCCAGTTGTCTTACAGATTTACTAAGAAACACTGCCTTGTAATTTATTCACTGCCCAAGTGCAGTTAGAGACAACTGCAGCAATCCCAGGATCACTATAAGTGATGTGCAGACAACAAACATGTGCCCAGTCAAGTGGCTCATCTTCCAGTAAGACTTGACAGTATGAAAGGATCAACTACCTGTTGAGGATCCACACAACTGTTCTGGAAGAACAGTTTTTTACCTCTTGCATTTGCAGTTTCTCCCTTCATTCCTTCACTCTTTTGCTCTGTGTAAAGCTGCCTGACATAACGAGTGGCTCACACTGCAGCCTAAAACCTGTTTCACAGGACCATGTTCTGTGTCTGATGCAGTTCTAGCTCTCAACAATAAAGGGAACTGTCAGCCTCTATCAGTGAGGATGTTTCCAATGCTATTCCATCATTTGTTTCAAGAGCAGAGCCTTTCCCTTGAGAGTCTGACAGTTGTTATCATCTCAGCAATACTATGAGCTTTTGCTGACTTCAGGGAACAGAAATTCCAGAGTTTCTCCTGAATTTCCTGTCTCTGTGGTGGTCTAAGCCAGCCCACCAAACTGGCATACAGAGGCACTATGCCATTGCAGAATAAGGCTGATAGTTAGCAGCTACTCCCCAGACTATTAAGATCATACTTCTTCCAAGCAATTTATTTGCTTAAATTTTTCCTACCCCAAGTCTAGATGGAGGGAAGCAAGCTAGAGAAATAGCCCCTTTAAACTGGACTGTCTGGCTTACTCAGAAGTCTGGGATGTCAGAATATTTGTGATCTCTCTGGCATCACTGTGGTAGTCATGACTTCTTCCTCCTCATTCTAAACTTTTCTTGTAAATTTGGATGGCAGAAGGTGGGGTGAGGAAAGGAGTCCAAAGGACTGAAAAAAGCTTCCCTATTCACAGTAGGAAATAATCATGTTGTGTTGGTCTTATACACCAGGAATTTCTCCACTGTTTTGGTTTGTGGCAGAGTTTTGGCCTTCAGGTTAACCTGTGTTTGGTCACAAGGCATTAGCATCGATGCTGGTGCCCTGGGTACCTTTGCCCAAGCCCAGCTCTCCTGGGGGTGGTTGGACTTGTTTCCCCACGGGGCTGTAGATGAGTTCTACCCACATAATCAGTCAGAAGAATATACTGAGCTGAAAATAAAACCCCAGAATACCACAAAACCTTGCAGGTATCAGTGAAATACAGAATACAAAATTTAGTCTGGGTCTCTGCCTTTTCTTTTTTTGCTAACAATTAGAAATACATGGCACAGGAATGACTTTTATTGTTGGTGTATCTGGGAAATTATTTTTCCTTTGAGTTTTTTAGACTTCTTATACCTCCCATTGATTTTGATTATTTACTGTTTGACAAGGGGAACACAGGCAGCCCATGCTGTGCGAGAGATCAGAGGTGCCTTCATTCCTCAAGGCTATTGCCTTCTTTAATTCTTCAGTGTAGGATCAGTGAACTGATTGCATTTTCTTCTGTTTGACACTTTATATTTCACATTTCTTCATCAAACTATGGTAGCATGCTCTCTTTTATAGCAAGCTGCTCTGAGAATATAACCTTTTTGTCTTGGTTATTATTATAACCCTTTGGTGACTTGTAACAGCGACTTTCAGCCACTGTCCTGATTCATTGTCTCTCAGTTAAACTGGATGGAGATGAGTATCTTGTTAATCCACTTTTTGTGCTTTTCTTTTATTGGTGTTACATGTATTTCATATTTAATCATTGCATGATGTGGCTTGAGGGCAGTTGTTCTTTGATTTTTTTTATTTTTTTTTCCCTTCAACCAGGATAGTCTTACAAGCCTAAGGGGAGATTTTTAGGCTGGAAACACTGTGTGCCAAAACTGGTAGTAAAAAGTACAGTTCAAATATTTGCAAATACAAACAAATAAATGTACACTCTATTTGGGCATGTGTGTTTTTGAAAAACAGCTCCTTGGACAGGCATGTTTTACAATGGTGGGAAAGAAGCCAGGGGATATGAGTGTTCAGAGTCTTGCTACTCTCTGAGTGATCCACTTGCTATTAGAAAATAGTTAATGTAAGTATCTGAAGTAGAAAAAACAGAAGTTAATTCTGTCAAAGCTGACTTTATGTCATGGTTCCAAATATTTTGATCAAATAGGTTTCTCTCTCCTTTTCTGCATTCTAAGATATGCAATGTAGTGTATATTTCCAGTGACTAATGTTTGTGCTCTGAGTCCCTGTAGATGAAAACTTGGGTGATGTTAGATCAAAGTCTACAGTAATTTCATAATTTCTTTAAGAAGAAATGCTTGTTTTCAGCTCTAGTTGGCATCAGTCTCAATGAATCAGTAAAATGGGATGATCTCAGCTCATAGAAATAATAGCAGCCTTCTCCTGTTAGAAATGCCTTTCTTCTGGAAAAGCCAGTTGTCCCACATTAATGTATTTCTAATCAAAAACACTAAGCCCCATATGGTCTTTTTTAACACATTTGAGAACCCTGGTTAAGACAGAGCTCTAAATGTACTGGAAACCAAAGTTCATTGTTATTCAACACTCAAGAGAATGTGCAAAAAGTAGACCCTTGTATTTCTGTGATATCCTGTTTATTAGTTTTATAGATCTGGATCTCATTCTCTTTCCTACTTTTCTTTCTCTACTTTTCTTTTTTTTTTGTTTGTGTGTGTGTGAAATGTCCTTCATGTTACTGTTTAATGAGGTTTATCCTCTTTCCCTCCTAAACATGATGAACATCAGGAAAGCTCTGTGAGACATGAACAAAAACCAAGAGGGGAACATCCCCCAATACCAGGGGATTGTGAAGAAGGGAGCCCACAATATTTCAGACTAAGAAAACATTAAAGCTTAAGATAAAACTTGCTATAGAAATGCTGCTTTGAAAGATTTGGCTCACATTTTTGAGAAAGAATATTTAAAACATACTTTGAGCTTAAAATATATTTGTGTTTCTGTTTATTCTTTAAACCAGTGTCATCTATTTCCTCTGAGTCATCATTAATTGCCAAAATTTCATACTCTGGCATGTAAGGTAGAAATACTTTAGTTTCTGGTTCTGGCCTGGCAACTGCAAGGTAAGCAAATATATTTCTGTGTATATGTTAGGAAGCAAAACTCCCCTTAATGGCAAATTTGGCAACAGAAGAAGGAATGACAGGGAATGGGGAGTGGTAATGAAGGGGTTTAATTTCAGCATGCACAATTCAGAGCTCGAAGAAAACTGAGATAAAATTCTGTCTTGACAACCTGTAGTTCAGCTATCCTTCCTAGCAGAAATAGGCCTTGTAGAGAGTGATTGTCTAAGTGACAAACAGGGCTGTGTCACTTCATTATACTGAACATCTTTTGCTTCAGAGTTTTTACATTCATTTTTAATAAGTAGGTTGTAAAAAAAAAAAAAGTTAATTACTGGCCACTACATGGTGCTTTTTGATGGAACTATCCATTTAGGTGGAGGGTAGAGCTCACCCTCTCACTGGGTGTGCATGAGTTTTAAATGGGCAGGATGGAAAAAGACCTTCTGAGGGGCACACTCAGGGAGAAGTACCTGTCTGAAATTATTGCTCAGCACACCTGGAGTCTCATTCAGCCCATGTGAGGCACTTCCCGCAGCGCCAGCTCCAAATGGCTATTCCAGGAGGATAACAGAAGCTAGGAATTTAGTTAGCAGAAGGAAAACCAAGCATGCCAATGTGCTTCCTCTAGTTAACTTCAAATTGCCCCTGTGACCCTGCAGCACTTGTCGGTGATGTACTGCTGTGACATTGCTTGAATGACATCTTGTCGTTTGCCCAGTGTTAACCTGCAAAAATGCCATCTCTGCTTCCTTAGCTTTGAGACAGGATGACATGCACTGCAGCCCCCAGTTGTTGGGGGGCAATTTTATGCTCCTTTCCTGACAGACAGGATTCCAATAGCACCATATGTCAAAAACTCCAAACCATTCCAGTCATGTAGCCACAGCGTCCAGCTGTCACAGCTATAATTATTGAAACTAAAGCCCAGAGAAGTTTGTAGTTTTGGAAATGCTCTAGTCTCCTTAGATCTTTACTACTGATGTTATAGCTGATTAGGACCCTGCCAGCCTTCTGTTGGTCTCTTGAAAACTGCTGTAATTCCCATTCATCATGGAAGCTAACCAGCTGCTCCAGAGCCATCCCCTCAAATGTGTTGCTTGATGTTATACTTTGCTGTTGTCCTGACCTTGATAGTTGGGATGTTCAAACAAAGGCTCCCTTTTTTTGTTGTTGCAGCTGGTACAAAAGGAAGCACTTAACTAGATCCTGCACAGAAAAATGGGAGCATTTTTTGGGTGATACCTGGTGTCAGTGTGAAGACTGATCCCAGTCCACACTCGATTCTTGTTCATCCTGCCACAGTTTCATGGACGTTTCAGATGAGGGAGTAAGAGGCAGTGACCCCCTGGAATGTTCTCCTGTCGGGCTGACACTGAGCCTTTGGCAGGAACATCTGTCTTCTCTCTTAGCAAAGACAAAAGGGACTCCTGTGATCAGGATTTTGAGCCTTTACAGCCACTTTTGTCACTTTTATCCAAATGTAAGGGAATTTAACATCTTTTCGTTCTGTTTGAAACTTTGGACTGAGTAGAGAGTTCAGCTATTGGCTTTTCCTATTAAAATCTTAAAGCTGAAAGCTTTATGATCTTCAAGTGTTGATAAGTTCTAAGCTTTTTGACATCCTTTGCATTCATGTCCCTTGCAGTGCAGTCCATAAAACAGCACTTTTTAAAATGGTATTTTCACACTCTAGTATTTTTTTGGTATGTTATTTTTTTTTTTGTCTCCAGGAACCAGCCCCTCTTGTACCCATTGCAGTAACTTCACTGACAGCCTTATGCTTTTCTGGTTTGTTCATTCTCTTAGAAGGCATTTTTTATTCTAAATATGGCAAGGCTTTTGCATTTAAATAAGAAACAAGTAATTTAGCTGGCTTATATTTTGATCAAATTGCAGTTTTTGTGTAGTGCCCAGACTCCAATATACTGCTCTCAGCCTGCATTTCCTAAACTCTTTTGAGATGCTAGGTAAGAAAATGTCAATACATTTAAAGAAGAAATGTTTTATGGATGAAGAGAGATTTTAAAGTGTGAGAAGCAGGACTGAGTTGGAATTCCTAGACTGGAACAACTGACTAATTTGATGAAGAAAATGAGAGAAATTTGCTGAATGTATTCTTTAGCAACTGTCTTTTAATAATGAAGAAGGTATTTCAACAAAAATGATCACCAGAAAAAAAGAGGGAATTTGATATTGCTGGTGAGAAAGCTCAGAATGACTTTGAATATTGGAAGAAGATCAAGTGTGTTGTCATGCAGATCACTGGCTCCCTTTTACAGGCAGGAAGGATGATGTAGATTTAAAAAAGACAGACCAGATTATTCAGAATACACATAAGAAATTATCCCAAATGCAGAAGAAACCATGACTAATTGATGGTTAATTCATAGTTTTTAGATATTTTTTAATGGCCAGATTAAGACAGAATTAAAAGATTTGGTCCAGTGTACCCCTAAGGTCCTCGTTTCCCAAATCTCCAGCTGCAGGGTCTTGTTTTTTTCTAACTAGCTCTTGGTGGAAGCCTGAAGTCAACAACTTCTGGACAGCTGATGGCACCTGACCCCATTGTGGGAGTCTTGGTAGTCCTCCTTAAAGTGAGCTGAGCAGTACTTTAATGTGACTGTTAAATAGG
Organism: Pachyramphus minor; assembly: GCA_013397135.1. NCBI lineage: Eukaryota > Metazoa > Chordata > Aves > Passeriformes > Tyrannidae > Pachyramphus > Pachyramphus minor. The sequence goes on along the minus strand of VYXB01006404.1, from coordinate 236,977 downwards.
AGACTGAAGGAGAATAAAAAGAGAGTCATCAGTCAAAGAGCTCAATACAGCAGGATGACCGAAGACACAAAAAGAAGGTAAACAGAGAGGAAAAACCAACTGGAAGAGAAATCAGCATAAAAGCAGCAGGGATGTGCAAAGGGAAACATGGCACAAGGATTGTATCCCAAATAAGGTTGCTGGGTGTGCCTGCAGTGACAGACAAGCCTCAGCAAATGGTTTAGGACAGCAGGGAAGAAGTGATGGAAAAAATGTGGGGAGGTGCTCTGCAGTGTGGGTACAAAACAGAGGAAACAGGTTTTTAGAAGTTTCCCAGTAAAACTGAAGGACAGGTGCATGTTGGAATTCTGAAACACAGTAAAAATTCAGTAAGAACCTGAAAAGAAAAAGGTGAAAGTGCAGGCTCTGGTGAGTTTGCAGGGAATATTGAGTAGCACACAACTTGTTCAGAACAACAAGGCTTACAGAAAACATCCTGGCCTGGATGACTAGGAGAAAGTGAAAAGAATACAGATCTGTTTCAGAAAATAATAAGAAAGAAATACTTGCAGAATGTATGAGGAAGACACAACAGATATTTTTATGTGATATTTGTAGTAAGATGGAAATTGGTGGAGCTGCAGTATAGCTGAATCTACTAAAATCTTTCACAGTCCTGAAAATAGGTTTAGTAAGCTGTCTGGCAGAAATGGCATATTTTGGACACTTATGGCTGCTGAAAGCCTTGATTAAACTAATAGAAAACATGTCCAGGAAGGTATAAATTGCAGTTATAGAAGAAGCCAGTAGAAGAATTTCCATAATCACAGGAATGGGATGAGCTAGGTTTCTATTACTGCCTTTGTTCAGGGTTTAGTGTTGGTTTGGAATTAAAAGATGAAGGGAAAGGGGGGGAAAATCATATTTTGTGAGAAAACAGTGAAAAAAACTTAGCTTCTCAGAGATTATTCATCTTATGGCTTAATTAAAGAACCATCAGAGGTTCCTCAGAGAAGACCAATAAGCAGAAATTCAGTCTGAGGTTCAGCATACAGAGATAAGGGATGAAGTCTGAGACAACTTCAGAGACACTGTGGAAAGAGTTTGAGGAATTTCAGATAACTGTCCTTTTGCTTTTGCCTCTGGTTTGATAGTGGTGCTTTTTCTTTTTACCGAACACGAGTCTCTTGCTTCAGTAAGGTGCCTTCAACATAAACTTGTTAAAAAGGGAATGTGTGGGAAGGAACACCCTGTAAAGCTGCACATGGAGCTTTCATACTTAGTCTGATGGACCTGAGCGTTGAGCAAGAGAGGCTGACTTGGTGCAGAGTGACTTTCTTATTCTTCTGGAATGTCAGAGCTGGAGATGATGTAGAACATGCTTAATTCTCTGTTGTGACACAGGATTGCCAAAAAAACCACGGGCTCAGGGTGTTGTAGGAGTGCTCCAACAAAGTTCAAATAGGAATTTCACTGGCCTAGTGAGTGCTGTGTTGAGTTGGAAATGGAACCTGTCTTGCATGCAGGAGAAAAATTAAAGTGATTGTTATGATTCATTGATTTATTGTACCTGTGTTAAATGAGGCAAAGGAAGCATCCAGCTCTCTTAGGGAGCCATAGAAGTATGCACAGATTTTATTTATTATTTTTTAATTATGTTTAATACTTAAAAAAAAATCTGACATATGAAAATTTATGATTTCCACTTTTAGACTGTTGAGTCTACATGTAAAAACCCCTTGTCCTTATGAGATACCTTGAAAATTATTTGAAGATAGCAATACTTTTAGAAACTCAGGAAGTTTTAAAAGAATGTAGCAGTAGTCATGTAATTGGAGTGGTGGACTGGTACCTATCTGCTTGGTTAGGAAGAGATGCTACTTTAGACCAATTTCATAATTATCTCAAGGCTGATAGAGCTGCAGTTTTGTATTTTTTTAAAATAATAGCATGTAATAGGGAATAAAAACCTGCAAAGAAGATCTAAGAAAATAGTAGTTGTTCATAAGATGTTACCTCATTTTGTCTTGGGTTTTTTGGTTTTGTTTTTGAGTGACAGTGTGGTGCAGGATTCTGCTAGGCAGAAGCATGCCAAACTTATTTTTACAATTATTGCTATTATTAGCATTTATTAAAATAATATACTTTACATTTCCAGTTTTGAGCCATCACTGGTACATAAGGCTATATGTGTAGCTATACATACCTAATTATTTGTGGAAGGTATTAGGGTTGTAAACACAGCTTATCTTTGTTATGAGAGTGGCATTAATAACAGAGTTTCATAAATGCCAACATACAGTGTGATAATTTCAAGACTCTCTGGAAATATGGGGTATTGTGGCTGAAGATGTTCACAACTGCACGTTGTGTGTGTGGATGGGGAGGGGGAGGAGGGCGGTTTTGTGCTTAGAATGCTTTCTGATGCATAAATATTAGCATTAAATAATTTTGAATACCTTGTTTTCTAAAAAGATTAGTAGCTCTTCTCTGTGTGATAAATTGTGCAAGAGTTATTGTTCACACCAGTCTTCACACTGCATTATCCTGGGTAGCCTTAAATAACCAAGCCCAAATTACGCTCAGCAAGCTGTTGGGAAAGCTTGGAGGAATCTCAGAGCTGAAGGGCCAATTTGTGACTTACACCCTGTGCAAACACACTCACTTCAAGCTGCCTGTAAAGGGTATAAAGTAGTAAAGGATTTAATCTTTTGTTTGATTTTTTTTTTTTTTTTATTTAGCTTCATTCTGTTTATTTTTTCCTATCTTTTATTTAGGTGTGATTCCGTCCTAATGCAGAGGAACGTTGTGCCTTTGTAGGTACCACCCTCTTTTTTCTTGGCATCTCAAATGTTACATGAAACTTTTATTAAAAAAATATAAAAAGAGAGAGCTACGTGCTTGTTTACAAAAACTCCAATTTATACTGGATAACATTTGGAATTGCAAACTTTGCACTTGCAAGTATTGCACAAGAATGTATATTCTTTGTACAAAATATACTTGTTATCTCACTGTGGTCATGTCTTTTCTCAATGAGCCTTGTTGCAGTCTGTGTTACTGTGATTTTGGAAGATACTGCACTTGCTGTTGTGCATGTTAAATTGTAGGCATTAGGGGACAGGCTGTGTAAATGTGGCTTCACCAGATTTGGGTTGAATCACCAAAGATCCAGCAAGCTGTTGTAATACAGAGTGCCAGTGTATCATTTTGCCTGATATTTTATTTCTCTCTCTCTCTCTCCTAATAGCGTGGGAATTACTTCTTATGCTAGAAAATAGGGAGACTGAAGTAAGGATTCTTTTGGAATACCAGTCATCTCACTGTACTTAGGTGTTTTCATCTGATTTTGCTCCCTGATGACTCCTGAAGCAAGAAAACCTCAAATTCTGGGTATTGTGAAGTGATTGGCAGAAGGTAAGACAAGCAGAGACATTCAGACATGGACCTAGTATTAATTCAAGCTGTGCAAATAATTAAACACACCAAGTGAAAGAGGTGAACTGAGCAGTTTCCACTGAGTTTAAGGACAAGGTGAAGAATTCCACTTCTCTTAATGACCTTAAAAATAAAAAGTATTTTGTAAGACTATCCATCTTACAGTAATTAGAACTAAGTCTGTTTAATAAGGAAGGTGTAAGGCTGCTTTTGCCTGTTTTGCTGTCCCATCATATACTTTGTGTGTGTTTTCTGGCCAGTTAATCCCACTGAAATAGGTGGGAATGTTTTAGCACATGGTGTTTCATCATGTGGGAGTGGATTTTGTAAGTAGGTCCCCCTGAATTACTCTTTAATTAGTCTCTTTTCTGTACTTCCAAATGCTGAAAGTTCATCTCAACATTGATTAATAAAAGGAAAATAGGAGTAATTTCCATGGAAAAGAAAAAAAAAATCAAGAAAACCACATAATGAGTAGTTCACAGATCCTCCCATTATTTTCAAGTGAGAAGGATGCTCACCCTATTCAGTTACTAAGATAGAATTGTTGGCTGACTGGATTGTAGAAGAGAGGGAACCAAGTTATGCTACAGTTCAGTGCTCTCTACAGTTTGTTTTCTTAACACTTTAATTTGGCAGTAATTGAATTGGAGAATCTGGTTTTGAGTGACAAGAATCAGAAAATAAATGCAATTTTTTGGTGATTAATGACTTTAGAAATAACTGGCTTAAAAAAACCTTGCTGGCTTTTACCCTTCAGTCAGGGTTACTGTGTAAACAGAGTTTGGCTCTTCTGCCATTTTGTGTTTTCTGGGCATTCAGTCACAAGTTTGTATATCAGAGATTTTGGCAGAATTTTAACAATTTGAAAGTTCACTGAACCTTCAAAAACATTGAGTAAAATTACTGGTAGACATCATAGAATAAAGAGAGAAATTATTGTGGGTCCAGCATAGCTGTGGTTAACCTGTGCAATGAGCTCAAGACACAGAGTCCTTCTTGAATTGATTGAAGGAAGCTGTAATCTCCACTTGAAATCTGATTCAAACCATAATGCACAGAAATGCTTCAAAAGGAGAGTAACTTTGGTCAGTCACATCACAGAGAAGCAGTTGGAGAAAACAAGAGCCTTGTGGTTCCAGATCAGTCTCTCTTGTCACTGCTGTCGTGGAATTCCCAATGCACTGCACAGAAAAGCAAAATCTGGCTTTGTATTCTTTATCTCCACCACAACCATGAAGTTTATCTCTTAGGATTCCTTCTCCAGTGGCTTTAAGACATGTTTGCATAACCTTGCCACACCCTGTGCCCTAAGTGTTCTCTCACAGCCTTCACTTACTCCAGACTTAAGTTTTCTCTTGCTCGAGAAGTGGGTTTCAGTGAGAATTCCCACTGACACTTTCTACAGGTACTCAAAACTTTAGGCCTTGTGTAGAAAAGCCATTATGAAAAGGAGGGATGAAAACTTCACTTTGCCCCAGTTACAACCCACTATTAATAAGTGCTTTGGTTTTCTGTTTCTTTATAGAAAGTTTTGGAAACTTAGTCCTGTGCAAGCATAATTTTTGAAAGATCCTGTAAGGAAGCTATTAACTCTGCTGGCATATGGAGAATTTATAATTTCTGCAAGTGTTATATAGGAGAGACCCTCACATGTAAGCATATGATGCATTTAACTCATGTTATGAAATCTGCCTCTATATCTGGCAATGATTTCCAAATTTCCTGAGCTCTCTGTTTAAAGTATAACAGAACTTCCAAGCACAAACTGTCAGTGAAGGGGAGCTAAAGTTATGGTATGTTATGCTTAGGTAAAAAATATTAACAGAATATTTTAATTGTTTGGGAAAAGCAGCACAAAGGGATGATGTTCATATTTTCCAAAGTCACCTTAGCATTTGCTTTTGTGTTACACGCTGATGATCAACCTCTTCCTTTGTTCCCTGTTTCCCAAAGACATTGTCTGATGGGTTTCTGAAATGCATTTCATCTCGTGCAGGTAACATACAGGGATTCTCCTGGCCAAAATTTTTGTGTTCTTTTTGCTTTTAAATGCCAAGAGCATGAGGAACTGTGGTTCTTCTCCTTTCCTCCCTTCCTGACCCCAGGAAACCAATCTGTTTCATGTGGTGGTTTTCACAAAGGGCTGTAATCCCCCCAGCTGGCCACCTCATCTCTGCCCAACTATCCCACTTGCACCTTTGCTAAATTAGGTGGTTATGAAGGGGTTTGATCTTTGTCCTTTGGAGCAGGAAAAGCTTCTCCTTTGGGGGTGGATGATCCCACCCAGTCAGGAGTGTAAGTGGTGACTGGAGAAAACAAGGCAGTGGTTTTTTGTAGTGCACCTAAATTCCATACTTCCAACCATGTAGATTCTTAGTAAGATAATGTCTGTGGTTACACTTGTGGTTTTGCTGGAATTTAACAGTTATCAACTGGAATAATTTCACAAGGCCCTTTGTTGCTGAGTTACCTGCTTCTCTGGCTGTTTGGTGGTCAGTAATTTGACTCACAGAGAGCTTTGGCTGCTCATGTTCTTCTGTCCAGTGCTGTTTAACTCTTCCACACGTCTATAGCAAGTTCTACTAAAACAAGAGGACAAATAAATGTGTTTTCACTAAAAATCCAAGGCATCTTGGCTATTATGGCAGTGGTATTGAAAGCTGTTTACTATGCTGCCCCCTAAAGAAGCTTCATTTTAATTTGTCTTAATTAATTAAACTCTAAAAGCAGCTCAAACAGTGTTTTTTTGGTCAGGAAGCACTGCCATATAGGTAGGCCTGCTACTGAGCTGGCAAGGGCTTGAATTACTGCTGTAAAAGATTTTATATGTTCTATAAGTTTATATAAATTTTCTTTCAAACTTGTGGCTCGTATGCCAAGTTTTAAAATGAGAAAGTGAAGTTTTATACTCCTGTTGCAGTGGAAAGGTTGACCTTAATTGTTGTCACATGAAATGATTTTGATAATACGAAAAAATAAATAAATAATGAAATTATAAAATTCTATTTTATTCCATGAAATTCTTTGAAAACCAGCATTATAACTTCAAAAATGCAACAGATAAAGATGTTTATGGTTAGTTATGTTGATTGTTTCCCACTTTCCTTTCTCCTCCTTAAAAAAAAAGCCAACAAACAAAAACCACCACAAAACACTGTTTTGGACAAAAGCTGTTTCTATCATATTATTTTTTCCAAGATAAAGACTCAGTGCCTAGACTTTTAAACAAGTGCTTTACCCTTGAAAATTAAAATAAAATATTTTCATGCAATCAGTAAATTTTTTTATGAAACTTTACAGCAGCTATATTAAACGGTAAGAATAACTACTATTTTGAAATTCTGAACATCTTATAATTAGACCAGCCTTTAAGAAATATTCAGAGTTAAGGCACATTAGAATGTATTCCACAACATGGAGACAGCCCTGACAAAGAAACATTATTCTTAGATTTACAATTAATTACCCTTATGTCTATACCTTGCATTCAATTTGCATATCTTAAAAGTGCTGTAAATTTCATAGCACTCCCTTGTTATTTAAGATCATTTCGCTTTGGTAAAAGTTTCCACAGTGATAACTTTCTCTTGATTATGTAGTTGGGAGGTCAATAAATTTTGGCTCTGCAATGTTATAATTTTTCTCTTTTTTTGTGTGTGTTTTTCATTATTTTGCTCCTTGTTCCTCCTGCCCTCTCATTTATAATCCCCTGAAGAACCAGCAGATAGAGAAGTCTGGCTAGAAGACGAAGTGAGTGGTCAGATCCTCAGATGTTATCTTTTTCCCAGAACGCACTGGTACTGGGTGTCTGACATGTTCTATACATCTTTCCAGTGTCAACCTCATTAAACAAATCCAACTTGATGTATAGCTCTCAAGAAATGAAATTTCATGCCATGAATTTGCTCTATGCCAGCTTGCCCTTCTTCCTTTTTCTCCCCTGTTCTTTCCTGCTCTGGGAGTGATTTTGTGTGTTCCCGATTCCGAGCATCATTTTACGTGGTGACCACTTGTAATCTTGTGCCCTGAAATTTATCAGTCTTTTCTGATATTTCAAGAAATACCCATTTTTTTTTATGCTCACAAGGTGGTGTTTCCTGCTTTCTAAGCAAGGACTCATTGCTGCTGGGTAAGGTGTGTGGGTCACTATGTTTGCTTTGGCCAGGTAAATATGTGGATTTTCTCTAAACATTAGACACGTCTGCTGCAACATGCTTGTTGTAAATTCCATAGTCTTGTATGGTAATTATATATAAACGTGCTAGACCTGTGTTTTATGGTCTAATTCAAGGTTAACACAATATCCTGTAAGCCAGAAGGACGTTGAACACTTTGCCAGAACAGTAAATATTGCTCTCATCCTTTTTTTCCCCTTCATTTTTCCCCCCCTTCAGCTTAAAAGAATTTTAAAAAGAAATATGTTTTCAAACCAAAATAAACCTTCTTTAATGAGACTATATATTATTTACAGAAAAGTGCCACTAAACTCAATTAGTACTGGTCTTACCACTGGGTAGAATTGAAGTTGTTGAATTTTTTTAATGTAGTTCATTGAAGTCCTTTACTGAATCAGGGGCAATATTCCATTTTTAATCAATTTTAAAAGTATAATGTTTTGAGAAAACAGCAAACACACTCTATGGATTTTTGTAACTTCTCTGCTGTTAAAAATACACAGACAAATGCACATAGTTTATGCCCGTGATTCTCTTACTATGAAAAATTGTTTGAATGTTGCTTTAAACAGGTAATTCCTTCTTGCCACCCTCTGTATTATTAATTGGTAGCTTATTAGAGTTATTTAAAAAGTTATTATTGCAGTTTCTTTCATTTAATATTTTATTGTAAACCACTATTATTTAAAACTAGTTTGCTGGATAACAGCAGCCATCCAAAACATTGTCTGTTGCTCAGAAACAGAAATAATAAAATAATGGAAAGCAGAGCTGTTGTGTTAAAGTAATGACTGGTTATACATCATATATTAAACAAAACCTCATAATCCAGTATTTTTAAATGCTTCCTTACTGAGCAATCCAACCATTGTGAACTTTAAAGCTGAATATATATGTTTTTAAAATGTAAGAATCTGGTTTTTTTCTTCCCTGGGGACAGGATGTTGAAGTTATGGGAAAGAACAGGTTGCAAGATTTCAGAGATACATTCATCTCTGCTTCTGAATTTTTCTCAGGCCTTTTAATATATAAATAGTTCTGAAGAACTAAAGTAACTACTTTTAACCTTATTTTAATGGGCCCAATACAAGCAAGTGTTGAATATGACACTATTCTATTTGATTATAATATAACATTTCTATTAAAATGATTTTTAAAAACCTTCCCAAAATTCCAATAACAGTATTTCACAGACTATAACATGGTAGTGGAGATTAGCTGGCCCTAGAATACCTTGGCAAAAGTGTTCAAGTAGCAAGAGTTTTTCTAGTCTTATGTCCTATATACATCTGTTAAATTACTCAGAGATCTCATTAAATAAAGCTAATGTACTTGTAAAACAGTAGGGAGAGACAGTATATCATTGTAACTGTTAGAAAGAGCCATTCTGGCAAGGAGGGAGCCAAGAAGGGTAGGTGTATTCTGGTCAGTGGAGATGTTTCTAGGCCATAAATCTTGGCCCTTTCCTGCCTAGTTATTGTGTATTTCTTTAGGTGAGAGATTGATTGTAGCAATGGAAGATGAATTTGCCCATAGACCCTTGCTTTTTTTTTCTGTATACTCCTGATGCCTCGCCAAGGTGATAATGCTTTTTTTTTTCCCTTTCTTTTTTTTATTTTTTTTTTTATTTTTTTTCCCCTGCAATCATTTGTTTCAGATTAAAAGCATGAAACTGCATGGAGAAACACGAGAGTGCTTGTCTGTGCAGACAGGCAAAGGTGAGGGCATGAAGATGTATAACTGTCCCAGGTGGGAGAAGAGTACAGTTCTCTCCCTCAGGACTTGAAACAGCTTTGTCTGAAGGAGACTGAAATAGGGTAAAATTTGAGAAAGAGCCCTGGCATTTTTTTCACTGTGCATTTTTAACATGGTATTTTAATTTTTAAGGTATTGCTGGGTTATGAAACTAATATATTTAGTGTTACTAAAATATTCCTTACCTGTCTGTTTACTGCTGAGCAGATGGCACAAGAACTGCCCCCTCTGTGTGTCCTGCCCTCACCCCCTGCCTGCCCTGCTGTTTGTACTACACACTGAACATGAAATGCTTCTCAGGAATATATATATATATAGATGCTGAATTTATAAGGATCAATATAGTCACAAATGTTGTACAACATGTCAGGATACCATAAAAAGCAGGCAGTTCTATATAAAATACTAGCTTAATCTTGGAGATTTTAAAGCCTCATTAAAATGCGGATAAAGTCCATATATGGAACGGTAGCATTCCAAAGGTTGAAGTTGTATATCTGTGGTGCAGAAATCTTAACCATTTTATTGGAATGTCAGTCGACTCATTTGATCATGGGTGATATTAACATGTGGCAAGTTAAGACGATGAGATGCGTCATGCACGTCTCATCACCAGCACAATTTGTTGTGTAAGGTTTGGGGAGTGTGATGTAAAACCTTGGCCCTTCATGAAATCTGGGCTTTTAAAATAGACATGATGAGGTGAGGGTCTCGCAGCGATCGAATTTTACATCACAGGACTTCCAGGCAAACTTTATAAGTTTTTCTAGCAAAAGACTTCACTGCTTAATTGGGCAGAAAGATGGGTGGTGCAGTGGCCTTTCCTGGTGCTGGAGGGGCAATGAGAGACTGGTGGTGTGGCTGGGGTGGGAAACTAGTTAGAGCAGAAAAGTCACCTTTAAAAAACATGGGGACATGTCTGTAGCTGCTCCTTAACACTGAAAATTGCAAACATCCAGGTTCTTGCCTGTTTATGTAGTTTCACTGTTCTGGCTTGGCAGGTAAGTCTCTTTTTACTCGTGATCCCAGTTGCATTGTCGCTTGCCAGATTTGTGGTGCTCTGATAGTACGTTGTGCACAACTGCTTGGCAAAATTATCTGGTGGTAACAGCCTGAGGATTCCGAGTGTTTTTTCATGGAGAAACTTTGAAAGTCAAGCAAACACTTTTATCTTGACCTTTCTGCAAGGCTGCCCCATATTCACTAGTTGTCAGCACATGTTTGTCTGGAGTCATTCGTCACTGCCATCCGTCACTCCTCTGCCATTCCCATCAGTCCCATTATCTGGGATCAGGAGAGAGCTGAGGATGTAGCCTGAAGGATCATTAAACCTCAGCTTCCAGGTACTGCAGGTAGTCCAGGTGGTCTGTTGTTATTTATAATAAAGAAACAACACAGCAGAACTGCCTGGCAGTGGCCCATGAGGCCCAGGGAAAGGACGGGCTGAGCGATGTCATCACTGAAGGACAGCTAAAAGTGGACTTTCTTTCTCCCACACTGTAAGCAGAGAGGATTTATTGAACATCTGTTCAGTACATGGCTGGGAAGATTGATTAATTTAATTGCTCACACTTTGCTTAAGTAACATTTGAATACTTAATGTCAGGTTTGAAGGATATTACAGCGTTTACTCGCGCACCTTTTTAAAGAGGCAGAGTTTCTCATTGCTTTTTGTGTCTTTCAAGGAAGCTGAAATGCATCCTGGATTTTACTTTGCCCAGAGGTCTGGGAAAACTGGAGCAAGTGGGAAAAGCTGCTTCCTCTCATAAATGCAAGTAGTTATTTTTTGTGTTTTACTCATCGTAGTAACTTGTTAATTTAATGAGGTGGGATCATCCTCACTGAATGGTGGGAATTTTCCTTCTGGTATCTGGGATAGAGACAGTTCAGCATATTATGTATTTCTGTACCCTTTAACATAATATCATGGTCACATTGAAGGAGTAGATAAGTTAAAGCTGCAATAATTTATTGTGTGTTCTATTCAGAAAGGGTATTTGGGAAGAAATTCCCAAGATCCTCTTGAAGAACCCTGCCCAGGTACTAAGGGAGAAACATTAAGGAATGGAACATTCAGTGCTGCTTATTTCTATACATTTTATATACATTGATAGTTTCTCAGCTGTGTAGTTCTGCAAAGTTTTATCACCACTCCTACCAAAAATGATAAAATCCAACTGAAAGTATTGAGTACTGAGAGTATTTGGCACAAAAACTAATGATCAAATATACCATATTTTTAGAGCAGTGAGTGTTGATATTGTTGCCTGTATTTCAGACAGCAATGTCTGTGACTACCAGAAAATGCTTATTGTTTAAATGTAAAGGTGAAGCACCTTGTTTCACTGCAGTGCAGAGCTGCCTTTGCATTTGTCACCATCTGATGTTAAACTGAGCAAAAGGAGACTGATAAATAGAGGTGCACGTGCAAAGACTGATTCTGTGTGATTTTTTTTCCATCCAAAAAGTGCTTTTTTTTTTTTTTAATCCTCTATAGTAAAGATGTTCTTTGATCTCTCAGTACAGCAGTTCATTTTAAGCCTGATATACACTCAGATATTCTATTAGATACAAGGTCTTTAACTATTTGTCTTACTTTGTGTGTAATTTGCTTTGGAACTCTTAGCCCAATAAATAGTAAATGATACTGACTTACATAGCCATGTTTTTTAGTGTCAAAGATACTATATATAATGTTCTCACAACAATGCTTAACTCTGAGAGGGTAGGGATTTAACACTGCTGCATGACTAATTTACTGCCTCACAACATAAAAAGAAAAGCTTGGAGAGAAAGGCCTCATATGAGGCTGCATAAAGCAGAGCAATAGTATCATGTAGTGGTACTTAATAATGGCCCTGGCATTTTGTTAGCATCTCTACAAGAAAAAAATTGTTCTTAGAGAGGGATAATCTACAGTCAAATCTGATTGAAGTCAAAAGAAACATTGGCTGATTTCTTTGAAAGATGCCCGTCTGTCCCTGAATTTGACTGTACACAATACATCCTGCAACAACGAGTCAGATTGTCAAGGCCAGAACCAGGTGCCTATGTTACTTGTATCCTTCTACATCAGTCATACTGTAGGGAGCAGACAATTAATTCTGGAGCAAAATTGAAAGTCAGAGGCAGAGTGTGAAAGAACAGAATGACAATAATAAAGTGCCCCTGCCTCACATTAATCTCCCTCACTTCAGGGCTGTCAGAGGCGGCCTGGCGGTGACTAATGCCAAGCTTTGCATACAGTGGTCACAGACATGAGCAGCATGCTCCCTTTCCAGCATCCACGATCCGCTTTGTTGAGTTTTTGACTCCTGCGGAATCATTGGAAAAACAGCCGCTGGTCACAGGTAGCGGGACCAAGTTCCTTCATCATACACCTATTGATCGATGGGCAGCATTCCCAGGCCTGGCTTAAAGGGGGAAAAAAGAGAGAGAAAAAAAGGAATCCTGACAAATGCAGGGAGATTAAACTAACTTTTTGAAGGGATGAGCTCAGCAGATAAGGGTTAATAAGTTTAGCTTTGCATTAAGTGCATATCATGTGCAAGTCCAAGCACTGAGACAAAATGATCTTACACCTCTGTAGATACACTAATCCATTAACATTGCAAAAGACTTTGATGCACATTTGGGAATTGTGTTCCATTGATTTTATTGTCATCTTTTTGCACAAATAGTAAATAGGCTAACATTTAAGGAACAGTGTAATTATTCCCAAAAAGCAAGACATCAATGTAAAGTTTATTGTTGCAGACCAGACATTTTGACAGGAATACTGTAATATCCCAGAGGTGTCACTAGGTTACTGAAAAGGTTAAAAATTGGTGCATTGTGTCGGGGAAGAAAGGCAGTAACAACAAACAGCATTCAAAAAAAAAATCACAGGCACTTCTGTAAGAAAGTGGAAATGTGTCATGTAACAACACACAGCTCCTGTAAGTGGATTGCTGCACCGAGGAAGAAAGTGAAACACACCTAATGAAAATGCTTCCTCTGCTGCCAGCGTTTCAGGGCTTGCTCTCATTATTTAGGTTGCAAAACCAACTTTCCTCTCAGGTTCCTCCTTTCCTTGTATGTGAGCCATACACACGCTGCATTGTGGAGTTTGATGGGGCTGTGTCTGAAAATTTCATTTATCTTCTCTGGTGATCGTGGGAGAAAATCCCCACACGAGGCTTTATTTGCCAAACTGTGCTGTTTTTAACCTCACTAGCCAGGTGTATGTATCCTAAATCAGGAGGACACTAGTATTTTTTATAGAGTGTTATTTGGCAAGGAGAAAAGTACTTGCAGTGTTCTAGTGGACCAGCAGAGAAGCTTTCATTAGAATCTGAGTGAGAAGAGGGAAGGGATATACAGCAATTTATTGTATGTAACCAAGAGCAACACTTTTTATGTGTAAGTATATTATTGTTTAGCATTCTAGAGGACTAAGAAGGAAGCATATAGGTCTTCTTATACACTGAATATAGTAGTGTATGGGATCGGGATTAAAATGTATTTACAATGACATTTTGAGCCTTGTATGCTGTCAAGAACTGTGGGGTTTTTTTCTTTTTCTGAGCAAATTTATTTCCATTCATCGCTCTCAAATTCCAGTTTTGACTTAAAAAATTTTTCTTAACGTTTCCAATAGTTTTTTCAGGCTACTCAACTGGATATGGAAATGTTTTTTCTTCAAGAAGATAATAGGAAGTATAGAAAATGCCTATCACTGAGGCATCAGTATGGTTTGGATTCAGGAACCTAAACACAGCTCTTTAGTTCTTGTTTGTGCCAAAGGAGGAAATCTGCTGTCTGGCAGCAGTGACTTTTACCCTGCACTTGAATTGGCCATTTCATGTGTTGCAAACATATTTTCCAAGCAGTATACAAAAGCATAAGATGAAGCATGCATATGGTATGTGCCAGACATTTCCAAGGATTGTTGATATGAATACACTTACCAACATGTCAGGCACTCACCTTTGGGCTCCATTTACATGTCTAAATTGTAGGTTATTTCAGCCCAAAGCAGTTTATGGTAGTGGTGGCATTTTGGGAGGCTGGTGAAACCAAGTTCATTTGTGCAGCCTGGAGGTTGTCATTCAGGTTCCTACTGGCAGGAAGGAGTGTTCACTTTTACACATATATTGCCACTGATTTCCTGCTTGGTGAGTTTAGACCTGACTTTTTCAGTCTGTTCATGGATAGTCCTGTTCTCTGGTTCCTCAAGCAATGAAATCCTGGGACTGATTTCAACTGCAGACCCAGCAGAACTGCCACTAATAAGTGGGGATTATGGCATTCCTTTCTTCATGTCCAGTGCCTTTGGAATTTCTCAGATGAGGTGGGAATCTGTTTTCCAGAGCTATGTAAGGTGTGTGTGTAGCATGGGGGTTCTGTTATTCTTGGAGGAGTCACAGCTAGGGAGCTGTCAATTGAAACAGCACTGTTCTGAAGTTTTGAATAAATAATTGGTGTGTGAATCCTGCATCCTCAGCTGACCTAGATGTGGTAGATCTAATTATGTCAAGGCTGCACACTTTTAAAGGCTTCTTTTTCTTTTTTTTTTTTTTGAGATACATTTATTCAATTTCTTTTTAATTGATTGGGTTAAAAAGAAGTGATTTCTCTTTTTCTTGATGTTTTACAGGGTTGTGAGATGTCTGGTTGTCTTACTTTTCTGACATAAGAAAAAAAGGTACACCTAGAAATTTTTGGGTTTGTTTTACAGAAATCCTGAACAACTTATGTATAAATGAAAAAAACAGCACTTCAGTTGTTCAAGAAAACCAGCATTGTTAAACAGAAGGCAACACATGAATCCTGATTTCTGCATGCTTGTAGAATACAGGAATTCTTCTGACCTCAAATCACTCTTAGTTCAGGGAGTTGTGAGGGTGGAAAACTGTTCCCAAACTTCCCACTGAAGTTGTATCATCTAAAAGTATCATACACAGCTATTTTGGCTACTGATGGGACATACTGCTGATTCCATATCCATAAAATCTGGAGAAAATTCAGGGCACACAGACTGGTTTCCCTTTAGCCAAGATGAAAAAGCCTTAATTCTATTCTCCAGATTGGAAGATTAAGAGGTGCTTAGCTGCCCAGATTGCATTCCCACTTCCATGCACAAAATTGGCCCTTACTATATTTATATATCATTTTGAAACAGAGAAATTAGTGCAATCTCTAAAATACCATCCATTAGGGACACTTATAAAGAGAAGTTCTATAAAATTAGTGAAATTAACACATTTGTAAATGACAAATTAATACTCATAAAACAAACTCAGGAAAAGTTGTTTTCCTTCAGTGAGTACTCTCACTTTACCATATCTTGCCATACATGTCCAGCTCATGTGGGCACTGTTATCCACTAAAAGGCAGGAGTCCTTTTCCATAATTGGAAGTGCTCCCCAATTTGTGACACTGATGGTGTCTGTCTTAAAGTGGTATTTTCTCACAAAAGCATGTTCACTGTTATGTTTCTGTGTTAGTTTTTTCTTTTCTTGGTTTCAGGGAAATGTTGTGAGCCACTTAACACATCAACAGCTTTTGAAGGGAGGTCAAAGCTTTCCCTTAGATGTAATTAATATGTTATTATTGCTTATGGTACAAATAAGGGGGATGTCACATGATCTTAGTGCAACAGGTGGTTCTCTTAACTCAGTTTTGACCACTTGTAGCCTTTCAGTACTTTTAGGGGCAGCAGTAACCACCAGGGTGCATCTGTATTGGACTTTTCTCTGATCAGAAGGTAATGAAGAATACAGACACCACCCCCACCCCACCCCAAAACCTGAATTACTAAATATTCCTCAAATTAGTTCTCAGTTCTTAGGATAGTTCAGCTTAGAAGGGACCTCAGGAGGTCACCTGTGTCAGTCTTCAGTATTCAGTTCTGTCAGTATTTATGACTGTCCTTGTTTAAGCACTCAAAAATGCTGAACCTGGTCCTAAGTCTACATTCATTGAAGCTGTGGGGAGCAGGGTTCATCTTAATGATAAGCACTTCTTAAATATCTGTCTAATATGCCTTTGTAGCACTCAATTCTCTGTAACCTGAGACTTTTTATTGGGTGTAGATACAGCAGACTTGTGTTCTCATTCAGCTCTTAAAGCTTTAAGTGTATTTAACAACGTTTCATACTGAGCTTGTCTCACTCTCACAAGGAGGAGAGAGTATGCAAACTTTACATAGAAGTGGGCAGAAAATTTGGCTGCACTTGTTTGCTGTAGCAAAAGCCAATTCACAGAAAGGCAAGCATTGTACTGATTTTGTTGAAACTTGAGGAGGAAAACATGTCTAGTCCCCAGTATGGAATTCTGGATTAAAATGGCAAAGGAAAATGCAGAACCAGCTGCAGTTTTGGGCCCAGAGCATTTTTATATGGATACAGCCTGTTTGGATTTCTTGTCTTCTTTCCTTGTTTGCTCCAACCACGTCTCTCTCAGCCCCCACGAATTCAGCTTTTTCAAGATGAAATACTTCTGAAATTTCAAATGCTTTGTGGCATGGAAAAAAACCCCATTTAGTTTCCATCTGTAGTATATCTAGACATGAAACATCATCTTATGTAGGCTGAAATCATGCTTCCAGAGAAGCAACAAGGATCCATGCTGATCTGCTGACCCCGTACCATCCCTGGAACAGGGCAGAGGAGACTGCTTAGAACATCATGTGCTGCTGCTGGGTGGATTTTGCAGTCTGGGCCCTGCACTGACACATTTCCATCCATCCCCTGCAATGCATGTGGCAGGAGTATTCCATCTGTTTCTAATGAGGCATAAAGGGGGAGGAAATCTTATGTATAAACAGCTCCCACATCACTTATAATTTTATTGAGGAACGTCTTTGCAACAGTGTTTTGTTTGTGACAAAGATTTTTAGCTGTTTGTTTATTATGATATCTGTGGATGCCGAACAGAACTGATTACCCAGTGCCTAAACCTGGCAAATTTCTTGGCTGAAATTTTCGAGTGTTTTGAGAGCCAGTTCCAGACCACAAATTCTTGTTGTAAAGGTCTTGATTATATTCTCCAAAACATAGAAAATAACTTTGTATGGACCTATTGTGTTATAGAGGTGAGGCAATTGTAGCTAGATTTAACTCTAAATAAAGAGCAAGCTGTTCTTTATTTAATTCCAGTTATAAACAAGTATAACAAAATATAAATGGAGGATGAAACAAAAAACCAAAAACTACCACTTTGTATAGGCTTTATTTTAAAGTGAATGTTTCTTTGTACAGAAGAGCACTGCCATGATTTTTTTTAGAGGGAAACAGTTTATGGTGATGTGTATGAAATGGAATTTTGACAGACAGAATAAGCTGCAATCCAGTTCTAAACTATAGATTTTCAAGCAGATTGATGCAACAAATTGTTAGCAAATAGCAGTTTGCAATTTGATGCTAATTAGACATAAGGCAAATATGTGCCATGACAAATTAGCAGCAAACCATACTGAAAAGGATTAGCAAGAGCTGGCACAGAGACTGCTCGATTTTGCATACTTCCTTGTCTTAGTCTAAGAGGTCTGAGCCAGTTTTCCTTCTCTGTAAATAGGAAACCAGAGCAGAGATCACAGGCATGCTAGAATGCCTTTAATTGCATATTTGAAATGTTTTAACTCTCTCTTAATCCCATGGAGGCTTTTCTCCATACCACCAGCTTTATTATCCTGGGAGATGATCAAGTACTTTATCCATTTAATATTATAACTAAATATGTTATGAGGTAAGTAACTCACAGGGTTATTTACTTTAGTGGGTCTATTGTACTTATAGATTTAAGAAAAAGCCCTATTCTTATTCAAAACACCTTTGGATAACTTCCTGCAGATGTGTTTTTCAGCAGATTTAATTATTCATTTCATTAATAAATTAATTTTTGCTAGAGGATTATCACTTTTCTTTATTGATGTGCACAATGCCATCGTAGTAGTTATTGTAGATCAAACTCATCACCATATCCAGAATATAATGCAGTTGTGTTTTCAAACCAGAGAGAAGCAGGCAGGTAATTTTTAACCCAGTTCTACAGACCTTTGCCTGAATATGAACATAGCTGTAAATATGACTTCAGAACTAAAGCAAACTGCTCTTGCATCCTTAAAGGGTAAGATAATTTCATTAAGATCAAGAATTCTAAATAAAAGACACATTAAAAGTGCCTGTTTATTAAATTTAAGCAGCCTTTTCTTTCTTTATGTTTATTTTTTTAAAACAAATTCTGAGTTTCTGAGGTAAACCATCACATTTTCCAAGCCTTCAATTCATATTTACCGATGTGAACTTCATCAGTTTGGATACACAAAATGACATCTTTGTACTTCAGGGAATCATTGGGTAGATCAGAGATCATTAAATAAGGTTTCTCTTTCCAAATCTGAGTTTCTAGGGCATACAAAACATTTAATTTCCTAGCTGATGGTTGCTGTCTAAAATTATAGATATATTTTGCATTCCCAACATTCCTTTGCCCGTATATGGATCGAAAAGATTGTTAGAAATAGTTCAAAGGTGCTAAAACATTATGTGGTTAGAAGTATACACACATTTCAGTTAACAAAATAAATGAAGTGGGAAAATAAAAGGATATTATGCCCAAAAGATAGTTCTTTCATAAGTCTTGGAGAGAATTCCTTAGACAATTTAAACCATGATCAGTAATAAGTTTTGCTGCTGTCTTCACATATAAACAACACAATAACACACTAGTCAAGATTTACAAAAAGGTGATGAAAGTAGTTGTGCTCTTTAAAAAGAAGGAACAAATCCCAAGTTTTTCCTGCAATTTCTGAAGGCATTTATATATTATTCATATAAAGGGCACTGTCCTGTAAAAGCTTCTGTGTGCACCCTGGAGAAGGTGTTGCTGGCATTGCTGTGCTGTCTCTCCCTGTAAATGTTTGCTCCCTTTTGCCAATATATTGCCCACTTTCTGGTGCAAAACCTTAGAAAAGTTAATTGATTGCCCTCCTGGCATGAAGCTTTATTTCCTTTCTGTTATCCATGCATGGACCTGTGTGTTTTTGGTAGGCAGGTACTTGAGTATATTGAGTGTGGGCAAAGGTGGACTAAAGATAGTGACTTTGGGAAATAAAAGATAGTTGTGGATTTTTTGAATATCAATTTGTTTCTAAATCAGAAAACAAAAGATCAGAGGGAAGGAAATAAATACTTGATGTAAGTGAAACCTACATAAATTTCCTACACTGATGGAAAGCATATACAAACACACAGACAAAAAAAAAAGAAAATGCTACTTTTGTGCGATTTTTGCAGGTTTTTTCACCTGGCTTGGGAAAATTTTATGTTAGGTTAGAGCAAATTCATCCTGATAAAGCATAGATATTTTTTGACAAATGTATTATCTCTTTAGATCATGGGATTAATAAGATACATTGTGCCCAGGAAAATGTGTGCACTCATGGAGAACCTCACTGACATCGCTGCAGAGAGGTGAGTTCAAAAGGTCAGATTTTCAAAACAGTTTTTTTGAGACTGTGCAGGCAAATTTTGGATTCAAAGCCATGTGAGTTTGCAGTTTCATGGCTTGCAGTGGGTGACTGTTCCCTTCCCAGGGCTATTTGCAGGTTTATTTGTGCACAGAGCTGAATGGGAAATGCAGATGTGCTGCCACAGATTTGAGTTCCGAGGTCCTGTTTGTTTCTGTCGCCTCGTTGAATGGGGGGAACGAAAATCACAGGATGGTTGTGGTTGGAAGGGACCTCTGGAGATCACCAGGTGACACAGGAACATGTCCACGTGGGTTTGGAATGTCTCCAGAGGAGGAGATCCCATAACCTCTCTGGGCAGCCTATCCCAGAGCTCTCTGTCAGCCTCCAAACATGTTCCAACCCAGTTGATTCTGTGTGTTCCCTGCTGTGTGCTTCACTGTGTTAGGAATAACTTTGACAGTTTTACTTTCAAGTCATTCAAGTTATCAATATTATTAGTGTTTGTAGTGGAGACACTAGGATATAATGGGACAGTTCTCCCGGACACTGAAATATTTAAGGTTGTCTGGGGTCTCTGGAATACCCATATAATCATGAAACATTTATTGTCTTTATCTGCATATCTAAAATTCATCAATGAATAAAACCAGGGAGGGGAATCTTTAAAAAAAAAAAAAAAAAAGAAAAAAAAAAGAAAATATTATCCTGCAGTAATTTATAGTTGCTTTCTTTTATCTATTTAAGATGCTTGAATTCACTTTGTTAGCAAATTTCTCTTGACAAGCACACCTATTTATTATTACTAAGCATCCTTTTTAGGAGTGTCTGAAATGACATGTGTATTGTTTTAAATAAGATCATAGAGTTAATTTTTAACCACACAAGCAGTACAGTAAGAATAGAGTGAACAAAACATAATTAATAGTTTTATGCCATTCGTCAGGATCGTTTCATTTGCTGCCAGCGTGTGCCAAATGCAAAAAACGTTTTGACTTCAATTAAAAATTTTAAACAAGATTAAACCTGTTGTCATTGAAATCATAGACCATACATACTTCTGGGTATTTTGTGCATTCCTGAATATTTGCATGTCTACAAGTCATGGATGTATCAATGGGAGAGCAGAGGTGTGTGAGAACTTTTCCACTTTGTTTGCAAAGGAAAATGTAAGAGCTGTGCCTGCATCCACCCATTTATAGTGAGGCAACATCCCCCTGGCCCCAGATACAAAATTCATTCTCCCCTGGAAAAGGAATTTAGAGAAATACCACCCCCATCTCTATTTTGTGTTTTATAGAGAAATTATGATACCACAGCCATTGAGATCCCAGTACGTGAGGTTCGTGAACAATTTTATACTTATTTTTTTAATTGTGGGGGATTTTTTAATTGCTTGGGGGTTTTTATTATTATTTTCAATTAGTTTTTGATTTTTAGAAAATAATTGCATCATGTTATACAATATCTATGTTATTGCCTCCTCACTAGATAGGACCTTATCATTGGCAGGGGCCATGCTGTCTTACTGTCACAGCAAAGGATATTTTAAACTCCAGAGACATGTTTCATCCTGAATTTGTGGCCAGGCAGAGCTGGAGTTTGGCTACCAGTGCCATCTGAGCAATTTGAAACTAAAAGTATAACCTAGAGGAAAAAAGCAATATGTGTTGTCTTAAGCTCCTATTTAGTAAAACACTTAAGTGCTTATTTAACTTTAAACATGCCTGAACCATATTAATTCCTTATTAATTGCAGATTTGTTAATTTGAGTAGATTTATTAAATTGAAGACTTAAGAAATGAAGAGCCCCTGTAGGATGATGGGACTAAGGAAGCTCCATGCTGAATAACTCAGCTGTTCCCCTCAGGGCTCCCAGCTCCCTGTTTACTCAGGCACACACCAATGTGCATATTCCCTGTGCAGTGTTCTGCAGTGGATGGGAGAAACCTCAGATTGTTTGCAAACCAGCTGCTACCTTTGGTGTGATCCAGGGCAGAACCATGGGGGAACCCCTGATGCCCTGAGAACTGCGTGCCCTGAATCAGGTCCACACTCCTGGGGCTGTGTCAGTGCAGACTTCCACCAGATTCCAGCACAAAATGGGATGGATGTTACCAAGCTTTGCAGTATTAGTAAGAGTTTGGAATAGAGATTGTGTTCTGCTCCTTTGCCTGCATTGCTGAAGTCTGAAACTGATGGTTAGATAAGCAGCAGATGGCAGAGACTTCTGCAAATGCATGGTATTTTCAAATTAACTTAAATACACTGTGTGTGACTGTGCTGAAAACCAGCATTGTAAATTGTAGATATGCACTTGGAGATAAGCAATGAGCACTGTAACCTCTAGTTTTCTAGCTGTCAGTTTGGCTTTTGTTCTCTGTTCCATTTCTGGAACAGAAACTCTTCATCAGTTTGGGAGTTTAGGTTCAGCAGAAATGGGGGAAGAGATATTACCTGGATTTAAAACACTAGCAACAGTAATAACAATTTAAAAATACTTATAAAAGGGCACATATAGTAGGTATGGGGTGATCATAATAAATTCTAATTCTCAGGCTATTAGAAATATTTGCATTTGCTAAGGAATGGGCTGCTACAAAAAAGCCCAGGTGCATTTGGAACCTTGGAAAAATAACAGAGAAAGGAAAACTGCCCAGTGTTCAGCATAGGTAAAAGTTAACAGGGCTCCCAGAGACTCAAGATTAACAGTGATCTAGTCAGTACATTTATTGGATTTATTTCCATTGTAAAGGGTAAAGTGAAGGCATGTATGGAACACAAAATAAAAGGCAAAAAAATGTAGATGACAATAATTTTTGCTTAGTCAAGTCCATAGAAGCCCCTGAGGAATTCTGGATATCTAACTGATTTAGGCAATTAGGGAGCAGAAATTCATATATACTCAGTTTTGACAAATTCCCTGCAATGTAAATTGTATGGAATTATTTGCAGTATGCATAACCATTGATTGAATTGCAAATTAGCTGTAACTACTTGATAGAAAGAACTTCAGTGAAATTCAGATCCTCCTGAAATCTCTGGGAGTTTTTTCCTTTTCTTTCATTGGGGAGAGGGTTTCCCCATGATCATCATTACTGCAGACAGCTCAATAGAAAAGGCTGCTCAGTTCACAGCGGTGGTCTGAGCAGCAAGCAAAATGGTTGGATGAATAAAGAATGGGTTGGAAAATAATACTGCAAATATTATGATACCTATCAGTGATATCTTCCTGCCTTGAATACACTGTTGAATTCCTACCTTTCTGCTGGAAAATCTGTACATCATAAAGAGAAAGAATAAAGCAACAGTCATAAAAAGTATCCAAGAAGCACTAGTTTTACATGCAAAGAGTGAAAATAGGGGAGCTGAGTTTCAGTGAATGGGAAGATAAGCAAGGTTTTGTAGAAAATGAGTGATTTGCACAAAGTAAATCTGATTTCTCTCTTGGCCTTGTCCCATAGTGCAAACAGAGAGCAGAGCACCTGCTAGAGAGGCCTCCTGAGCTAAGGAGCTTTTTGGAAGTCTCTGGGCTGAAGGAGGATTCTCATCTCCCCATGAGAGCTCAAGGAATCTTCAGCCTTCGATGGAAAGTAAGATATACACTTAGATATTCATCTTTTGTGTTTGGACAATAAATAAAGTCCTGAAATAAGGACTACAGACTCTCCTGGTAGATAACTTCAGTTTCTAAATGTTCTATTTCAGCTTTTCAAGTAAAGCACGCTCTGATTTGACGAATGCTTCTGCCACACAGTGGAGCACGAGTTGGTTCATGACATCCAGATGCTGTCAAAGTGCAAGTTTTACTTTTATTTTTTTTAACAAGAGCTTCTTTCAGGCATTTTTTTTTTTTATGATACAGCACAGTTTCATACAAAACCCAGTAGAAACAGCTTAGAATAGCTAGAAATGCTTAATGATGAGGGTGGTGCACAGCTGAAACATTACCAGTGGAATAGCTTGCTCACTGATTTGTTGCCAGGTAGCGAGCCAATTAGCAGTGCTGGTTATTATTTACTTTTGATGCCATATATCACTAGAATTGTGTTGTTGATTCATCATTTATATTGTTGTATTGTCAGCATAATTTATTCAGATCATGCTGAGATACCTGGGAAATTAAGTAATAAAGAGAATGGCATGGAATGTGTCTGTATTCAGAGATATTTACTTTGCTTTTAATGAGAACGCATGTTCGGGTAACACATAGATCATTTAGCTATTAAATTGTTTTTTAAACAAACCTGTTAAAAGTTTATACCTTGGATATTCTAGAAATAAAAAGCCTCGGTTTCAATTCTAATCCGATCCTTACGATTAAAGAAGTGACTTTTTACAGATTAGGTTAAACAGGACACCCACTAATGGTGCCAGCTTAGTTATTAGGGACTTGCAGGAAGCTGTGCTTATTAATGTATGATTGAGTTATCCAGTGTTCTTCATGTATTTAGTGCTACTAGAATTTATTTTTTTTTTGGTAAATGGTAACATAGCTTTTTATTGGAAACCCTTTCCAATTACTTCTAGTTATTTAAACAAAAAGATAAAAAATTCAAAGCAAGTCTGTATTTTTCAAGAAATAGATATTTTGCGTACATTCACCTGACCAGCAAAGGTGCCTCATCAGGTTGTATGATGGTATTAATGAAAAATGGCAAGGAAAATAATTACTTTTGAGCTGGAAACCTTGCTGTAACATGGCTCAGACCAATTTGGATGTATCCTGTGTCTTTACAGTTAAGAAGTGCAAAGGGAAATTTAAATGATACCTGTCTCATCTCATTGCTTGTAGTAGAAGGACACCTGGATTTTGTTTGCAGCCTTGTATCACAGAAGCACTGAACTTGCTGTAAGTAGGTATAACAAAATTTTTAAGAGTTGAAATCATGTTTCTTGTGTTAAGTGATCTTCAAGGGCACAAGGTGAGTGTGTTTAGCTGGATTATGTAGAGGCTGAAGAATTAGAATTTTGTGCATTAAGAATTAGCAGACCTCTAGTAAAATACCATGTTAATAAGCAAGGATACTTCATTCACTTATTTTGACAACTGTAGTATAGTTTCACTGGGAAGTTATTCATGAAACACGAGTGCACTTAAGGCATATTTTAGGCAAATACTGAAATCTGAACTTGAGGCAGGCAGCACTCCATGCTAAAACATTGGGAGTGTGTGTGTTTGGAGTCTGTCTGCAGGAGATGGAAACACTCCTTTATTTTTGCCGTGGG
Source organism: Pachyramphus minor (assembly GCA_013397135.1). NCBI lineage: Eukaryota > Metazoa > Chordata > Aves > Passeriformes > Tyrannidae > Pachyramphus > Pachyramphus minor. Next base: position 211,945 of record VYXB01006404.1, on the reverse strand, counting down.
AAATGGGAGTCAGCTGGGAGTGAGTGATGCTCCACTGTGCAGGTTAACTGTGGCTGCTATCAAGGTTTCAGGAGGACAGCAGGTTTTCTGCTTTCTTCTCCTGGAACCTCTTCATGTCATTACACAGCTGAAACAGAATATGTGATGGGCTGTAGGAAGATGTAGAGTTATTCCATCTGTGAGAGGAAAAAAAATCACTTAACTTGCTCTTAGCTGTGTTATTTGAGATTCACAAGATCTCATTTGAATGATAAATGTCAAATTCCCATAGAACCCACCCCTTATTCTCTTTAAATATAATGGCAAACATTTGTCCATGGCAGTTAGTGGTTTTTGTGTTTAATGTTATAATATTGATGAAATTCCAGTGCTTTATTTTAACGTTATTTACTGCAAAAGTCAATGGCTTAATCAAAAGCTGATTCCTTTAGGCAGAAAATTTGCTTCCCCAAATTCCAGACATTTCAGTGTTTATCCTTTTGAACTTGGGTAACGTATGTTCCCCATCTTAAACTCCACTAGTGTGTCTCAGGATTTCATTAACATTAGTGGAAATGTTAGCATGCATCTGAACTTGTGTGCTCTTCTGTGCTGGTTCTATTAACCAATAATATTGGATTTTTACCTGCAGTGGATAGTCAGAATCACCTTGCAAAGTGCATGACAGCTTTGATCAGGTGTCTTCACCCTGCTGAAATTACCAGTTGTTGGTGATAAATGAGTGGATTATTTTCGTCCCGTGTTTCCATGTGCATATGGAAGTAGGAACCTGTCCTGAGAGAACACTAAAATCTCTTTTTTATGTTCTTCAAAGTAGCTTTTGTATCACTAGCACTGTTGGGCATCTTTTCAGTAACTGTGGGTGGACTGTATCTGGCATCTAGGTAAGGTGGTCCTGTGTGTCTAACTAGGGGCTAACTACCCTTTTGTGTTGGGAAATCAAGTAAGCAATTAACAGAATGCATCATGGTAATTTATGCCAGTTTTGTGTTTCTTCTTTTGGCTTTCTTCTCCAGGAAAAGCCAGTTTTATACAGAATAATTTTGGGGTTTTTTTCAGTCATACACTGTGGCTTCTGGTTTGTTGAGTTGATTTATATTAAATCTGGGCTCTTTGCTCAAATTTGCTCAAACAGGTAGGATGAAAGCACAGCAAATACTCAGAAATATCCAGTTGCCTTTTAATTATTTCCTTTTAATAATATTTTCTTTCCTTGGTTCTTGGCACGTGAGTTTTGGTGACTTTGTTCTCCTGGTCAGTGTTGCATTAAACCTGCAGAGTCTGGTGAGAAAAACTCATTTGGAATGCAACAGTCAAACCAGAAGTTTGTTTTGTGTTGAAATAACTGCTGAGGAGGTCATCAGAGCAACTGCATGAAGGAGAACTGTCCTTTTATAAGCAGATTTGAGAAAGAGGGGTGTCAGATGGGATTCATGAGAGAGATGAATAGGGAAAGAGGAAATGTAAAAGGGAAGTTTGCAGATTACAAAAGAAAGTAGGTAGGATGACAAGAAAGATAAAATTGCTTGGGTGGAGATGATGTTTTCCCATGATTTATGGAGTTTTTTGGAATTCAAAGTAAAGCTGTGTTGACTCCTGGCTATCAATATCAACACATCTCCTATGAATCCAGAAGCAGAGAGGTTTATGAAGCTCTGGTACAAAGCAGAAGGATGTATGGGACTATTGTATGCCCATCCCCATCCACCCTCTTCCCCATTCTGAGTAGGTCTGAAGAATTCAAAAAGTTTCAAGTTAAATCATCGTTTTTTAAGAGAAAACATAATGAACTGAAAGCTGAAGAAGAGTTTATGCTGTCCCTGATTTGTTTCCTTTACCAGGATGATTCAGGCCTGTGTTTCTTGAAGAAGAAGGAGCAGTAGCTCATGCCTTCTCTCTTTATGTTCCCAGCACTGTTGGCTCATTCTTTTCCTGTGCAAAATCCTTCCCTTGGATGCACATCCAGGACAATTTGTGCTGTACTAAAGCAGATCTGTTTGGCTGAGGCTGAAATCTCAGGTCAAGAAGTCTTTAGGAGAGGAGAAGAAGCCTCATATTTCACTCTATAGTTCCTTAGGTAGAAAAAAAAATTGTCTCTCTAGTTGATTTTATTGCTTCCACTACCCTCTGATCTTTCCTATTTCTTCTTTAACAAGTGTAAAATAAAAGTGAAACTGAGTTTTGGGAGCCAGTCCTGCATGGCTGGCTCAGGTGCCAAATTCTGTTTTATACAGCTGCTCAGTAACCAAAGGTCTCATTGGTGTGCAGGAGTCTAAACTCTTCCCTAAAAAACTAATGGAGCCCCGGTGTCAAATCATTATCTACTGGATCTGGATCTGCAAGATCAGTGCAGGGGTGTCCCATTGTCTTCAAGGTGGGTCTTAATGGTGCTCTGAGGGTAAACAGCAACAAAAAGGTTAAATGTCTGCCTAAAGTTACCACTCTCAACCAGCTGTTTAGTCATTTCATGTGCTAACCATTTATATTTGCTGCATTCTGGAAATACTGAAAAGCATAGAAAAATAAGTGGAGGGTTGAATTAGGAAACACTGTATTACTTTGTTTACTGGCTAGATTTATCTCTTTATCATTTTTTTCCCCATTCCAAGATGAAGTGGAAGCTGGGCAGAGAAAGATTAATGGTCACCAAGCAGGGACGCAGCGATTGGAGTGATGTTGCATGTGTTATGTTGGTCCCAATTATTTCATTCCATAGCAGGATTTAACTGTGTACCTGCATTTGGGAGAAGTTTTCAATTTGTCATTCGTCGTGACAAGGTGAAAGCTGCTCATTTAGATCAACCCAAATCTTCTTTATCTGGATAATTTTGCTTCCTGTTTAATTTCTGAAACAAAGCAGGGGTTTTCTTTGAGGAAGGTATTAGTTGTACACAGTGATTTGTCATTGTACTTGGCTGTTGTTTACCATAGGTAAAACAAAAGGCAATTTTGGGGGGTGTAGACCTTAGTTTTATTAACTCACCTTGCCTGAGAATCCTGAATATCATATGATTTTGATTTTAATTGTGACTATTTGATTCACAGTCCAGGACTGTCAGTCCAGTGTTTGGTTCTTCTGTCCTCTTCTCATAGAAGATGTTAAGAGCTGAGAAATGGGATTTTGTCACCATTCATTAAAATCCTTGATCCCATCCTTCAAATTCTTTCAGGAATGTTTTCCCTTAAGTCTTCTGGTTGTAAGAAAACCACTACTAAAGCAGTACCTGCACTAGATTATTTCATTATTTCTACCAGATACTGTTATAGCTTAGCTCATCAGCCTCCTCCTTCACTAGGGTTGGTCAAGCTATTCCCTTCCAAAACAAAATCTGCTCTGTAGTTGGAGATGTAGACTGTTCTCCTGGAATAATTGAGAGCAAGAGTTTTGATAAGCAAGTGCTGATCCACCCCCTTCCTAATTGTTGATTTGTCTTCTGGCTTTGTCAGTTCTGGAAGCCTTTTCTGCTCTCCTGTTCAGGATCAGAGTTAAACTAAAGAAAACTAACATTTGAATAATATTTCTGCTTAAAATGGAATAATTTACCTTGCATGGCTGCTAACCAGTTTCAGAAAGTAACAGGCACAATGCTACCATTCTGTTTTCTTATTTTTATGGAAGTTGTATAAAAGAGGTGGCACAGCATTGGCAACCTTGGCACGATTTTTTGTGTGTGTGTGTTAACTGTAAAATTCTGTTTTCCCCCACTGCTGTAATTTTAGGGCTTCTTTTATCATTTTGGTATTTAAGCCAGCCTTGCATAATGTGTTCTTTTTGTTAAAGCATCAGTGGTGTTTTAATGTACCTGTGAAGAAGGAAATGATTGTGTTACCATGTGTGTTTTTCTCAAGCCTTACCACCACAAAGTATGGGAAAAGCCCTTGGAATAAAAGTCATCTCTAAATTCCGTGAGTTTTCCTAGCAAGTACTGATGCTATAAAAACTGTTACAGAAAGAGTTTAGTTTTTGGAGTTTTCTGTCTGAACATATCCTTCAGGAAAAGAGTATCTTCACATCTCCTAATGGTGTGATGGCTTTCAAAGGTATTGTTGTGTGAACCCCTGATTAAACAAAACGGTGCTGATTGCAGCAGGGTGGCTGAATGTGGGCAGAAGTGGCTATTGCAGCCTGCTCAGTAAGGAGTCATTTATCAAAGTTTTATCTGATTTCAGAGGCCTTAGATTTATCAGGCCCAGTTTATAACTGGCATGTTGTCAGGATCAAAGCGGAGCAGTGCCTTGCTCAAGTGCTGCTGTAAAGCAAGTGTTAAACATCCTGTGCAGGTGCACTGTGTCCTTCCACTGGCAGGTATGGCATGCAGCACACAGCAACCCTTGGCATTTTGTTTAGTCCTGGGATTGTTTCGGTGTTGAGAGCTTGATTTTTGTCTCTCACCTGACCAAAAATATTTCCCGTTGAAGTATCAGTGAGAAAAGCATTTGGTACAAGAAATAGGCAGTGGAATGTGTAGAAATACACAGCTGGAAAATCTGAAGGAGCTGGGGACAGCAGGTCCCTGAGGGCTGGGGGGTGTCAGGGGTCCCAGGGCAGCAGGGCAGGGCTCATCCCACTGTTCCAGCCTGGGAATAGGGCAGTGGGGACAGCCCCAGCCTGGGGCATCAGGCACCTGCCTCGGGTGGGAGCAGCTGAGGGTCAGGCTGGATGTCAGCCTGAGGGGTGGGGGTCAGGATCAGGCACAGGGGGCTGAGACAGCCCTGGGCTGACTAGACAGGACCAAGGACCTGTCCTGGCAAGTCTCTTTCCCAAAGAAATGTGGAGTTTATCCACAGTGTTTCCAGACCTTATCAACTTCTCTGATAAGCAAGGAAGTGAAAGGCATAGCAAATAACACTACAAAAGGTTACAGCAAAATAACTGATTCCCATCCAACAAAAGGATTTAAAGCAAACCTGCCTGGTCACAGAAATAAACCTACTTGTATCCCAGGCTGACTGAGAGTCTGGGACTGTTTTGGTGATGCAACAATTTGAGATTCAAGTGCAATATGGAGGGAGTTTTATTAAACTTAGAAACACCCATTTGAGCCTAAATTTGCCTTGGACATTTTTAAACCAGTCTAAGAAGAAAAAAGTACTAAACCCTCATTTAAGACAGACACTGACTACTCCCTTGGGTTTTGGGGTATATTTTAAAAATTTCAGCACTTAATTCTCTGTATGCAAACTTGAACTTCAAATTGTTTATTAATGGTGAGAAGATTGTTATAGACCCTTGAAAGCACACACAACTTCTTTAAGTGATTGTGAAGGCAAATCTTATTGTCTGGGGAAATGACTTCTGCACAGCCATTTCTTTTATTGCAGTGCTGAATGTGAAGGCATTACTCACTTTAATAAATCCTACTGTATCTCTCAGTCTGTGTAGGCTGATATAAATATCTCCAGTTATGTCATATTACCACCTTTGTACAGCTAATGTTACATTCTTGATGACTGGTGGCTGATAAATGCAAAACCTCATTTGGTTTGTGAGTGATTGAATGCTAACACTGTTTAGATTTCTTAATATACTTGTATTAGCATGAATAAGTAATGAGCATGCCAGGCTTTTTTGAATATTTGATTGTATCTTTATAATGGATTTGTGTCTCTCTCTTTGTGCTAATGTCATTGTAACTTTGTTGGTGTCATAACTCCAAACCTTAGCAATCGATCTTTATCAGAATATCTTAAGTCAATTACCCTCTCATGGCCAAATTACTGTGTCATAATACTTTTCTTATAAAAGTATTCTGCATATTGCATTTAGGATACAAATAGGTACTAATTCTATCTGCAGTATATTCCTCATTTCCTCATCGTGGCTTCTATTAGTGTATCGACCTGTACTGTCTCTGTGAGCCACATGTATGAATATGTGAAACATTAAAGCTTCTCTTAGACTGGCTGACCCTTAATGCTCAAATTCAGCCATCTTTCAAGTGCCCTTGACTTCTGCTGCTTCTAAAAAAATTAAGCCCTAATGTTTACCATTTCTTGGAAGTCACAATCCGTCATTTTGGGTAGTGATTATTGTAGGAAGAACATATTCTCATTGTTCTAATACCCTGAAAATCATGCACCTGCAGGGCAGTGGATTTCCTTTCATCATCCTGCATCATGTTTACTGACCAACTTCATGTAACAAGTAAAGGAAGAAAGGGTATTTGATTAGTTTCTGAGTGGTTCCCAAATGGATGTTTTTCTGTGAGAACATACCTGACAAGAAGACTGCTAAACCAGTGATCCTGGCATGGACAGGGGATTGTCTCAGTGCTTCTGAATGTGTGCTTCTGTCCTCAGGTGCCAAATTTCCCCCAGCCACCCCTGGAACTATTTTTGGGTACAGAAACTTCAAAACTTGTGTGGATTTCAGTTCATGACAGACCTAAACCACTGCTGCTTCGTGGCACATGTTTGTCCTGTTCTTTCACTGTGTTATTACAGCATATCTGAAACATGGATCCAAATATTTCATTGCCTCATTTTATCAGCAGAATCAGTGTGAGCTGGGATATAGGACTACCAGAGGTGGATCAGCTGGTCAAAATGCATTTTTGAAGCTATATTAATCAACATACACTAATGATAATGTAAAACAAAGTAACTCTGTAACAAGGCACAAACAGAACTGCTGAATGAAGGAAAAACCCCACAAAATGGGATTAAAATAAATTGCTCCTTCCTGCCAGAGACTGGGAAAGAAACAGTCCTCCTATTTTGCTTTTCAGCCCACAGCTTTAGTGGCTTCTGGATTAAAAGAAACTTCACACATTCTCTCTGATTCCTACAAAATTTCTTTCTGTCTCATCTCCAAGTCTTGGATCTGCTCCATGATGCTGACAGACCCCCTTCTTTTCCTTGGAAGCTTCCAGTCTGGCTTTTGCTGCAGGTTGTGTCCCTGCTATCCCCACTGTCCTGCTCTGCCTGTTGTTCCTCAGGGCTGGCAGGGCTGAAGGCTCTGGCACTCCAAGGGCAGGCACAACCTTCCTCTCCTGCTCAGGGTTCAGTGTGATCACTGTGCAGGGTAAATCACACAGCATTTCCCTTGCTGCCCCTCCACTCAACATCAGGAACATTCTGTTTGCAGCCCTTTGATGGTAAACTGTGAGGGAACCCATCAGATTGCTCTCTTTGTCACACTGCAGGATGGGCACAGCATCTTGGTCAGCTCTGTGTCTGAAAAAGAGGGTGTGGTATTTTAATGACAGTGAATTTTAATATATTACATGATGTAATGCAGGAGAGTGTTGTCATTAACAAAGAAGAACCTGAGCAAATGGCCTTCATGCCCCAAAATACTGGCTGTTTTCCTGAGGATTTGGTCCTTGTATTCTAGAAAGAAGTTATGGAGCACAGTTGTCAGGAGAGGTCCATGTAGGTCCATCTCTATTTTCTTGCAGGGTTGAAACGTTCTGTTAAGGTTTGTCAGGATGATCCCATGGGACTGTTGCAGAAAGCTGGAGTGAAAACATCTGGAAACACCCCAGACTTTCACAGACTCATCAGTGCTAAATCCAAAGGTAAAGCTTTGTGAACCTTCCTCACCTGTTTTTTTGAAACTCCCACTCCACCTTCCCTTCAGCTGCCAGCCTGTGTTCCCTGATCATGTTCACACCTGGCATTCCCTCATTTGTCCAGGCCCATGTTTCCCATGAATCTTTATTCCATGTACTTATGGCCCACTTTTCAGACACATCCACCATGTTTTCTGCATCCACAACAGCTCACATGGAGTTTTACACATCTTGTCTTATTAGAACAAGCCATATATTTTGTAGTTCAGTAGAATCATGTGGGAGAATCAGAAGGGTCACATCTCCCTCTGTTTTTTCAGAGAAGAAAATGAATGTGGTGTAGTTCATATTGATGCCAAGTACATAATCATATTTCCCTCCTACTTAGGAAACCTTAGCCTCAGAATTTTATGGTAGATGAGCAGATGCATTACATGGGATGTTTTCCAGATTCCTTCTGAAAAATCTGAGTCACTTGGTGTTTGCCATGCAAAGTTCTTTACTCTGTAAGAATTTCCCTAGACCATTTGAATATTCACCTGGAAACAAGCTGAACAAAATACTGGACTGACCAGCAAAATTTCAGTAATTCAGATCAACAAAATGACACAGGTGTCAAAAGTAAAGATTCTAAAAGTATGGTCTATATTTGCTCCTGGTTTTGAAAGAAGCTTTCTGTTTTTCTTCATGGATCATGCCCAGCCCTGACCTGTATAAATGGCATTGAAAGGACCAGGTCTGATGATTTGAAGGTTTCATGAACTTACTCATTGAAAAAGTGATAAATAAAGTCGAGCTAGTGGACAGTTCCAGAGCACAGCTAATTGGACAAAATGTCAGGATTGCTACAACTTTCCTGCAGCATTTTGTATTTGCTCTGTTGAGCATCTCTGTCTACTATGCAATAAGGCATCACTGGTGTTGGGCAGCTATGCAGAGTTAGCCCACAGCTCCCCATGTTTGAGGAGTTGCAAGTGATATCAAGAGATAGTCAACAAAAACTTGTTCAGAATAGTACATGGCTTAAAACAACATGATAAGCATTCAGCTCTCAAGAAGACTTAGGAAAGCAAGAGTTTTACTACTCTGTCCATATACATACAACTCTTCTTTCACATCTGTTTTGTATTTTTGTATTTTCCCAGCACTTTCTGAGCCACAATTCCAATTGTGGTTTTATTAAATGAGCTAGAAATAGATTGCCCTCGGTGCAGGTGGAAGCAACATCTGGCTTGCCAATGTTGTGATTGTCAGAGATTAAGAACAACTTTTCTCTCTGATGTAATTTTATGCCTCTTGTCTTCCTAAAATTTTGTTATTGAAAGACCATTATCAGCTCTTCTTTTCCACCCATGATATAAAAGCATGTTGGGGAAAGTTAATTAACAGTCTGTCCTTTTCCATATTTAAAGGTTTTTTAAAATCTGTTTAGTTCCTGGGAAAAGTCTGTATTAGAATATTGCATGGAAAAACCACTTGCAGATAATACTTCTGGGGTAAAAGACACAGTAAAGGAGCCAGTGACTTTCTGTCTTTTTTGCTTGGGATGTATACTAGGCATTTCCATGGTGATTAGTGTTTTATAAATGCCAAAGATAAATGGCCACAAGAAACTGCTGTAAACAGCAATAAGTATTGAAATAAAGGCTTAAACAATCTTCCCAGCTTCCCCTTGTGATTCTGAGAAACTGCAACTTATGGACCTGCCTGACCAAGCTAAAAAGCTCATGTATAGAGTTTATATTATTTCCTAACCACCTGACACTTCTATATTTGCTTTTAATTCAAAAATATGTGTCACCATTCAGTGGCTCAAATTATATCAATGCGTTTGTTATGATGTTGGCAGCATTTGTTATGAAAATGTACTCACCATTTGTGGGGAAAAATCATAATAAGCCCACAGGTAAGAAGGAAGGTGGTGCTGTAGATACCAGCCTGGCTTGAAACATCTTCTTTCCTAAAGAAGTGTAGAGTCAGTCTCAATTTACTGCTGTGGAAGTGCAACAAGGCACAAATTGCATTTGTTAAAATAAATGCACAGTTGAGGCTTTTCAAGAGTATCACTTCCCATCAGAAGGGCTGGCTGAGTTCACTCACAGTTGGAAACAGTTACTTTGGGTTCCAGTCAAATCAAGAATGGTGAAGTCTGTGATTAAGGTCTGTCTCGTATCTTGTTTATTCCACAGTGGAAAGGTTTCTTATTTGCCATGGTCAAGCACGTGATTCCTATTTATTTCCCCTGTAATGACAGTTTGGTATGAAAATTCTGAAATAAGTGTCTTTGTAAAGTCCAGAGTTTCCAGGACAGAATCCACTCTTGGAGCCTGTTCTCACCAGGGTGTGTGGGAACACTTTGCCAGCGATGTAAACATCTTAGAAATGATGGAAACATTTGTGACTTTGGGGTTCCCATGTTCTGAACTCTTGTCTTGCCTGAAGCAGCAATAGTAATGTGAATATTTTACCTGTTTCATCTTTTTTTCCTCTCTGCCGTGTTTAATTTTATTTCTTTTATTGTGGATACCAAAGGACTTACAAGTGTGTTCAAAATGTCATGTTTCTATATGGTTTAATCTCTCTGGTGGTTCCTGGATTTGAATGCCTATAACAAACCAATTGCTCTTAGCATTCTCCCTCGTTATTAAATGTTTGATATGATCACTTAAAACCTTGTAAGCTTAAGGTTTTGAGGCAACAGTAACGAAAATAAAAATTACCTCATCTCTTTTGATTCCTTTGTGCCCTGCATTAATTCATACAATGGATTTTTACACGAAAGTTTTCTTAAGATATGACAAGTGATTATTTCTTTAAGTATGTACTCTATCTATTATTAAATTGATTATTCAAATCTCATTTAAAACAAGAGGCCAGATGGCAATATTCCAGTATTTGTTGCTACTAGCAACCACAAACCCCAAACTGAATGATTTTCCATTTTTCACTGTGGATGAAGGGACCTCTTCATTTTACAGGCAATAAAAAGAAGCTACAGCTCACCAATTACTAAACCAGATTGTTATACTAATACTTTATAAAAATCATTCACTGACATTCTGTTACACTTGTTGATGACCTCCTGAAGTATGTGATCTATTTCTAGGTTTGTTAACTTTGTTACCAATTATAATTTTTAGTTAGAATATTATTGTCATGAAAGGAAGGCACTTTTTTTTGTTGTTATATCTTGCTCAGATTATGAGACCCTAATTAATGAGATTATGACTATTCTAAAAATATATCCCAAAAGAATAAAATTTTAAAAAGGCTCAGAACATAATTTACCTGCTGGCTGCTACATGTAATTCTAGTAAAAGAAACATATATTGAGAGTAAACTTTAAAGGGATATAAAAATGTCCTTCAAAAAATAACTGGGGAATGAGTCATGAATGTCTCCTCTGAAGTATCTGTGATTTAAAAAACAGGGACTGAACCAATATCTAGAATTTAATTGGTGTCTCACTTCTTAGCCTTTAGGAGTCCCACAGGTGACCATTTTGGCTAATTACCCCAAAAATCACACTGAGCCTGGGACCATCTGAGTCTCCTCCTCAGTGGTGGCTGCTGTGTTATGGTGAAAAGTGATGTCAGTCCATCTCATTAATTGGTATCAGAGAAGTGATAATAACAATAATGAGGACAAATATGTAGAAGTAACTCTTTAATTGTCATATATAAGGGGCTATTTTGCATACAACTGATTTCTTCATAAATGCACTTACAAGTGTCTAAACACACGTGTTCCCCAACTCTGTGTGTGCCTGTCCCTGCAGATAGAAAAGCTGGGTTTTTAAAGATACTTGATAGAAGCCCTGTTTTGGCCATAGTATGAAATGATCTTGAGCTGCATTTATTTTGTTACTTCTTGATTGTCCCTGAGTCCCTATGAAATCAGTAGGAAAATTCCCACTCACAGTGGCACAAACCACTGGCCCAGTTTTCCTTGGTGGCTTTTTAGGCAATAAAATTTCTGGTCAGTGACTTGCATTTCTGTGTGACTGTAAACTCACTATATACTTTATACAAGTACTAGATATAATATATACAAATTCTATTTAATATTAGTTATTAAATATAACATGAATTTTTGCTCACTCTGTGTAGGAGATGAAAAAATAGCTCCCAAATGGCAGATGTTACTCAGATTTGTTAATGTGCTGTCAGGAAGATCTAAGAGGTTGGAGTAGAGGGTTTAGCACAAGAGAGGAGATAGGATAGGCAAATATGAAAATACCCTTTTGTTATTTGTTGAATTTAGCAAGAGATTTTTGTAAGTTATAATAACTTTTGAAATAAAATGCTCGGTTAATAGTAAAAATGCTCAGCCCCATAACCCAGAGACTATTTACACTCTGGTAATTTAAAGAAACAAATATTAGCTTATAAATACTGTGATGGCAAAATGTGCTAGCATACATGTTAAGTTTCTAATCAAACATTGCAAAAATTCATTAATCAGTATTTCATAGTTCATTACAGTCTGACTAATTTTGAAATCCTTCATGTAAATTGATTAAATGTCTTCAGCATTCAGATAAATGGGCTTTTGTTTTAAGCAACCTTTACTGTGAAGTCCATATTTCTCCAGGATTGAGTTCTGGTAACATTTGACTGTCATGTCTGACATACTAGCCAGTTGCCATTTCACCCCTTCTTCTTCTCCTCCTCCCTGTTCCAAATATCTCATTGACCAGTTGTGAGAAAAATATTCTTAAATCTTCCCTAGACATAGCAGGTCATGGTTGGAAAGTGCTCCATCATCTGCTGCCATCAGTCACCAAAGCCTTTTTTTTTTTTTACTCCTTCTCTTGCCCATGTTTGAGGGAAATATTGTGCTGTATAAATAGCAGATGTGAACACCTCAGGATGGTTTTGCATAAGAGAGTCCATGTGGAAAATGCTCTGGGGGCAAGAGCTTGGCTGTTGCTCTCAAATCTGTGTGCACAAGCAATGAACCAGGGGAACCCTCCCTGTATCCTCAGCCTCGGGCTGAGGACATTTGTCTTCAAGTATTTATATGTATTTAATCTCACGTGTTGTGTCTTACAGGTTGTAGTGGTTCATACACTGTGTATAAGTAGAATATACCATAATTAATCATTTCAGTGACCTTTCAACCAAAGGTTTGAACTTCTTCCTGAAGTTCTTGTATCTTCCACATTAGTTGGCACATTCCTCTAATCACTGTTTTGTTTGGGTCCTTCTTAGTCCTTTTGAAACCCTGGTGCACCAAGGAAAGTATTTTGGGAACATGCTTCATATTTGGCTTATCTTGAATTCTTTCCTTGTTTTAATACTTCCCAGGTTTTGTCAATATATTTGAAGACTTTCAGTTTTGAGATACATTCATGGACATTTTTGGGTTTTAAAGCAGTGACTTTTTAATTTGACTCAAAGTGAGATACTGTAGGGCACTAATTAACACTGTGAGACCCATCAAGCTGCCTCCAGCCCTTCCCAAGGTCACTATTGTCTGACAGAGCCTTTTGGAGATAAAATGGATGTTGAGGTTTTATTCATGTGAACAGTCTTGGTTGTTTCTTGGGACTTCTACTGGAAGAACCACAGAATAAAGCCTGGTCAATATAAACCAACTTGTTGGTGAAGGAGTTTTGTATCTGTTTTGCTCCTAATCAATATATTAAAAGTATAAAATGTGTGATTCAACTCAAGGGATCTGCACTGAATTCAAGGGGGATTTATGATAAGCTTTGACCAAGCTATTAAAGTGAGACTTTCAAGGGGATTAGGTTCTTAATTGAAATCCCTCAGAATGTCTGAACTCAGATATTGTCTCTTGCTGGAATTTGGAGCAGTCAGAAAGTTCATTGGCATTTTGACACACTTGACCATAATTTGCAGGGGCAGAAAGCCATTCTTCTTTTTTTTTTCTGTTTTTCAAACTTCCTCTGTGGACTGTTTGATGTTATTAGTAAAATTTCATCTGTTTCCTGTCGTGTCAGTCTAGAGAAAGAAAGAAAAAAAAGGAAAAAAATTGGGAAATGACTATTTCCCGTAAATTGTTTTACACTTAACAGATTCAAAATTGCATTTATTTCAGCGATCTTATTCCTAGGAAGCATTTTATTTAGAAAATTAATAAATCTTTCAGAAATTAGTTAAATATGATAGTTGTATGTGGATCTCTGTGGTTTCTTAAGTAAATTCTCCTTTAAGCTTTGCAAATCTTATTTCCAGTGGTAATACATTTTTTTAGTCTTTAAGCAGCAGTAACTGTGCAAGAGTATGAGTTCCAGCTTCGTTTCCTTTAGAAATTTCATAGCAGATGCCTTCAGTAAAGATATTGTACTTAAAGGATAAGGTGAACAGAATACAGAGAATACACCTTTTAGTTACCTGGGAGAGGTACCAACATGTGAAAGAGGGAAAAAATATTGTACTTTCACCTAGCTTTTATGAACATGAAATTTTGAAACAATTTATCCCTCACTTCTGTAATATTTGTGTCTTTCCTAAATCATATTTACATATATTTTGTGGAAAAATAGCTCCCCTTACTGCTTCTGTAATAAAAGAGTCTTTGCAAATCTGCTCCCTAATAAATTAAAAGTAGCTGGCCACATCTTTTTTGAAAGTCATAAAGGGGAATTAAGTGCCCAACTCCCGTTAACTTTTGATGATGCCTGAGAAGATCCGCCAGATTTCTCACAGAGGACTCCAAAAGCAGCGGGTGAGAGTTTGTTTTGATTTTAGGAACAAGGAATTTCCTATGCTATACCCTGCTTTTTGTCTTGGAGAGGGTCATTGTTTGGCAGAGTCTCTCCCTTCTTGGTGCCAACTTCCTTCTCCTCTCCAAAGAAATGTGCACTGGGATTTAGTTTGAGGAGTGTTTGTGCAGTATTTGCTCAATGGAGCCCTGATGTGGAGCTCTAAGTAAGTAGATAACAGCAAAATGGGCTCTGAGAAACATTAAAGGTACAAATGAAAGTGTAGGATCCAGGAATGTCTTCAGTTTACATTTTCCTTTTGTTTTGTTCCAAAAATTGTTTGCCAACGTAGCCTTCTTGGGTTTTATTGTGCACTGCACCACATCCCTGTGTGACATTTACATGCAACAGAAAGAAACAAAATGAGAAGACACATAAAGTATTCCAAATGGTTTAATTAAGTCTTTGGGCAGCAGAATCATTGATCCACAGATGAGTGTCGAAAAAGGGGTGATTTGGTGGAAAAGCATTTTTTTCCTGGATTCAAGGAACACAGTCTTGAGCTGCACCAGGGGAGGTTTAGGTGGGATATTAGGGAGCATTTCCTCACTTGGAGGTTGATCAGGCATTGGAATGGGCTGCTCAGAGGGGTGGTGGAGTCACCATCCCTGCAGGTGTTTGAGGAGAGACTGGATGTGGCAGCAGTGCCAAGGTCTGGTTGCCACGGTGGTGTTCAGCCATAGGTTGGACTTGATGATCTCAGAGGTCTTTCCAACCTACTGATTCTGTAAAAATTGTGAAGAGAAGTAAAATGAAATGGAAAAAAATGGAGGTTTGCCTATAATTAGGATTTCTCCATTTTTTTAATGGGTTTTTTCCCTCCTCTCATCAGA
This sequence comes from Pachyramphus minor, assembly GCA_013397135.1. Lineage (NCBI taxonomy): Eukaryota > Metazoa > Chordata > Aves > Passeriformes > Tyrannidae > Pachyramphus > Pachyramphus minor. The sequence continues at coordinate 196,865 of VYXB01006404.1, read as the reverse complement.
CCTTAAACCTACTACGCTGAAAATCAGAAATACTGTCCTATGTGCAGTATCCATTAGTTTAATTTGCTTTGGAAATTTGAGTAAACTTCTGGTAATTTGCCAAACAAAATAAAGAGAAACTTTGTGATTTAATGGTGATTTTTGTTCTCATTTACACTGGCAAATTTGGCCCAGATTAGGTGGGAAGGACCTACATATTTAACAAAACATCTCACACAAAATTAGAAAAAGTGACTTTTTATCAAAACTAAAGCATTGCTTTCTGAAAATATCATTAATACCACAATAAGAATGATTTTTAAAGAATTTGCTAGACTTTGAATCCAAGCAGCTAACATTAGACAAGGGGTAGCTATGTAAATCCAGTTTGAGTTGCCATTATTACCCATTAATCTTAAAATAGATGAATCCATAGACACTGGAATCATACACTGATAATTTAATATAAATGTATTAGACTTGCTAATAATATTCTGCCAAGGACTGTTTTAAGCATCTGAAAAAAACCCCCACAGACTAATTCATAGTAATAAAATAATTTTAGACAGCATCTTAGTTTGGGGAAATATGTTTTATGTTACAGATTTTCAAAAGATAAAAATATTTTAAAACGTTCTCCTTATGCTTCTATTGTATTTTTACTTTATTGCTGGTGATTTCTACTTTTGACTAGCTAATGGGAATGTATTTTTTCTCTGTATTGCTATTACCTCTTCCTGCTACTTTCCAGGTCACTAATTTTTCTGCTTAGAGTTCATTCTGCTTAGACCGATATGCTGTCTTTTTTAATGAGGTTATTTCTGGGTTATTAGCCTTCCTGTTATATGATACCTTATGTGAAAGATCTAATTGATGTAAATCAAACATAGCTTGCAGAAGAAAATCCAAATGATCTCTTAGATATTTTGTAGGTTCATGTGTATCTCGGAAATTTCGTGTTTAAAGCTACTTTTCAGACAAGAGGGTTATATGTGGCTAATAACACAAATAAATCTTTTTTTTATTCATACATTAACAGGTTCAAAGAAGTGGAAATTGAAGAAATGCATTGGCATTTTGGTTTGCTGAATAAGCTTTAGATGGAAATTACTCTGAAAAGTATTTAGTGGGAGGGGTTTAATTGTACAGTTCAATAACCTCAGTAACATTTTTTTATTAAAGCATTCTTACATAAGCCGTTAAGCTTTAGGTTAATTTTTACTGTTATTTTCTGGTCATATTTAATAACAGAGTTTGGAAATACAGCTAAGACTGTGCTGTACCTTGTTAACACTTTTAAATGGATTCCACGTGTGCTACCTTTTTAGAATTATTTTTGCTGCAAATCTTGCAGTCAAGAGGGTTGTGTTGTAATGTGCCACATATTAAAAGCCACTGGTTTTGCTTGTGGCAATCTGTAGTGTCCAAGGGAATTGTGTGTCTCCTGTATATACATTATAATTATATAGGAAAGTAAAATGTGATTTGTCCTTTTTCACATTGGCTTTCCCCTCCTTTGCATTCCGATGTTTTTCACCTCGGCTGAAATGTCCTGGTTTAAAGATATGTGAGTGACCTTTATGTATGTACAATTTTATATTCTTCTGTACTGCCTGTGTGTGTTTTAAATAATATACACACAAAAGGCATGTTGTTTCTTGAGAAAATACCTGGCACAGTACACCCCAGTTCACGTAGCTGTGAATATTTAGATCTGCATTGCATTGGAATTTAAAGTTTTTCTGGCCAGCTGTTTGGGTTTGTTGGTTTTTTATCTCTTTTTTTTTTTTCTTTCCCTGTAGTTTAGGGTTGGATTACACAGCTCTGCTGCCACACCTTAGTTCTATTTAATGCATGTACAAATTTGTTTTTCATGCAGAAAACTGGGACAAAATCCCATTTTGATCAGCTTTACAGACCTCTAAGGAGAGACAGTCTCTAATAAAAAGCCTTTCAAGCTAATAGGATACATTTTGTTTTGCTTTTGCTCAGATCTAGCAAGCTCTCCATTAATATTCCTGAATCCTTTGAATTATTAGAGAATTCCTGGTTTTGAGGGATGAAAACATAGTAAAATGTTGGAGTATTTGCTAAATCCTATGCTGATGTTCTGAGTAGAGTCAGTGAAGTATTTTATGAGAACCTGAGTGGTGTGTTCTAGAAACTAATTAAACTTATTTGTCTATAGACTATGGGTTTTCAGACAAAACTACCCTGAGAATTTTTGATAAATATCACATTGTGTGAGAAGTCATAGTGCATAATAATACACGTCACAGAAAGTAACATCAGCCTGAGCAACAGCTTAATATTTATTTTCTCCTTGCCAGTGAATACGGAAGAAACCACAACAGTTCAAGTAAAGACATTTCCCTGACGAAGGTGAGTTAAATGAAAGAAAAATGATGACAATGTCAGTTAACTTCTGACAAGTGGGAGTTTTGTGGTTGCCAGAGCCAGACGTGCTTTGGCAAGTAGGGTTAGGTGTGTCAGCTTCTAATACTGTGGCTTCTTGCCCACCATTTGGACATTACAGGTCTAAATTACTGGCATTACTTTCACTGACATAGCTTTTCACAAGAGTCCCTGCATGGTTCATGAAACTGGGATTATTATTGTTAAATTTGAACTGAGGACCTCAAAGAACACTAAAAAAGATGTAGGCAAACTGTGTTGAAGAATAAACCGAGATATTACAGTTTATTTCCTTCAAGTATGTAGACTGGGGGGAAAAAGGCAAAACAAAACAAAAAAAAAAAAGAAAAATTGGTGCCACCTAGAAGTATCTGGAATTCCCTCCACAACATAAAGTTAATCCAAACTAATCTGTTTGGGAAAGCTCCTTACAGGTACATCTGCTACTGAAAGGTTTTTGACAGTGGTATTGTCTGCACAGCAGACAGGTGTATTTGTGTTTGTGAAGTGACAGAAAAATTCCTCCACTGGGTGAAAGAAAATGAACTGCTGGGTTTTCTTGCTCTTCCTGTATTTATGTTTGCATTTATGTGATAAGCACAGCAGTTAAATTGCATTCTTCCATGCAGTTGAAGTGCAGTCACAGAACCACTGTTAATGCTGTTAAGGTCCTTCGTTGTGTGGTGACAGAAGACAGCCACAGTGAGACTTCCAAAGCTTGTTCCCATCACTGTCCTGTCACAAAGCAGAGGGGTGGCAGACTGTCCCCCAAACTGGCCTGTTGGGCTTGCAACAAATGCGTCTGAATTCATCCACAAAATGCTTGGTGTGGGGGAAAAAAGGTCTGAAGGGACACATTATCAGTGGCTTGTTTGGCAAAAGCTTGACTGAGAACAAAGGATGAAGTTATAAGTGCTTTCAATTTGTATTTGTTTTATTTACCAGTGGTATGAAATGAATAGTTTACATTTTGCTGAGTTTAAATGAGCAGAGGACTTGGGAAGTTCAGACACGTAGGGTTTCCATCTTAGAGTGGGTGTGATGATTCAGAAAAGGTCATTCATGTTTTACCTACTGCTAGCAACACTTTTGTCTTTGGGTGATTTAAGTTTCAAATAAAGTTCTGGACATTTGGAAGGAATGTTTCCTCTATTTCAATCTGCTTCCATTCCTTTCAAGGAAAAAAATATTTATCTTCAAATTAAGGATATAATGGGGGGGAGTGCTTATGAGCTCTTTAAAATGTGAAAGTATTGGTGCAAATGTCTCATGTCTTCAGAGTTCCATGATGAATCTTTTTTGTTTGGACACAAAAGAAAGGAAGTTGCTTTCCAAATTTATGGAAGCACTTTAACATTTGCTTTTTCACGTGTGTGAAATGGCTTGCACTTACACCCAGGCCTATATCATAATCTAATAAACCTTTAATCCAGAATAGTCTTTAAACCACTCTTTCTGAGTAATTTAAGCTGTTGTATCTGCCTGCCTGTAAAAGATGGATAATATTACCATTCATCTGGGAACTATCTTCATTAATAAATTTGGATGAGATTCCATTCACTCTTTTCATCTGTGCTGGATACAGAATTCTGCAGGTGCAGTCAAAGGTGAAATTGGGAGGGAAGAGGAGGAAAAAAGAATGTCTTACTTCATAGTAGAATATTTTTCCCTTTAGTTTTTACCATTCTGACATATTACTTTGTCTGATTGTTCACTCTTACTACTGCAGCACCAAAACTAGTTGTCAACAGGCTCTTTTAACATCAAATGTGAATGTTCTTTTTCCTATGTCAGTGGCACCACAGAGATGGACAGTGGTGGTTGCAGAAGCCTTGCTTTTCTTAAGGAGAGAGGTTTCTGCCTTAGTGAGTTTAGGAACTAGTGAAATATTTCTAAAACTTGAGAAAGGAATTTCTATTATCCTCATTTTCCATCTGATAAAAAAAGTGATCGTTGTGCCCCTATCTCCACTCTGAATTCTACTGCATAGAAGGGACAGATGAGCTATCTGATGAACATATTAAGTGTTTAAGTGCTTTAGAACTTTAGATTCACCAACTTTGGGTTCATCTACAGATGATGAAGACTCAAAATAATTATGAATGTCGTGTGAGAGCATATTCTACTTTCATTGAGTTTATAAGTTTAACAATGTGAATATTTTAATTTTTCTCAATATTTTCTACTGCTTTCTATCAAAGATATTGAATGGGCCAAATCATAATACATGCACCACGAATGCCAACTAGTTCTTTATCCACCTACCACTGGAATATTATGGGCCAATTTAGCAAGATCGTTAACAGCAACCATTTTTATTCCCCTTGCTCCTATTTCAAATCCCAGGAGATGAATTCCTATGCAGTCAGTTCAACATGTAGATGACCAATTTATGTTGTAATTCCTAAAACAGTGTGTTTAGAATTTATGCTAACTATGGCTCACCAGTGCTGAGCATTCCCAGATTGCTTTTCTTTACTTGTGTGGCTTCTGGCTGGAAACAATATTAATTTTGCTTAACCTGCCTTCTAAGATAATGAATTTGTATTTAGTGCTTTCAAAAAGATTTTAATTAACAATTATATTTACGTCAAGAGGTTTCTTGGGGTCCTGGGTTTTCTTTCTGTTTTGTACTGTGTGTACACTTTTTCAGAATGCTGCAGTAAATCCACCATCAGGTAACATGTTCTGCAACTCTCAGAGATATCCTGGGAAAGTCGATTCTACCCACTGTTTTTCCCAGATTAGATTGGTTTATAAATTGGTCTGGAATGTGAATTTCCTTCTCTGGTGTGGCCTTTCATTAAAAGCTATCTTTACATCATGATAAAACTTTTCTTTAAAAAACCAAATACTTAATTTCATTAATCTGTTTAGCAATACCAATATAATGAGCCATAATATTGATTTTTTTTTTTACTTAGGATTTAAAATCTCTATTTCTTTCCACAGAATTAAATGCTTCAAACTGATACTCAACCTCCTTGCAGTCCCCTCTTTAATTTAGTTGTTATAATTAGGCATTAACTGGTGTCGGTGGTATAGCCAGTTACAAGCCATTCTGTTCTGCTTGTCTTGATTATCACAGTTTGGATGTAAAGTAAATTAGAATGAAAGACTATACAGTCCAATTACAGATAAAAGCAGCAAACTCTACTGCTGTAATTAGATGCCAGTACTATTTTTCTTAGATTTTCTATCTCTGAGGGCATTTCTTGTAGCTACTTTGCTGAAGCTGATGGTTAAAGGTTTTATAAATGCTTTGTGTCTTTGTGGCATCATCTTTGCTCCTTAATCTTCAGTGGCAGGTTTTGAGGTGCAGGGTCTGTGCCTGTGTATTCCTTGCCCATGATTCCCTTTTGTCTGGAGCTGGTGTGTTATCCATATGATGAGTGTATAATAACTAACATCCCTGGGTTCAAACTTCCCATCTGGAGCAGTGAGGAGGTACCTTCTTTTTGCCATAATGCAAAATAATACCCTCCTTTTCTCCTCTGCCATAGCAGATAGGAGTGGCTGTGCTGAGGGTTTTGCTGTCTCCTACCTCAGAGATTCCTCACCAGAAGACACTTCTCTCCCCAAATCTGTTGTGAGTCTCTAGTGTACCTCATTGACAGCCACAAATTTTAAATAGAACCTCCCAGAATTCATTAAAAAAGGTATTTGCTTCCAAATATTCTTGGGATAAGGAGGAGACAAAGACACTTGGCAGGCAGTTGACTCAAGGCCATATAAAGTTTCCTGACTCCCAGTCCCGTATCCTACAAACCAGGTCTTACCTTCCTAAGGAATTTTTATAAAGTGGCACACAAGCATCCATAAAGCAGCAAAAGACCATGTAGGTTGGATTGGCTTTGCTGTCTCCTGTGAAAAAAATTTGGCTCCTTTATGAATGGCAAGAGAACTTTGGGTCTGAATTCACTGAAATGGGGTGGAACAGACAAGAACCATTTAATCCTCAGTAAGGTCGCTGTAAATATGACATTTTTGGTACTTTTACTTGCAGTTTGTAAATGCAAGGAATACTTTATGCCAGCAAAATATACAAGCTGCTGTATTCATCTTTAAGTCCTTGGGGTGAAAAAGGAAATATATTTAGGGAAAATCTGGTGTTTGCTACAGCTGATCAAAAGCACCAAACGGAATAACTTTTATATTAAAAAGTTCAAATGTATAGTTTCATTGTGGAAAAGACTTAATTTCAGTTAACATGCTGTTGGAACACTGCATCAAAATAATTGGCTTCAACTGTTTTGTTTTGGCAAAGTTGTTTCAAGTCACTCCAGTGCATTCTAAGTATTACAATTAGTATTATATGTGTTATTCAATATTTCACATGTTACAGAATCTAAACCCATTTGAATCAGAATAAGATTGCTGAAGAAATAATGTCTTTATGTGATTTTTTGGTTTTGGTGGGATAGTATTTTACTAGAGAATAAAAGAATTGCTGTTTTGCAACAATTGCAATTCTTTTTTTTTTTTCCTAATTGAAATAATTAACAGCCAGTTATTGAACAGTTTTTTAGCTCTTTAGCAACCAGTGATATGAATTATGTCACTGACTATACAAAGCATTATTCTGTAAATTCATAAAATATCAATGTTTGTCCCTTACATGCTGTGTTTGGTTATCATTTTAATGTACTGGTGGAGCAGAAAAGACTCATGTCGCTGATTCTCTAGGGTAAATTTACTTGGTAATTTAAACAAAAATGATAATTAAGAAAAACATTTAGGAAGTTTCATTTTTCAAAGCAATATGTTAAAAGTTCCTGTTTCACAGCAAAGGTACGGAAAATTATCTATGTTGATTTAAGGAGATTCAGTTTTACATGATTAATTTTCTAAACATCATTTAAGGTGTAAGCAAAGCATATATTTTCTTGTGCAACTAAATTGGTCTGACCCCTCGCTAATTTTACCTACAATTAGTTTGGTGTAATTATCACAGCATACAATTTAGTCTGCTTCCACAAAAAAATTATTGTTCACAGGGCCATAAAACTCTTTAAAAATTGCTTAATGAACAACTCAGCCATGAGTGTGTCTTGGAAGATGAGAATTGCTATTAAATATGTAGGACATGGAGATGCAATGTGTGTACATTGTACATTCCAAACTTGGTATAAAACCAACCCCCCCCCAGATATTTGGCAGCGTGGAAGAATATCATGAGGTCACAAAATGAAAAGCTGTAGCTAAATATATCAGGCTGAAGTAAGGTGACAACATGCAAGTTAAATCCTGGTATATCCTGATTTCTGAGGGCTTGCATTTTCCACCTTGGTATGATCTTACTTTGAACTCGGGTTTTCTTTTGTTGATGGTTGTTTTTGCCTTAAATAAAAATGGTGCCATCATTTATATGTAGGATTTTGGAGTGAATTATATGTAATAGTTAAGGTAAAATTGATTGGTGTCATTGCTTCCTAAAACTACAAGGCACACACCAAGTTAATTTCTTTTTTAAAGTAAAGGGAATTGATGAAACTTCTGCCAGACTTGAATCATCCAGCAGTCCAGAACTGAGGATCAGTCCACAGAGAGAGTACTCAAACACCTATACAGCACCTGTACTTCCACCAGGATAGATCCTCATCTTATTTTGCTGCATGAATCCACAGAATTAGCTTCTGATTTATAATACATACGCTTTGCTCATGAAAGGAAGCAAAACAGATTTCTTCTGTCATCAATTCTTGCAGAGACTGAGGAAATTTTTACTTTATTTCCTCTGCTGGCAGTGCTAAAGAGAAAGCTACCAACTCTCATTGAACCTTTTCTTCTTTTCTCAGGTTAAAATACAGAAGAAAAAAAAAAAGGCATAAAAAGTATTGGAGTTTTATAGGTGTGGCTAGAGGGACACATCTCCTTCCTGAGCTCTCAGGTCTGGCAGAGAGGAACCCTTTGCATGACAGCTCAAAGGGTACATAAAAATACTATTATATATTTCTGCAAGCCTTCATTTCCCACAAAACCTTTGTTTTTGGTTGTGGAAACCAATGCTGCTCAAAGAGGAGTCACTCCTCAGGATGGGAACTTGTTGTGGAAGAGAACTGGAGGTAGATCTGGATTGATTCTCATGCACAGTATAATTCTATTGGAGAAAAGCCCCCGAACTTGTCAAAGAGTCTGAAGTGAGATTTCCAATGAGGTAAATAGCTCCTAAAGCCAACCTCTGGGGTTTGGTAAGGGCAGTCAACATGGGGTTAGTGTTTTATATCCAAAATTAGGGGGAAAGGATCATTGCTCTTCCCATTTAGTAAGAACAACTTGAATCATTTACATCTTAACCTGTGCATTTTCTATAGCATCTATCACCATATCAGCATGATACTGACTTATGATTTCTCCTCTTTTAAAACTTTTTGCCTTAAACCACTTTTATGTGTTGAAACCTATCATGATTTCCTACTGCTGCAGCATATTAAGAAACCTGTTCCCATTGCCAGTTCGTAGCAGGAAAGATGTAATTGAGCTTCCAAATATTGTTTCTATTCTAAGTTTTGTCAACAGTGTACAATAAAGCCTTTTGGGTGAGATTTTCAAGATGCACATAATATTAGTCAAAATAGTGTCTCTCATAAAAGTCCCTTTGTCTTTATTGGACAAAAAGGTGCACAATGCATGTTTTGGGGGTTTGTTTTTGTGGGTTTTTTTTAACCCTACTGTCATTTATTGTAATACTTTGTGGCTTCAGAATATCTTATTTCACTGTTTGCCATACAGACTCCAGAAGGCATCTTGTGCACGACTCAAGACCTCTTTCCCTACAAAACTAATGGAGTACCTTTTGGCACCCTTCCAGCTAATAGTCTGCTCCAGATGGCACTGCTTGCAACTTCTAAGAAGCACAGGAACAGACAGCAACTGCCTTATTCTTTCTGTCAAATAAACAATCCGTGTTTTGGTAGGTTGGGATGTGGTAAAAATAAATCGAGCTTCACGAGCAGTAAGCTGAGCTTGTAAGTGGAACTGTTCGACTTTGGAGGTCGAGTTGCCTACTATCAAGTTCAGAAAGGAACTCCAGATAATACCTTGTGGCAAGCCAAATGTTAAGCTCAGTTTCTAGCCTGGCTTCTCTGTAAGGAAAAGGGCCACACTCTAAAAACGTGGTGCCTTGTGGTGACAGTGCGAGCAGGGTCAGGGCTACTGCTAAAACAGCTCACAGCTCATCTCTTTTGGCAATTCAGATACTGGAGACTAAGCATGATATATTGTGATACCACTGTGTACAGTGGGATACAGGATGAAATCATAGGGAAAGGCAAAACCTTCTGTTTGCCTAAGTAACAGTGCAGTCACCATGTTATCAAAGTGGTCAATCTGTAAGTATAATTAACAACTTGGTGTTTCCTGCTTGTTTATTCCTGACATTCTGTAAGATCTATCAGCAATTCGTGAGAGTTAAACCCTGAAAAGTATTGTTATGAGTGTGTTGTATAGAAAACAATGGTATAATTGAGATTATTTGTCCATTTCATGGGAAGAGTCACAAAACCTGTAAATATGTTGATTCTATCTTTAATTCTTTGTTTTCCTTGTATGTGCTCAGTGCACATCATTTTCTTGGTCTGTCAGAAGCCCTCAAAATAGCAGTAATTAATCTTCAGTGATACAGAGCCTTCTATTAGCTATGAATAATAACTTTTACTTTCACTAAGAGGGGTTTTTTTAACATTTGTGGAATGTAAAGTATTGTTCTCAATTAGTTACAATGACGAGGGAAATGTAAACTGGAGTCATGGGAAAGTTGCTATGAGCAACTCAGACCAAATGTGTAATTGGCGTAGACTGGCCTTGCTCCATGTTTTGTGTGCAATTATAACCACCTTCCTGAAGCCTAGATTTTGCCCTTGGAGACAGTAATTTGAGAATTCTTTTTCCCTTTATATGTTTATTCTCTGTGGCAGACGACTGTCTGCACAACTCACACCCGTACCTGCGTATCAGGCTCAGGGGCAAAACTCCCTCTTTTTGGCACAGAAGGATTAGAGGAGACTTTTAGATTCCTTAAACAACTAATTGGCTAAGCAATAAAATTAACTTAATATCCATTGCACCTTATAGATTTTACATTTGAATCTTTCCACACAAGTTAGTGGCAACGCTCACATAGAATTTAGATTGGAGTCAGGACCAGAGCCTGGCTCTATAAAGGTTGTTCTCTGTCATCCCACACGTTACTTCCTCTTCCAAGAATGACAGTCACGACTATTTATGTTGGAAATTCTACACTTAGGTCTCCTGGAATTTACATGACCCAAATGTTTAAACAAGAGGTTTCAATATTTTTCAGTCTTTTAAGTATCGGATGGAGTTCAACTTCTTATTGCAGTTTGGAATATGAGGTGATCTAATTTCATTGAATAAATTGGCTCAGTAACTGGGGTTGGGGGAGGGTAGTTTAAAATTTGTAAATATTGCTAAAGCTTATTTACAATTACTAACAATTTATAATCTAGGGCTACTATACTTGCTTCCAAGTTACAATAGATTTCTAAAAGCAGGTGTGTATATATACCTATATATATGAACAAAAAAGGTTTTGTGAATATGCACATTCATGGTTACTGTATGGGCACTTGTGTGCACAATAAATGGTACAATACTAATCTGAAAAGCAGAAGGAATAGTAGCAGGATAAAAAACAGGAAGAAAAAAAAATAAATAACTATGCCATTCATTCTGAGCATATCACATGGAATTGTATTAGGAAAAACAATAAAAAATATGCTTTTAATTGGATGATAAAAATCCCCAGTAAAATAAAAATGAGATCCATTAATGAAAATAATGGATTTTATCCAAACTAGTTAAATACTTGGCTTATAATTATTTTTTTTAGTTGATGATGCAAGAGTCTTAGTTACATACTGGGTTGCTAAAGTGCAATTAATACCACCACATAATGTTAAAAACACGATTAATTGATATATATATATATATATAAACACACACACATACACGTGTATATAAAAATTTAAGGTTTCCAAGATAGCTGTGGCTCAAAAAAAAAAAAAAAAAGGAAGAAACTTCTCTTTGGGCGGCATATTAAAAAGAAATGGCTAAGACATTTAGGAATGTGTTAAGTCCTGAGGAAATGGGTTAATGGGCCAATAATGTGATAGTACTACCTAAAGGCAGTTTGGTTTAAGAGGTACTTCATTTTTTAGTCACAAAATTTGTGATGTTGTTTGTGATTCTGGAATATTTTCAGTTGGTAATTTACTTCAAATCCAATGGATCAAGACCCTATGTTACAAAAGTCCATTTACATACATATTTTCTGTCTTTATTTTTTCTCATTTTAGTCTTCCTTGTGTGTTTTCCTCTGTTGGTCTTTTGTGTCCTGAAAGACTAGATGTGATTAGAAGTTAAATTTAAATTGCATGGATAAATGATTAACTTATTAGAAATCACAATTCACAACTTAATTTATCACATGCCTCCCTAATTTTTCACATGGTGATTACAAGTGGGGGTTCTATGAAAAATTTGAGACTTATAAGATAAATTGCAAAACCATGTGATAAATGTACTTATCATGCACCTTTTGGCAGCTTTACCTCCTCTCTGCTTGCTCATCCATCTCTCCTGGGACTTGTTCTAATGCTCTAAAGCTATGAGCTGAGTCAATAAATCACTGAAATTTTAAAATCACACCCTTCTAGAAGTGTTTTGTGCCCTTTTTGCCAAATGGAGATTTGCCTTGGCCGGTTCCAGTCTCGCCAAGTTTCTGTGAAGTGCTGTGGTTGTTCTGTGGTCAGTGGCTTTTTGATTTTGGGGAGTGCTGATTCCTAACATTCCAAAGGGACATGGGCTTTGATTTCTCACAGTTCTCCTACCAGATATTTATTATAAGCGTGGATGAGACATCTCTGTGTGTAAGGAAGCCTTTTTTTTCTGGAGCTCTCTGGATCAAAGTGTAGTTTTCATGCCTGTAACATAATTTGCAGACATTTATCCATCACTGAACTGCCTTCTGTAACATTTTTTCAGAGACACTTTCCTAAACCCAAATTTCAACTTTTATGAACACTGGTTGTGCAAAATACATTACAAATGATTTGATGTAATACATAAGATGTGTTTTCAGTCTTTCCTTGTATACAAACTGGCAAAAAACTTTGTATGTGTTGCAAGATAACTTCCTTAACTGAAGAATGAACTATTTCTAGAAGGAGGGGAAAGTAAGAGGAGAACTCAGTAAAAATAATTAAAACAAAGCAGGGATTTGCTGTTTTTTACTCTTATTGATATTCTAGATATAATACATTTTTTATATATACACATCTATTACAGAATAATACAGTATGTTATTATTTATAATATAAATGCTTATTAATGTGTGTAATTTCATATGTTGTGTATGTTTTTAGTATATTTAAGTGGTTTTTGTTTATTGTGTAAATATTATAAGAGTAATTTACTTTTTTTCTGCAATGGAGGGAGCAATGTTAAAGTTCTTGTGCAACTGGTTAGAGCTGAAGTTTGTCAATTAATTTACATAATCTTTTTTCTGTACAGAGAGAGATGATTCCTTTATTTCTTTGTGTTCTTTGGGTAGTGGAATCAGATGAGAGAAATGCTTGTTTTGGGGCTTCCCCAAAGGGAAATACAGATTTTGATGTTGGCAAAGATGACTTCAGCAAATAGTGCACATAAAAAGATAGGATTTCGTGCAAGTTCATAAGGAAAAACCACAGAACAGAATAACTTTTATGAAGAAAGTCTATGCCTTACTTGGTGAATAGCTCCCTGTGCTACCATAATAATGCCCAGTTCTACAACTACAAACACTTATTTGTTCAAAGTGAATATTAACATTGTAATTTACTATCTAATTACAATTTTTATAGTAATAACTGGAAATGTGTTGTTAAAAAGCATCACATTGGCTGCCTCACGCTCCCAGCCCGTTCCTGGCAGAGTCGTGTGTGACTCCTGTCAGTCTAAAAGCATTACAGAGGTTTCAGACAAAGCACTGATGTGGATTTTTCAGAGTTTCCCACTCGAGCCTTTTGATAAAAGAATGTTTTAGAGAGCTGCTCTTAATGCTCCAATATCACAGGATAACTTCTGGAAGCGTTAATGGAGGCAGGATTAGCCCTGTGAACAATTGGTTTGCACAGCAAAAGGCCTTTGCATTTTATTTCTTAAGGAATGTATTTCACTAATTTGAAAGGTTCCAAAGGAATGGGTTAATCTTGTTAAAAGGTTGCTATTTTTGTCAGCTAATCTGAAAGACTTTTCACTTAAAGCTACAGAATTAAAAGCCAATTGAAAAAATGAATGCAGTATTAATACTTAGAAATAAGGCATTAATAAAATGTAGTTAGTTGGTAGTGATTATTACTAAACTGTGTGATTTTTGTTAGAAAATTATAGTGAAAGAACTGCAAAAACAAGTTTTACTACTAATATCATTGGTGTACTTTTGAAAAAATATACTATCTTATCATAAGTTACATCAGCAGGAACATTTTCCAAAAAGGTAAATTCTATTCATTTCCATATATTTGAAGTTGATCAAAATACTTACATTTTGATATGTTACTGTTATATTGGTATATGTGTGCTCTATTGATATATTAATTTATATTAAATTATATTCATAACCATTATTAGCAATTTCAAATAAGGTTTAGTAATTACATTAGTAATATAAATTTTGTATTTATATAATAT
>VYXB01006404.1:173400-182728 GCA_013397135.1 Pachyramphus minor | reverse complement strand
AATAAATGAATATTAATATAATAAATTTTGTAATTGTATAAAATTATAATTATAGTGCAGATTGAAAAATAACTGATGAGTTTCAGGGTATAAAAATCCCGGAGCATCTCAAATAAAAGGATGTGGTACGTGTCAATAGATACATCTGTCTTTGAAGGCTTAGCTTATAACAAATTATAAGTGTCTGTTGTAGTAGACATCCTAGCCCTGTAGATTTCTTCACTCATCTGGATTGTGTGTGTGTGTACTTAAAAATACCTCTTTAATAAATATGTTATGGGTTTGATAGGGCATTTTCCTCTGATAGGCAAAAGAAAGCACAGTTTTGCAACTTCCAACTTCATGTCTTTAATCATGAAGCTAAAAATGCTGTCAGAACCCAGCAGTCAATTATTATTTCACGTGCAATCTGAAGTATTGTGAGTTCCACTAATGGTCTCAGATTACTGCCTGTTAGACACACAGTGATAGGTTTTTTCCTACTGTCTTTGGATAAAGACAGTACCAAACCCCAAGCTATTGTGTGCTGTTTACAGGAGAAATTAATCATTTCTTCCTATTATCAATAAGGTTCAAATGTAAATTTCCCTCAGACAGTGGAGTGCTTTCTGCATGACTTTTCCCTCCGAAATACTCTCTGCTGGTCTTGCTCCTGAGAGAAAGGTGAAAGAGTGAAACTGTGACCATCGTTTCCAATCTTCCTGTTGTCATTTGTGCCATCACAGAAAGCAAGGCTCCAGAGTTCAGATGGGAGAAAGCAGGCAGTATCTGGGGGAATGGCTGATATTTAATTGATTTTGTTGCTTTGCTAAATTGATTGTTTTCTTGCTGAGGAAATGAACAACTGTGCACCATTCTTTTATTGTTATCAGCTGATTGGACTTGTTTTACTGCATATTGTGCAGCAGAATGAGTCTGACCTAAAATGAATGCAAGCATTAAATGCACACACTCACAATGCAGCATGCACAAAAGCCTATGAGAATTTGCAGATAACTCTGCCTAGACAAGCAGTTTTTAAGCCATCATATGATATGGGGGTTCAACCTCATGAAATTATGCCCTGGGTTTGTTGGAGAGCAAAGCTGGCACCTGTGTAGCACATAGATGTAATTGGTACCATGATCAGGGGAGGCACACACAGGTGGCACTGGGGCAGGCAAGCAGCTTGAGGGACATTCAGGGGGATTTTCAAGGGACAGCAGAGATCTCTCAATGTAAGTAGAGTACAATTCGTTAACCAGAACAAAACCAAGGGAAGTTTCTGTGACGTGCATGGGGAATGGGGCTGTGTATTCCTGTATTCCTGAAAAGCTAATGTGTGAGAGTCTGCTGGGAATCCTTACTTTTGGGGGATATAAAATTCTTTTGGAGGGAAAAGTAGTAGTGTTTCTCATTTTTCAGAGGGACTTTGTTCGTGTGAAAATCGTGCTGAGACAGCTGCAGTCATCAGAGAGACATCATAACTTTGCTTGTTAAGGTCATCTTCTGTTGAAAGTGTTTTGTCACAGGGTAGAGATGGCTACTTTCACTGCCAAAAAGCCACTTAAAAAGATTGACAAGAGAGATTAAAGAGGATACAGAAATTTTGGAAGACGTTCCTTTAACCTTTTAATATGGGGCCATTTTGGCAGTAGTGAGTCTATGGCAGGATTAGTTAGGGACCAAGCATTTCTGGAATTGTGTTCCTCTTTTTTTGTCTCTTTCCATTTGAGGTATCAATTAAGAGCAGTTTCACCAGAGCAGTAAAGCAAGAGAGTAAACAGTAAATAAGCAACAAGCAAAATTAAAACCAGTAATGAGCCCCATGAATATGGTAGTGTTATAAAGGCTTGAAATGCATTTATTTTGGAGCTTAGCATGTTCTGGGAAAACTTAGTTCAATGAAAACTTATGCAAGATTAAACAGTGGTTCAATCCCAGAGTTCAGCAAAGGAGAGATTAGTGTTTTACCTATTGATAAGTTCAAGGTTGGTTACTTTAGCAAACTGTCAGTTTTTCATTAAAAAAGCATTTTACATAAGTGAAGATCCTGGTCTGTAATGTCACTGATGTGGTTTTGGTGTGGCTATATCTACAATAAGGGTAGAATTTCATTAAAGCAGGGCCTGAAGCATACACAGGTGGGTTTTATTTTTAAATAGGGCTATCTATATAGCTTATAAGAGGAAACTTTTGTGAATGTGGTATTTCAGAAGCACAGGGAAGCAAGTAGGATCATCCATTTAGTGAATTTTGGTGGTCAGAAAGGCATTAGCTAGGATCAGGTTTTCTCATTCATCATACCCTGTTACTTATGGATAAACAAGGTGAGACGGTGTCTTGCTAATTCTCAGATATCATTATATAATATAATTGTGTTCTTGAGAGGCTGTTGAGGGCCATTTCCAATTACCATTGTATATATAGGAAACATTGGTTTTAAAGCAGTGAGGTTAAGTGTGACACAGCAAACACAAAGCAATCAGGTCATTGGGGTGTGTGCTGTGTTGGGAGAATGGTTATTTCTCTGTGTGTGCACTGCAGGAGAGACTAATTCTGTGTATTGAAAGCTTGAACTGACCGTGGCAGTAAGAAAAGTATTTGGCTTTTTTAAGACAGAATTCTAGATGCCAAGATCACTGGGCTCACACTACTACCCAGATGAGTTTGGGAGTGTGCCAAGAAACTAAAAGCAGTTGATAAACCCCAGAAAAGTTGTAAATCAAAAGCTAGAAAGCTTTTGAAAAATTTAAAAAATGGGATATACATAGAGATGATCATATAATTGTGAAAAAGAGCTTTGATTGCCTCACAGAGATTGTTGTGTACCAGCATGTTAATGGTCAGACCCTGAGAGCTTTGCACTTCCTAATGAATATCCCAATAGTGTGGATGTTTATATGAATATTATCTCTCTCTAAAATGATGAGCTTAAAACCTTAAACTTTGCTGGGCTTTTATGTGTATCCTTTAATCTGGAGTCTGTGTTGGAGGGATTATTCCCATGAATGAGGTTTTGCAGGCTTGGCCCCACCATTTATGTGGTCAGAATGACAAATGGTTTTTACACCTTTGCCCTCAAATTCGGGAGTACAAAAGCCTTTAAAGGAATGAGTTGCCAGAATTGAGTAACCCTGGCAAACTATCCAGTATTCTCTTTGCTACATTTTCGAATTGAGCTGTTTTGGCTGAGACTTTCAGAAAATAGTAATATTCTGGAGGCAAACACCCAGGAGAGAAAATTGTATCCTGATCTATTGTAGTTTCTTAAAGGGCAAAAGAAAACTGTGTTGTAATTAGAACTATGAAAAGCTTCGTCTCTGATAAAGCTGATTGGGGGTTTCAATTATGATCTAAATCAATAAGAGATTCCTGGTAAAATGAAAAGGAAAATGTTTTTTTAATCAGAGGTGTTGAGGAGCATCTTGTATGAAAGTAATTTGACTTGTCTTAATGTTAGAGAACTTAGCTAGCAATTTTAAAAATGCTAAATGAAGTGCAAAGGCATTACAAATATTTTTAAAATTATGTTTTTTAAGCAATTTTGGTTTTTCTCAAATAACATTTTTCAGTATATTAATATTGTATGCAATATAAAATGGATTATTGAGTTAGGTCCACACATTATTGATTACTATCCATCCTTGCAACTATTTATAGCATATATTTTTTCATGTCTCAAATGTGTTTACATTTTTCCTGGAGCTCAGTATCACTTATATTTTTAGTAGTATTACTGTATAAAATGACATTCAGTAAAACTTTACCTATTTATAAATAGTTCAAAACCACTAAGTGATGTGGAAAAAGCCTTTTGCTTTTAACTGGTTGGGATTTGGGTGTTAAATCTCACCTTGAAATCTTGTTCCATGGTAAGGGAATCAGAACCTGTTGCTAAAGTTTTCATTAGTTTTATAAGGAGAGGATTGTTTTGACAGAGACTCTGAAAAACTGAGTGGATGAGTTGGAGGGCAATAGAGCCACCGAAAATGTCTTCAGTGAATAGACATGTAAAATTCCAGGTGTCACAAACAGGACTGATACTGGGCTGTCCTGGGAGAGAGAATGTCAGGGGGAAAATGGTTGTAAAGCTCACTGCAGGTATTACAGGTAAAATAACAGAATAATGAAGAAAGGGTCAGGATCAGCAGGTGCCGGTGGTGCCTTCCCCTCACGTCACCTCCGTGTTCCTGCAGGCCCAGCCGCCCTGGGCCCAGCCCGGCGGTGGATTATTGCCACCAGATTATTTCCACCCTGGGTATCCAGGGCTGAGGGAGCAAAACCAGCAGGGAGGACATTCCATGCACCAGCCCAGGCTGGGGGCTGAGCGCTGGAACAGGCTGCCCAGAGAGCTTGTGGGGTCTCCCTCACTGGAGAGACTCAAAACCCAAGTGGACACAATCCTGTGCAATGTGCTTTAGGAAGAGGTCGGACCAGATGACCCCACTGTGGTCCCTTCCAGTCTGACCCATTCTGTGCTCAGGAGAGGATACTTGGCCAAAAGCCATTTTAATTGTGTGGCCTGTTCTTTAAGTCTTTTGAAAATAAAATGTGCCCCTTCCTTGTCTTTTCTCTCTAGATCTCAGAAGCATTTCTTCATAGTAGCTCTGTATTTAGGCAGCTACCTCATCATTATTCATCTAAGTCATCAAAATTGTAAAAAGGACTAAAAACCCTGATGTGTTATAAATAAAATATGGGGAGGAGGACAGTGATAGAATAAGAGTTCATATATTTGAGGGAATACCCACCCAAAAGCTCTTACACAGCAGTTGCAATGTCTTCTTATTGTTTAAATATTGCAATCAAAGAATAAAATGCAATAAGATCAATAGTTAGAGCTGAAATCTTATAGATGTGTGACAATATATGTACTCAATCTTCATTCAAAATTCACACAGTTTGTATTTCCTCCACTGTAATTGCCTCTGTACTGTGGCTTTCAATAGCTGTAAATTAACTCTGTCATAATTGCTTTCTTTCTTTTTTTTTCCTCGAATATTTCTATCCTGGCTGTAAATTGTATTTCTGTTACTTCCAGTATTGATATTATGATGTGTCCACTAAGACAGCACAGTATCTGGAGGTGTATATATCTTTTTGGAATAGTTTTCTTTCACCCTCCCCCATTTTATTGGTACAGTTGATTTCTCTTGGCTCTGAGCCCAGTTTGGTTTAATTTTTGTTTATTCTGTACAGGATTCCAGACTCTGCTTTGAGATGGGCACTGTATAAATTAATAAATAAATTCAATATATGCTTGCTTTTAGTGGTTTGCTTGGCACATCTGTTTCTCAGAGGTTTCTAAATCTTCATGATCTGCAGAAGATATCCTTAGTTACATACGATTAGGGAGAGTATCATATTTTTAACATGTACAGGGTTTCCCATTAAAAAG
Organism: Pachyramphus minor; assembly: GCA_013397135.1. Classification (NCBI taxonomy): domain Eukaryota; kingdom Metazoa; phylum Chordata; class Aves; order Passeriformes; family Tyrannidae; genus Pachyramphus; species Pachyramphus minor. Next base: position 177,348 of record VYXB01006404.1, on the reverse strand, counting down.
TCATCATTTACTAACAGTTACAGTGCTCTGGCATATTGAATACTGCAGTATGTCTCAATAGTTGGAAAGTAGAATAATGGTTCTATTTAAAACAATATGGGTATCTTAACTATGGTATATACTTGGGGTTTTGATGCAGAAAACTTGTTTTGTACTCAGAATGTTTTTAAGGACCTTTTATTTTTTTTAATCTCTGCATGCATAAATATAGATGTTGCATCCTTTTGAAAATACTGACATCCCTTCAGTATTGCAAAAGCTTTCACAGGCAGAACTGTAACAAAACATTGTTCAACACATTGCTTATAGCCAGTAGCATTGCTTTGACATAACCAAAATTGTTTTGATGGAGAACCAGGGGTATTTCCTGTTAAAAATTGCCGATTTTCATGTTTATTTATGTCAGGGTATCAAACAGCTATTTAAAGAAATATTCAGCAAACACTGTGGTACTAAATTAAGCCATAAATAGCTCAGAAAAGAGAAGAGACTGTCACTGACCCAGGCATCAGCTAGAGAGCAATGGCAGAGTTGGTTCTGCAGGAGAGCAGGAGATTTGTGTTGTGCAGAGATCTAAAAGTATAATGTGTAAAGTTGAGGTCAAAGCCAATGTTCGTGAGGGAAGGCAAAACAACCTTATTTGCTGAAGTGTCTAAGTCTCAGGGATTTCCCTACTCCTACTGAAGCCTGCTCACAGAGCACCACGTCCTTCCAGGGGTATAAATGGAATGAGTAAGTTCTATTTATAACTCCTGGGTTGCAGTTTTTATTGCAATACTTGAAGTGAAAGTGGAAAGAAAGGGAGGCACGGGGAGAAGGGTGATGTGCAGATCAATGTGTGCAAAATGAGCAGCTGGTACCAGTTAGTCACTGAGGTAGGGGTACCTGAGGTGTCTTTGGTAGGAACACTGAGTTTATCAGCACTGTGAAGAGTGAGTGTTTTTGGCATGTGGAGCTCTCTATGAAAGAACTATTGATGGCTGTGACGTTGGCATAGCCCATAAACTATGGGATTAGGTGCTAACTGAGCTGAGATTCTGAAGGATCTCAATTTTGTGTTAGTGCTTTTCTCCTATCTAAGACTTCTGACAGCTTAAGGGTTTAACCTGAAGTCTTTAAACAGCTTCTTGCTAATCTAGACAAGCCTTTTTCAGATGTGCAGTTAGATCCTTGATAAGAAACCACAGATCATTTCAGTAAAACCTGTGCATCTGGATCTTCACAAGTATGTTCATTAGCAGTGTTTTGAGACAAGACCTTATAGATAAAATGAAAAGGGAAAATGTGAGGAAAATAAGTTCCTATTTACAAAATACACATGGTTAAAAAAAGAGGAAAAGAAAGGGACAGAAGCATGTATCTGGATACACCAGCAGTGATGGAGTGCACCTTAAATAAAGCCACATAAACCAACCCAAAACTTTCTTTATTTGCAGAGGGAATACATGGAAACTTTTCTCTAAAAACCTATTTGAAATTTAAACATTTTCTATCACCACTACTGTAAGTAGCCCAGTCCATTGCCACAGGGGTGCTCAAGAGTCAGAAACATGGTGATGGAACAGAAGAAAAAGGGCCAAGAATGGGAGTAGATTGAAAATGGTGCAGGCAGGCAACTCTTTGAGTGGCAATGCTTCCCATTTCTTTCCTAAGCACATCCACACTTAGTTTCTGAGGAAGCAGGAAGGACACTTGGGCAAATTGCCAACCAGATGGTGCAATGGAAGAGGAGGAATGCATTCAGAAGGGCAGTATAACACAGAATTAAAAAATGCTATCATTTGCTTTCCTGATACAATACAGGACAAAATTCACATGGAAAGAATAAATGTTAACTATTTGCTCGTGCCTTCCAGTCATTCTTCTGTCTTGGCTTCAGATAAACCTCCACCTTTGAGTTCTCCTGTGCTGTCCTCTATGCTGAAGAAATTTAATGTGTTCCAATTTTATGTTTCTTTCAGATTTTTTCAAAACTGCCTTATTATTGCACTAAATATGTTTCTGCTAATATACAAAATTTAACTGTGATAGAAGGATAAAGTTCATTTTGAGGACTTGTGTGGTTGCTGCTCTTATATTCTTCATGAAGAAAAGAACTAATACTTGCTATTTAGACTTCTACATAATCAATAGATAAGATAATATCAGTATGGGATTAGTGACAGACCAAGGAATTATACTGGTTTTCATATTTCATGTAATTTCCAGTTTATTACTGAACCTACGTGGAGTGTTTGCACTTTGTCTTTGGAATAATTAATTTTATTTTTTTTTTACTTAAAATGTGTTTTTATTTGACTTGAAATGTATTTTTATTTCTATCATAATTCGACTCTTTTCAAACCAGGCTGAGTGTGTATTGCATATATTGTGTATATATAGAAATACAGATTCCCACCCTGCTCCTCTGACTTGCTTTTAAATTTCAGAAAATACGTATAGAAATGCATGAAGTTTTCTAGTGAGAATATTTGATAGTTATTTTAATGTAATTTTTGCTTATTGGGAGCATAGTTTTGATTACGTGATTGGATGTAACAATTTCATGTCAATACATAAATCAGAACTTGACAAATCTAGTCATAATTGCAGAGAGGAAGCCACATCCTGGCAAAAATGTAGGAGCCAGCCATCTGTCCTGAAGATTGTCAGCCTTTTTGTTATGTATTTTATGTCTATATCTTAATATTCTATAAATACATATTTGGAACATCTATCCTCTACCTTTAGTCTTGTGTATGTGTTCCAATTGAGATTCAGCTTCATCAATCCTAACAAGAGCTGCCTCCTTCTCTGTCCAGTCTTACTTGGTCTTCATTTAGTGCTGTTGACAAACAAATGCTTGTGGGCTACAAATGAATCTGAACAGAAAACAAAGATTGTAATGCATTATATAAATTTTTTTATCGTTTTTAAAAAATTGATTATGGGAGCCCTCCTTTGTGATTTCATGATTTGGATCATAGAAAGCCATGTTGCCATTGTCAGTGTTGGTAGTTGTTAGGGGGACAGCTGGGCAAGATGTACTGTCGTTAAATAACAGAAGTTGAGGAATTCTCAATTCTATTAACTTCAGGTGAATTGGTCAGAAAAAAACACACCCAAGCTGAATTAGGAATCATTAGGATAGAAATAGAAGACAAATTGGAAAACATGACTGTCTGTGTAGAGCTGTGGTACAATCTGCCTCTTCGGTGCTGTGAGTAATTCTCGTGCTCCCATTTCAGAGTGAATATGTGAAGAGTGATAAAGGTGATCAGACTTAGGGAGCAGTTTCTGTGTGATAAAAGAAGTTTGACAATCTTCAGCCTGGAGTAGAATGAAGTGACGGAGAATTTGATAGAGATCTACAGGACTGGGGATGACACAGAAAGGGTAAGTGGAAAATGACTGTATCCTCTTCACGTGTAAGAACTGAGCGTCGTGTGAAACTAATGGTGCAGTTCAAAACAAAGGAAACAATTTTATTTTTCCATACTCAGATGTTAAGTAAGTTATGGAACTCCATTTCAGAGGCTGTTAAGGGTGCTGAAAGTTGACATAGATTCAAAAGTGAACAAAACAAGTTCACTGAAGGAGACTCCATTCAAAATTAATAAATAAAAACTTACCAACTCTGGATCAGAAGATCCCTTAGCCATAAATGAGTGGAAGCTGGGGAATTATAAATAAGGTAACTAGCATTTATATAATTCTTTTTCCTTTGTGTCTTTTTTTCTTCTTTTTTTTCTTTTTTTTTTTTACTTCTAAGATACATGAAATACATGTGCTGGTTCAATACCTTTCATAGAATATCTGTTTAGCCTGTTATTTCAGATTCAAGATCATAGGAGATAAATCATTGTTTAGGAAAGGCAACAAAAGAAAACCCAGCTTTTCCTTTCCTTTTTCTGGTGGGCAGTGCTCTGCTTCCAGAGTGCACAAGCATGGTGTTAATGCACAGCTTTG
>VYXB01006404.1:135900-165900 GCA_013397135.1 Pachyramphus minor | reverse complement strand
AAGGTTGAGTCCCTTTGTTTCAGTGGTTTGTGATGTGATGTTGCTGCTCATGTTTCACTTAGTGTTGCTTAAATTGCCAATCACGGATCTGGCGTCGTATCCGCTGTCAGCTCCGTTTGGGTTATCACCTTGGATGTGGGGTTCCCTCAGTGCTGGGCACTCCCACGTTCTGCTCTGTACAGCTGCATTTTTCTAATGCTGATGCAAATGAAGGGAAAGCTGTGTGAAGTGGCTGTAGATGAGCTGCTTGTCAAAAATGTTTTACTTTGGGGTGTGTGTGGGGGGAAAGCTGATGACTTGCTCAACAGGGTGATGCAGTGCATGTTCTAGAGGGACTCCTCTTTAGAGTGGTGGCACGTGGCCAAATATGAAGGCAGCACATCTTCATTGTTGCTGGGTTTCATTTCTAGTGCTTTAAACAACTCATGCAGGTTTTGACAGCTTTTTAGGTTTTTTTTTAATATATTTACATAAACCGCTTTATTGCGGTAGCGCTTTTTCAACAGAAAATATAAATGTTGGCTTATGAAAAGATTTTTTTTTTTTTTTAAAGACCATACACATTTTTTGTTATTAGGAAAACATAATGGTCTGTTTGGGGAACTTTGAAAGTTACTTTATTATAAAATATGAATCAAAACACAATTAAAAAAGTCATTATCTCTAAGAGACCATTTTGGAAGTCAGTTCTGTTCTTTCAGTAGTATGAAGTGTTGATATGTGCAGGGAGATCTTGACTGGAAGATGAAATTATCCCTACTGAAGACTGCTGGAGGTCTGTACAAAACTAACCTTTAATTAGATTTAAGTATGATATGTATTCACTTTGCTGACTTTGGCTTTTATTGATTTATTTATAATGGGTTAAAAGTATAGGTGATATCTCAAATCACCTTGGGTAGGGCTTTATGGCTGCCTCAGGCCTCATTGTTAATATTCTTACAGCTATTTACCTCCCTCAGTAATGAACAGGCTAATGGGTCAGCAAATCCGACCGTGCACCGATCTCTGGGGAGGGTTTTCACTCAGTCTTCATCTGGAGCTGACTTCCACATGTGGCCTAAGTGATCTGAGTGGTTCTACGTAGAGCAGGTGTCAGGTGTGTGATAAGGTAATCACAAAATGAGCTGTATGTGAATTTTAAAAAAAAAATTATTATTTTTTTGCACTACTGCATGTATTATGTGCATTACAGCATCCCTCAGAACCCCTGGGTGAAAGCAAAGAAACATGGTGCTGGTGGTTACAGGGCAGATGTTCAGCATAGGCCATCATCTGCAGCTGGAACTAGATTTTAAAACAGCAGAGATTCTACCTGGGCTCAGCTACTGTTTGTCAAAATGCATCCAGATTCCCAGAGGACTTCAGCATTTTGGGTGCTAAGCTTGTGCAGAAATTCCCTCTAAATGTCACAGTAGGAACAGATGGACAGCAAGCACTTTAGTAAATTGTACTTATACTTTGGTGAGCATAAGAATTTGACATTTTTACCCTAATTATAGGTACTAAGCACCGAAACATTTGACCAGAGAGCTTTTGAAAACCTTGTCTTAAAATATTTCCTGTTCAGGAGTGATTAGCCAATACAGATTTCAATTTAAATTTTAATTAAAGCTTATTTGTTATGTACTGTATTAGCTCGCAACACTTTTTTTTTTTTAAAGAAAAGATGTTATCTTTATAGAATTGACTTATTTGGAAACTTAACATAAGCTTTCAAGCCCACAGAAAATATGGTGATGTGTTTCTGTTTAAAATATGTTTTAAAAAGTAATTCACTGTAAAACGTTTTTTGCAATACTACTTTAGAAATAATTTTGGGTGTCTTTAGATAAGAACCTCTTAATCCCTGACTCTAAAATCTAAAAACTTACAGGAATACAGTCCCAGTGCTACTCAGTTTTGTAGCCATGCAGTTCTCAAGTGACCTGATCATCACTTTGAAAACATCTGTGTTGAGTAGTGACAGGAAAAAGGGGTTTCAGGGCTGATGTATGAACTAACCCTGGACACCGAGGGTCTGTTGATGTCAACAGACATTGAAAGTAGGGGAGCTACTTGAAATATTACAGTTTTACCTGTCAGTGACTGTTGGGGTAGTTCTGCTGATCATAATGCCTCAAAAATTTCATGTTTAAGAAGCTCCTGCCCAGCCAGCCTGGAAGTTCTGGAGATAATGAGTGGGTTCCTCTCATGCAGCACCGTTCTGTGCGCTCTGTGTCGACTGCATGGCTCTAATTAAATCCTGTGCTTTATGCTGTTATTAAACAGCAGAGTGTTAAAATTGATTTAGCAGGCTTTAGAAGCAGTTACCCTGGAGAGGTGGTGTGGCCAGGAGTCGCCTGCTTCTGCAGAAATGCAACCTGAATCCAGTCTTCTCCCTGGCAGTTCTGGAGAGATTAAAAAATAATCCCATGTTTCGTGTATCTCAGGTGCAGAGTGAGAATTCCAAGAAAGCAGCTGATGAGAAAAGAAAATTAGGTGAAAAACTAACATAAAAACCTCCCAAAATGTGGTTTTTGTTTTGTTTTTTTTTTTTGATGGTGGTTAGAGGGAAATCATGTGAGAAGTGGAGAGGATCTCTTGCAGTTAGTTAAGCCTGAACTCAAATCTTTCACTGCTCTGATAAATGGTAATGGTTTAAAGACATCTCATGGTGCTCTGGCACCTGATGCCCACTGCCCAGAGTGGTGGTCTCCTGGTCCCTCACTATGGGGGGTATTTTTAAAAAAAACAAGGTAAAGGTACAGAGCTGTTGCCATATCTGAGTGTTCCTTTGTAGGACACCAGCTGGGCTGGGAGGAGAGGAGGGAGTGAGCAAAGACAGTGTGAGTCAAGCCATCATTTCTGATTGTAAACTGAAACTATCTGGTCAGTCTGTTGTATTGGGTACTACTGTCAGCTTATATCTCTTCCCTCTGATGTCTTCCCTGTGGGAAGAGTGCATGGGAATAGCAGAAAGCAGAATGAGGAGAGAGTAGAAACCCTCAGAGTTTCAGGGCAAAAATACAAGGAAATAATGCTATTCTCTCTAGAGTTCCATAGTTCACATGTGAGAGTCTAAGCTCCCAAAGGGGGTGGGGAAGCTTCATTTTTACCTAAAGATAAAAAGGAGATATCCTCTTGTAGTTAAAGTGATTATAGCTGAGTGTTGAAGAAAAACACCAAACATTTTGAGACTTGATAATATGCGAATCAGCAACACTGGGAGAAGTGTCTGCAAGATGATTTGAGTTTCAAGGACGTAAACATACTTCATTGCTCTGATTTAGTCACCCTTGGTCATTCAGGATGTAAGTGGGAACTGATCTCATTTAGGAAATCATTGAGAGGAGATGAGTCTGAGGACTTGATTCTATCTTATCTTGACACAGCACAGTTAATAAAGGCAGGCAATTATTATGTTTTCTGGGATGTACCCTCATCTGAGGCATTGTTAATAAACATTAAAGGGCTAGTTCTCCAAAGCTGTTTGAGCATCTAGCTCCCATTGATTTCAATAAAATGAGGCATCTAAGTGCCTTTAAAAATCTGACCTTAAGTGTCATCAGGAAAAAGTGAAGCAAAAGATAAGCAGGTTCTAAAAGAATAACAAGGCGTGTGATTCTGGTGGGCTCCTGGTTATTACATTTTACATGTATGGGATGCCTGCACATTATAAACCAAAGATACAAACAACCAATCCCCACCAATACTGCACAAATTGCTATCACTTCTCCAGTCTTCTCTCAGACATCTTCTACAAACCATGCTGTATGGATGTAGATAAAAAGCAGGAAAACAACAAACCCAACAATATCCCCTCTGCTCCCTTCAGCCTCTCTGACACAGTCCCCCTCCCAGTGCCAGGCTGGCCCCTCCTTTTCCATTCCCCAGAGTGCTTGGTGAGCTGGAGGGGTTTGTTCACCCAGCTCTGTGTGACAAGTAAACAGTTGGTCACAGCCCTAATTACAGATTCTTTTTTTTTCCCCCCACTCAAACATATTCCCTCAGTTAGAGGAAAATACCTTGCTCTCCACATTCGCCTTATCGAGAAGGTACAGTAGGTATGACACAGTCCCAGTGTGATAAATAGATGGGGATAGGCAGTGGCATACAAATGTTCACTTTTTGGGTGTTTTTTTTTTTCTTTTTTGAGGGAAAATCCTGTGCTGGAAAAATATCATGTTGGTTTGTCACTATCTTTTCAGGTTTGTTGCATTTGAAAACAAAACAGAAACTGAGAGGGAAGGAGGTTGCCTCGCTGTTTATGTTTCTTTCATGTTAAGCCAACTATGCTGCTTACCTACTTCTTGGTAAATACTGCTCACCTACTTCTCTCTGGGATCAAGTAAATGAAAACAAACCCTCCACAGATAACAGTAATTCCCAAAGGAAGAGATTTTCAAATCTAAAGGCCAAACCGAAATCTAAAATGATTTTCCTAGATTTCCGACCTAGATTCCCTATCTTATTCTCAGTGCATTTGTCCTTTTAAAGGAACCAATATGTTTGTATAACTGATGTGAAACAAGCTTGACTCCAAAAAGATTTAACTTAATATCTGGCTAAGCATTCAGAGGGTAGTCCATCTGTAGGATGTACATTAAGGACCCTGGCTGGAGCGCAGCTAGTCATGTATGATATCAGGCACACAAATGTGACGTGATGCCCATATACTCTTGAGCATAATTCGAAGTGCCACGAAGCTCTATGGGTAGAGAAGCTATAAACACAGTTGTCACAAATGAGAAAGTCTACAGGGTGAAGAATTCAGGCTGAAGAATGAAGCAGCATTAGAACCAGCCGTCACGTCTTAATGAAATTGTTAATTAAGATATTATGGAATTCATAGCTGAAGATAATATCTGTCCAGCAACCTTGCAGCATGCTTTAATTAACCATTTCTTCCCTGGAATCAGAGGCAGACTCAAAAGTGGTGCAGACAGCCCTCAGTAAATGTACAAATATAATCAAAATGATGTTATTTTTTTTCAGTGGATTTTTTTAATCTTTTTTTTTTCTTTCTAAAAGACCAGCACAGAACATGTGATTATAGGAATAAGTACACGTTTAATCTACATAATCATCAGTCTTTCTTTATGTAAAAATGATTAGTAAATAGGGTTTTTAAGCAACTGTTTAGATTAGACATTGGCATCATAGATTAACTTATTTCTAAAACACTTGATTTTATCACTCTGCCTAATGATTTGTCTCATGATTTATTGGCTAATATGATGAATCATGTAAGATTTATTGTTTATCCTATAAATAGTGCAACAAATCATTAAACAGTGATAAAACCCAGCAGTTTCACAAGTCTACCTATGTTGTCTTCGTGTACAATGTGCTTGTGTTGTACAATAATTTGATGGTTCTGTTTTCAGTTTTATGGTATCAGGTGAATAGGCATCTCTGTTTAAATTAAATGGTTTTACAAAATAATAGTGAAGTCATAATATTATACTCCAGCTATATTTATTTTATACAGAAAAATAAAGCCTAATGCCTGATGTATAGTAAATCTATAAATTTATTCACAATAATAAATGTAATATTCTTTCTTAGAAACACCTTAAATATAATGGCAGTTTCTCATATTTTAGCATGTCAGCTGTGTTTTTCTTCCTATGGTTTCGTGTTGCAGGTGACAAAAATGTTGCATCTGTCCTGGTAATTTTAGAGGTCTGAGCCCATCCCATTTAGCTCAGCTGCAAGGCTGGTGTGGGATATTGGTGAATTGAATGTATGAAATTTGGCATTCAGGTAATGGGAGTGGCCTTTTTTTTTTTCTGAAGACACAGTGGCTTCTCTTGTTGCAGACTTAGCTAAGCCTGCCTCTATACCTTAGGGATGAAAGGACAGAAAATAGAATTAATATTCTTGAAAATTCCCTGAGGTCATCGGTGGGTTAGAATAGATGCGGTCATGATGATATTATATGCTGCAGTAGTAGATTTGCAGTCTTTTAAATTGAATTATTTGGACTGTAGTGGTCAACCTATATTGCTAACTGGGCCATTTACCTTCTTTTGGTCTCAAGGTGTTGCCACACCCCGTTCACCTGTTGCAGAACAGCTGGTTGTGCATTCATTAGACTGTTGTTTCGTGCAGAGCACCTCCTGCAATACCTGCTAATGTTCAGGGCAGCACTTTCAAAATCCAGTAGGTACTGGAAACACCAGTCTTTTGTTGTTCATCCTCGGGTGTAAAGCTGAGCTGGTGGAGCACAGCTGTGCTGTCACCACCCAGGGGCAGCAGATTTGCACGTGTGACATTTGTGCACAGCCCGTCAGTTCTGCCTGAGCCCAGGGCTCGTGACATGGGAGCTGCACAGGAAAAGAGCACCTAAGAGCAGAGTCCTGCTGCTGGTTGTCCCTGATACTCCATTGCCCTGGATAAAAAGGGTCAGTGGGAATGGGACACGGGCCACAATATCCTGCCTGGACAGCTGCATGGTGCCTGAGGCTGTAGTGGGGTACCTGTGTGACACAGTTCCTTTTTTTTTTTGGTGTGCCACAAGAATTTAGTTTGTGTGAGAGGAGTTGAAATAGGATGAGCAAGAAAATTAAAGATAGGTTCAAAGAATAAACCTCTGGCAGGTGTTTAATGAGCCCAGCTCTCCCCTGACCACCATTATGTCAGTGGTGTTGGTTACTTGGTTTGCTTGTCTGGCACAGTGGTAAATTTTAAGGAGTTTGGTTATTATTACTTGTACTTTGTCGTAGGTATTGTCCAGCCTGGGCACTCGGACTCACCCCTTGTGCCAGGTGCTTGTTCAGCTGCTTGTTCCAGCCTGTAGAAGAGCCTGAACACAAATTGGCAGAATCTGTGCAGCAAGGCTCTGAAAATCATCTCCAGTGATCCAGAAAGCTTCATAGCAAGCAGAAGAAGTCCTGCTCCTTGTCACTGTGATTATGGAGATGCAGGAAGCAGGTATCCATGTATGGCACGGCCTAACGAAGTAAGTGTGCCTTGTTTGTTAACTAACTGAGCATGTCCCTTCTGTGCCCTGCTAATAATTCCTCCTCCCAGGTTTTGCAGAGGGAAACTGCCACAGTGCTTAAGATGCACCATGAATAATAAGGTGCTCTTTCTGTGCTTTGGACATCTATTTTATTTGCAGAAAACACTGAAAGCACAGCTCAGCAGCTTACCAGTCCTGGGCAGCTGTACAATTTTAAAAATGTGTGGCAATATTCCATGAGTCCTTTCTGTAGCACTCTGACCTAGCTGTATTTGGTCTCTTTGTGTTTTATTGGTAATGCACTTCGTAGAAAAAAAAAAAGAAGGAACAACAAATATGAGTCTTTGAAGGGTGGTAAGAAATAAAACTTCTATGGCTACTCCTAAGGGGAAGCTGACAGTGTTTGTGGGTCAAACTTTGGGAAAAGTGAAGTTAATTGAAAGGTAGGTGGTAGATGAGATGGCTACTTAGGATTGATATTTTGGCATGTTAAATAATTAAATCCAGGAAGACCATCTTAATGACAGAAGCCAGCAATGAAAATGTGCTTCTCTGTGCTTGTGTTACTCCATGTGTGTATAAGTAGCACAGATTTGTCCTTTGCTATATCAGTCTTCCTTGGGTGGGTACACCCTGTGGTGCATCAGCAGAGAAAGTACAGCTGTGGATCTTTTAAGTCTCCAGTGCAATCCCAGGCAGTGCTACAACTGATTTTATTCCAAACAAGCCTTTTAGTCCTCAGTGTGTTTCTAGAGAAATATTCTTGTTTTTCTTAGAGGAATCTCCTAGGAAAGTTTCCTGGAATTCCTCTAGATCTGGAGGTAGAACGATGGAAGAGGAGGAAAACAGAATGAAAATTCTGGATTAATGGAATAGAAGTTGTCATTTAATGCAGAAGGAGGAAGATGGTTTATTATACTGGACCAAACAGCTACAAAGACCTTGCTTTATAAGTGCTGACGTAGGCTTCTCTCAAACCAGGGTAAAGGTTATTGCATTAAAGGTTTCAAAGCTAGGAATTCATGCTCCTAGAGTGGGTGCATAAATCTGAGACATTTTTAATCTCACTGTGTAAATAAATCTCTTCAGAAAAATAAAATTGTACTGCTTTGATTCATTTGCCATAAACCCTTTTAATTTGACTTTGATTGATAGCTATATCCCTTGCATTAGAACTTTTTGAAATTTTTTTTAAGATAAACAATTACTCCCTCTGGGTAATGCAAAGTTTTCAAACTTGTGAGGATGTGTTACTCCTGCATAAAATATAATTTGCAAATATTTTTTATATTATAATTGCATTTTGCTTTTATCTTTCACAGCACTTGTTCATCTTTCATGCCATACTTTCAAACTCTGCAATGTGACTGACTGATGTGGTAAGTGCAGTTAATTTTAATTCTGATTTTTAGGACTGAATTTGTCAATCAATATTGTTCACTGGAGTAATTCAGTAACTGTCTCTAATTTCTTAGCTCTTTTTTTCCCCCTCTTTCTTTCTCTTTTATTTAATAATTTAGAAGTGAAACTTCTCTAAGAGCTACCTGTCAATGTGGTGTTCACAAATTGAAGGATGAGTGGCTGTTGTTTGTATCCCACACCAACACAGCTCTGGTTCAGCAGCAGTGATTGTCAGTAGACTTCCATCAAGTCTGTGCTTTTACCCACATTCAATGAGCAGCCAAGATGCCAAAAAAACCAGAACAAGCTGCATCCTCAAGAAATAAAAGCACACGGGGAGCACGGGTAAGCAGCAGTACAAGATCCAAACCAGACAGATTAAATTAATTCTGTGAAGAGGACTGGATTATATAAACACATTACATATGCCAGATATTGATGTGGGACATTATTCTCTCTTATTCACAGGAGATTCTGCTAGTGTCAATAAGAGGTTTACAGAAAGATGTAAAGTGTCATCATCAAGTAGTAACTAATGTTTTAGTTAGCACCATTATTATTTCATATGCAGCATTACCTGATGGGAAAAACCCATTAACTTTAAAACCACACTTGTGTGCTCTCCTCGTTTGTTGTCCTTTCAACTTCCCTATCAGCCTTTAACATCAATCAACAAATTCATCCTTTTCCAGGTGAATAATGATCCCATGCTGACTGGCAGGTCTGTCTGGAGAACAAGGAGTATAGCAGAGCTGATCCTGGAGCACCCCTGTTATCTAGGGCAGAGCCCTTGGATATTCAGGGGAAACATCCAGAACAGGTACACTAAAATGACACCAGAATCCACCTAAATTTTTCTAGGGTTTTTTTTTGTTTTTTTTTTTACTTTTATGTTATGCTATCACTTATGTCCTAGTACAGGAACTCAAGATGTTCAGTCCCCACCTCTTGTGTGCTGAGGCCCTCCCAGCCTCCTGCCTGCCCCGGTCGCGTGTGCAGCAGCTCTGCACCTCAGGCCTGTGGTTCAAAAAGATGATCCCTTTTCTCTGTGCAGCCAAAACTGTGGACCTGCCATCTCAGTGAAGATAATAAGAACTGACTGGCCTAAATTGGACTTGTATTCTTAGTGCATTTTTGGCAACGTCATTCCTGTCCCTCAGAAACAGCCCACATTCCATTCCTTGTTACTCAACATCAGTGTCGGGACAGACGTGTCCCAAGTGCGGCAGCTTCCCAAACATCCACCCTGATGTGCTGATGAGCACTGCTGATAACATCAGCTGCCTGGAAAACCTCTCTCCCCACAGCTCCCCTGCCCTCATCCCACAGTAGGTGTCTGGATGCATTCCTGTTCCTTCTGGCAGATGGAAGCTTTTTGTTCGTGCAAACCCCGCTCCTTTTCCGTCTTGGCTGAAAGAATTCCTTGGATTTTTGACAAGCATGTCTTTCATTGCAACATGGCATCACTGGGGTTCCTGCAGCACCTTTTTCCAGTGGCTTACTGGAAGTCCTTGGTTGTACACAGCAGCCTCCTGTTGGCCTCCAGAGCTGTCACAGCTCCTTCTAAACCCCTTCCAAGCAGCTCCTTCTGCGCCTCGGGTTCTAGTCAGGTTTTTTGTTGTCTGTGAAGCTTTCTTTAGATTGTAAAACAACCTTGGAACTCTCTGGCTGGTTACTAGAGGACTTGCAGTGGGGGATGCATCCTGCCCAGTCCCACCATTCCTCTATGTGCAACTAGAGTGGTGCTTCTACTAATATTTCACTAATCTGAAATCTTCCCTCCTCTTTCCCCCAACCCCCAAAAGTAAAAATAGTTACTTCATAAATGTCCAAGTGGGTTCTAGCTTTAAGGATGACACACATTTAATGTGGCTTATGGTATATTATTCTTGCTTAACTTTGAGCTTTTATTTAGCATTCAAGTTTAGCAGTGATATTCCACAGGGGATATTGTTGGTTTCCAAATCTTTTGTCAGAGTAATTGAGCATAACATCTTTGCAGGTTTGTGTTTCAAAAGATGCATTATCTTTTCTTGTCCATTTGTTCTTTCCAAGCTATTCAAAACTTTAGCTTTACGGATCCTTTGGAAGAATATGAGGTTTAGGGCTGATAATTTATGTTTCTGCTGAATTTGCAACTCTGCATGTGATGATTAATACACTTTTCTCCATAAATAAGAAGAGATGATATCTGTGAATTGGTAACAAAACAGAAGAATTTCATTAAATTCTGTATTTTGCAAGAGACTTCCACCCTTTTAAATCTTTATAAATTAAACATCATCCATGTCTGGCTGGCTGAAGAATGAATGTCAAATATAAGATATCTCCCTTAAATATTTTCTTGAAAGTAATCTATATGATTTACAACATATTGCAATTAACATTGACCTTTTGTCTGCTTCAAAAGAATGTGAGAACAGTTTTTTGACATCAAAGAGATTTTCTAAATTTCCAAAAATATTCCTGATGAAAGTTATTCTGACTGGGAAAAATATGTCACCTTCACTTAAAAGTTATGGCACACTTGATAGATTATCTGCCTCGTTGCTAACCTTAGTTCATGCACAAAAGTGGATTTAAAAAGACACTTGCAAATAATCATCTTTTAGAAAATGCAGATCCTCAGAAGTCAAAATTAAGAATCCTGTACTTCCTGTTTAAGATCAGCTGACAATTTATTCAAGATCTGGAGGCTGCTATTCACTCTCCCACTTCTTTCTGGCCACTTAATTGCCAGCCTACAGCTGCAGTTGAGATTCCAATAAATTTAGTCTTTTTTTTTTCATCCAAAATGAAAAAAAAAAAAATTAACCAAGTTCAGTTTTCACAAATATCTCTACTAAAATTTATTTTACAATTTATATTAATACATTTTAGACCTACAGCCAGTTTTGTTTCCAGTGAGCAGTTCTGGAAATGTTTGTGGGAAGCAGACAAATGGGCTGTGAATAGGATCGAGTTGTTTCACATAGTAAGACGTAGAGTCCTGCTCCTGTCTATTTGCTTACTCTTTGCTCTTCCCTGCTTTGGTCCCCCTTCTAAAGGTTAGGAAGGCTGCTCTGGCCACAGTGTCCTGCCAGTGTGTGACAAGTTCAAGCACTGTCCCCCTGGGCACTTGGCTGGAGCAGCCGCTCTTTGGAGCAGCCCTGACTTTGATGGCGAAGTATTAACTGTTGGGTTGAGGGAGGGGAGGAGAGATCAGAGCACGAGTTAGGCCAGCTGCCAGCCACAGTTAAATTACTCCTGTAACCACTCCAATATGTGTACCAGAATTTAGGGACTCCGATATATTCAGACAGAACAGTTTTACACAAAGGGTGGTTGAAATACAGTCTGGAACAAACTGCCGAAGTCAGCAGTAGAAGCAAATAGTGTAAATCAGCTCAAGGAGGAGTTTTTGAAGAAGGCAGGGGGAAGAGCACAGAGCTACTAGCTAGAAGTTCAAATTTCAGATGATGAAACACAGATTGATTTGTATTTCCTGAGGTTATGAGGGCAGGTCTTCATGGACCATGTCATCCTCTTTGGGCTGTTAAAAGTTCATATGTACTTTCGTGCTGTGTTCATTCTCTTTCAGTTTTAAGTGGTGCTTTTTTCCCCCCACACACTCTCTTACTCACACAGTCTCTTTAGATACTGTCTTACAGAGGGCAATGTGAACCACAGAAACTTTCCTCACATCTTGGTGAACTTCACCAAAGGGAGTGTAATCATTTAGTTATAGTGCTGGAAGGAAGTGCACTTCTCAGCTTATGGGCATATAAATGTGCCTGCATTGTGTTATTTCCTGGGAAGGACCTCCTGACCATGATGCAAGATTTATGGCTAAACTGTAATGGTAAGGAAATCTTGACTATCAAATCAAACGTGCAAGTGTTGTAGCTTTTCAGGGTACCACTAATCTCAGAGCTGCCACACTGATGAGATGAAAGGTGCCCGTTGCAGGAGGGGCCAGAACAGAAACAAGGGGGGAGCAAACCCACTTCACTGCTCTTCAGAACCTCTACTTAGTCCTTGTGGCCACTGATGTGTTCTTCTTGAGAGAGAAATCCTACCCGGAAGCATCCTGGGTTTTTGGGTTTTTTTGTTTTTTTGGGTTTTTTTTAATACCAGGCAGTTCATGAACATAACTGTGCATGTAACAGAGTCCCTATTCCTTCTCCCACATTTGCAACCTGACTAACAGTGGTCTCTGTTGGAAGCCCTGAGCTGCCTCTCCTGAACCCCTGGGAATCCTTCCTTGGCTGGACAGAGCTTGCCTTGATTTTTCCCTAGACTTTTTTTTTTAATAGATAAACACCCTAGATTGCCATTGCTAATATTGCATGAGGAAAGTGGGTTGTATTTTATTTCAGTCTTAAGTTTCTAAGTCATAGGCTGTGCTAGGTCACTTGTTCATGTAATGTTTTCAGTAGAATTTTTCTTACTGTACAAGTTTTCCCTTCATTTTTAATTATCTTTTATTCCAGATCTGATAAGCAAAACACAAATGTCTTTTGTTTATTTTGATCCAAGTAAGAACCCAAAATCCAGATTTTTTTTTTTTTTTAACTGAGATTCCCTGTGCCTTGGTTTTCTTGCTTAAAGTAATGTTTATTTTCACTGAGATTTCTGTGTTTCCAATACTTTCTGCCTCAGCATAACATTGCAAAATGCTCTCTGTTCATTCATTACTATGCCTATTGGGGTGCTGAAAGAGCATAAAATACCTGTTAATGATTCCCACTTTCTTCCTGCACTCACAACCCTGCTGGAATTCACACATGCAGTTTCATAACAAAGAAAAATAATAAGAAAATTAGCTGAACTTTGTAAATGACCACAAAGATTCGGTTCTTTCTTCACAGAAATTCATAACCTGTGCTGCACAATCCCTGCTCTCTGCTTCACAGCCCTAGATGTGCTGGTATTCTGTTTAAAGCCCAGCAGAGCAGTAGCAACAAGACAGAGCTGGCCTTACAGGAGCACAGCAGCCTGATGATTGGATCCCATTTCCCACAGGTTTCCAAGTCTGCAGCTGAAAATGCCTTGTAACTCTATTAGGAAAGACCTACGGTGATCAATAGAAGCAACAAGGCCACACAAGTACGTCTCGAAGCACGATGGAAATTGCACATCCCGTGGTGCTCAGGGGACTTAATATTTTTCAGTGATTTTCTCTCCCCATCCCTTGCCCTCCTTCACAGAGCAGTTCTGTCTCGTGCAGCTTTATTGTGAAATGGAACTGGGCTGGTTTGTTACCACAGTTTGCTCAGAATATCAGTTCTGTGCATTTCCTAAGGTCTTAGGTAATACAGATTATTTTATTATTAGAGGAAACTTAGATTAAAGTCTGCTCTAGTTTTGTGAAGAGTGGTTTATATTTTTAAAGTGGCATGATGCAAATTCAAAGAGGGCAGCAGCCCCTTGCCCATCTCTCTTGCTTGAGACAAGAGGACCCAGGTCCAGAGCAAGGGTGTGGTTTGTGGAGATGGTTGGAGCTGGACCCATGGGCCAGGACCTCCCCAGATGTTCTGAGAGGTCACTCTCCCCAGATGTCCTGAGCCTGAGGTGACATGGGACAGATTTAAGATCTGAACTAGTTCCATGGCAGTGTTTTGCTCAACAGCTTTCAGAACTGCCTCATTTTAGTGACAACTAAGAAGCTGCTCGTTCTATGATATAATTATTTTTAGTTTGCTGTTATGCACCCACTACAACACATTGTTTGAAATCTTTTTTAATGTGAGAACAACAAAGTACTTTTAGGTGTATAGGGAGTCTTTTATAGACACAGTATTTAGCTCCAAGCACGTGAAAAAATGACTACTTGACTAGGTTAGCTCTGGGTGCCCTCAGGCTCTTTGAGATTAGTTTTAGATTCATATGCTATGGTCACTCACTGACCAACTGCTTCAACCCTTATACATATCCAGCAAAGGATCATTTCCCTCAGGCATGGTTTTCTTTCAATCATATTTAGCAAAACTATTAAACACACTTGGGGCTTGCACTGAGGAGAGAAACAACTTCATATGTACACAATTCAAAACAGTTTTCTTCTTCAGGAAGGTGAAAAAACTTGGTTAAGTCTCAGTTGGTCAAGGCTTAAGTTTGGTGCACCCTGAGAGGGCTCTGTATAACTTCCTCTGAAATTAAATAACTTCTGCATTATTCCTAGAGATTTTTGACAGTATTTTTGGAGTTGATGCAAAGATGCTTTATTCCTAAGCAAACAGAAAAATGAATTATTTCTTATTTTCACTTCTAAGTGTTTGACAGTTGACACAGTAGTGGGATGGGAAGCAAATGCTACGTTGATTGCTTTTTACCTTTTTAATACCCCTTACTTTAGCAGCCAAATTGTATTTTTCAACAAATCCTCAAACCATAAGGTTTTCAGCTTTGATTTTATTTTTTTTTTTTAAAGACAGTTCTTAACACACACACCTCCTGCCCCCCATAGTTTAGAGCAGATGAACACCCCCAACAGTGGGTGAAGAGTCTGTGCAGAGAAAGGGTGTGAAGCAGAGTGCTTGGGTCACTGAGCACTGCCAGGTTTGTGATCCCCCACGTGGCTCCAGTTCAGGGAAATTCAGGGCAGGAGGAGTGAGTGTTCACACACAAAGGCTGGATGTAGGACTTGTTACTGGACCCTAAATTTGGATTTGGGAAGCGTTCCCAGATGGCCTATCAAGTGAGTATTTTTGGTTCTTAACTTAGAAAGATTCACATTAAATTCTCTTTATTACTCATAAGTTTACAGGAAGTGCTCTTCACTGGAGCAGTGCAGCTTTGAACAGAGTAGAAATGCAAGTGAGAAGGGGGTGTAAGGTTTTTCTGTGAGCTGTCTGTGGGTGTATTTCCCTGTGCACAGAGTTCTTTTCTGTGGGAGAACAGTGGGGAATTCTTGGTTATCTACTTTGGGTGGGTGTCTATGAAAGAATGATCTCCCAAATTATCTGAGAAGTAAACAAGATCTATCTTAATTCAAATCCTGTGTCTGACAGAGTCCACATCACACTGCACTTTGACTGCTCAAACAAGAAATCTCTGGTGACATTCCCTCTGCTTAGCCTGGCTGGCTTGTACCTGAACTCTCCTGGATGTTTTACTCATGAAGGCACGTGCACATATTCACTCCTGCTGCCATCTCCTTCTTTCTTTGTATGGAGATCACCTCAGCTGCCTAAGTCTGCTTAAAAATTTCAATTCTTTTTCCAATAGCAGTGGAATTCCTTAGATTTATATTAAAAATCCCATGTTATAGCTCTGTAAGATCTTCTGTAGTCAGATTTAGAAGTTTTACAGGTGTCTGTCTTAGTATCAGCCACATTCATGTTAGAATTTTCTGTAATCATACATCTTTGGTTACTGCAGGTATTTTTGGTCTCGTGAGTTATAAACATGAGAGTAAGGCAGAATTTCTTCTTTGAGATGGGACCAAAATGAGAAGATATCTGAGCAATTATTTGGTTCCCCTTTTTTTCCCCCCCTTTGCATGGCTGTCTTGATGTTCAACAAACAGCCAAAATTCAGAATGGAAGGTAAATTGTAGACCTGATGTTTGCTGAGTCATATGTAAAATGCCCCTGACCTTTGATACTCCACCAAATTAACTGGAATTTTAATTTTCCTTCTTCTGTCTCCCTGACAACTTTGAACAGGGGAGTCCTGTTAGAGAAGCTCTTGAAATGGCCTTGGATGTGTACAAGTCCAGGAGTAATGCTAGGTTTTAAATCTCCTGTTTTTGATTGTATTCCCTATCTTATTTAATTAGCATTGGGTTTTGAAACAACAAACAGCCTTTTTTTAACTTCTTATGTTGCATCATGTAATGGTGTTCTAGACTAAACAGACATTGAACTAAATTTTGGGAAGTGTAACTATTTTTTGGGTATTTCTCTTTGTGTCAAGGCTTGTTGAGCAGTTGGTTAAGATCACAGTCTGTGTGTTAATAGAGCCAACCACAGTGCAGTTTCAAGGCATCTATTTTTAGTCTTCTATTATTCCTCTTTTCAATTGTGCATCTTGTCATCTTCAGTTATTAGAAATTCTAAATTTCATCATTGAAAGTGCTAAACTATCTCCTCTACTAGTTATTCATTAATGTTTTGCAATTTAATATTTCATTGTATGTAAAAGTCATGAGACATTGTAGTGTGAAAAGTACTGTAGAAGTTTTATTATATTCTTTACAGCACTTAAATCTTGATGATTTTCCAGCAGTGAAAATTAGAGGTATTTTTCTTACAGGTAAAATAATTAGCGGTTTAGGTGAAAGTGTGTTTGGTCATGGAGAATATCAGACTTTTTGAATCATATTTTCAGTTTCTTGCAGTTAGAAAAACAGTTAGAATATCATCCTTTTAACTATAAATTAGTACATTTGGTCTTATTTTCTGGAATTTCCATAGTACATGTGGTAGGCTACATCAAGTATATTATCTCTGAAAAGCCCTCATATCTTCTGAAAATTTTAAATGTTTTACAGGCTTTGAGAAGAAAATTCCAAGTGAAGGTAATGCCCTAAATGCTTCTTATGTGTGCACCTGAAATAAGGAACTTTAAATGTCTTTAGTTTGAATTTTTAAAATGCCAAAACTTAGTTCTGCTTAGTGATGTGATCACCCTGTGACAGCACCTTTGCCTTCACTCCACTGCACTGAATTCCAGCCTTCCAAAGGCAGATCCTGCTGTCCTTTATTTTTTTTCTTTTTTTATTTTTTTCAGGTACAATATCACTAGATTTAAATTACTGAAAGAAATGTGGGCTTCTAGAAATTAGCATGAGGGTGGATTTTTAATGTCCCCTGCAATTAAAATAGTTCTGCATTACATTCAAGCAAAAACTATGCTTTGGCAGGGTGGTGAAACATCAGAGAATTCTCCTCAAATTAGTTACAGAAATTGAATGACAGGACAAATTAAGAAGAGGCAGGAGGGAGTGAAATATTTTATTTTTAAAATACTCCATAAAGACAAACATGCAGTAAATTAGCAAGTGTGCTTTTGCAATTATTCATGGAAATATGTTTGGGGGAAAAAAAAAAATGGGGTTTGTTTGTTTATTATTTGGCAGAATTTTCCAGTGTTTTTCGGAGCGTGGAGCTCCTGAGGATCAGCAGAAGGCTTTGAGGAAGCCTTCAGAAAAGAAGTACCAGGCATGGAGAAGTGCAGCCAGAATGACTGTGCAGGGCAACAAGCTCAAAGCTGGGCATCCCTTTTGCAAACCTTTCCACCCCCAAAGGCATCATTTTGAGCACTCACACGTAGGAAGTGAGAAAATTACAGAGATCCATGGATCTACCTGCATCCTGGCCTGGATACTTCAAAAGCTGCAGTTAAAAGTAGAAACCAAACTTGCTCTGCATTGACAGCAGGTGGTATTAATTTATGTCATTTAGATTAATTGCAGTTGTTGTTCAACAATAGCTGTTGATAAAGTAGTGTCGGGAAAACAATATGCAAAAAACTGCATCTAAACTTGGAGGGGGAGCAGGGAAAGCAGCCAAATGCTCCACCCTGAAATATATATATATATATATATATATATATATATAAATAAATAAAAATTCTTCTGTCCACAGAAATGATAACTTCAGTCTGTTTATTGGGAGTGGTGAAAAACAACCACTTGCAAATTCAGTGAGACAAGGAACACCAGATTGGATCTGTATTTTTATTTTTTTTAAATGTTGCTTCCAACCACAATGTAAGTGTTAGAAAGGAGGGGCAAGCTTTTTTTTTTTTTTTGGAAATATATTGGGTTTTATTGCAATAAATGCTCCTGGCTCAAAGACATCCCTAGTTTAACCTGGTAATCTGTGAAAAGTAGAAGGGCATGTGCTGGCAGAAGGGAGCAGAGCTGTGAAAAGGATCTGTCCTTAGGACCTGTCTATCTTTCTGTTCATAATAAAAGCAAGAGGAAAAAAAAGCAGCAGTGTTATCAGTACACTTCTGCAAGTGAATTAGCTAGCACAGATTTGATAAAGCTTATAAACCCTCTAGAGCAATCGTGACAGTTTGCTGGCTTGGGCTTTGTCTGCTGCCAGTTACTCCTTGCTAGTGGCACTCTTTATTTATGCTTCAGTACCACGTTATCCTCTGGGCTTCAAACAGAAGGGACCTGTCTGTAAGTGTTTTGGTTGTGGTGTTAAAAAATAAGAGTGCAGCAAAACACATGCAACAGTGCCCAAGCTCCGGCTCAGCCAGCTTCCCTCGCCGGGGTGGTGCTTCCCCTGGCTGGGGTGGTGTGTGTCTGCCTTCCACTAGAGAGTGTCACAGAGTTGCTGCAAAGAAGCCAAGTGGGTGCATTATGTGCTTTGTTGTGGGTGAAATGCAAAGTGGTGTGACCTCAGGAGCAGGGGGTGGGTGTGCCTTGCCCGTGTGTTTCGTGTTTTCTAACCACTGCCATTTATTCTTCAGTCTGAGGCTGAAAATGTACATGCTGCATACACACCAGGGTTTGTTTTTTTTGTCAATTTGACAGCATGCACACCTTAGTCTTATTTTAAATATAAAATCTGATACTTTTTGCTCTCTTTGGTACTCAAATTAAATTTATACTTCAAAATGTCAGCATAATTCCGGAGTCGATTGTCACATTCCTAGCATAAGGCATTGGAAAGCAGAGTTTAGACTTTGGAGCAGCCTATGTAAAATTCTACACATGGGAATCTTGGAAAAAAAAGTTGCAGTCCATTAGCAAATTCTCATATCTGGACTGAAGATGTATATGCATAAGTAGAGAAATTGAAAAATGGTGTTAAGTAGTCAGAAAGTCTCCAAAGGGAGATCTGGACAAGAAGCTACAGTAATAGCAGTAGATGGCTGTTATTATAAAAAGAAAAACTTAAAAGAGAGGACAATAGTAACACTCCAAATGCATAAAGTAATTTCTTGAGCCTCTGAAGCTCTTTACAGAAATGCAAACACCGAAAGTATTGCTTTTCAGGTGTGTCATGTCACTGAGAAACACCTACTTTTTCTAAATGAAGGATTATTCATGAAGATACTTCATTTGAAAGAAAAAATTAAAAATGCAAATACTATGCTGACCACTGCAGTGCTTAAAAAGGGGTTTAATCCTCAAGGCCATTTTAGGTGAACTCTCCTGTCCCTGAATTCCAGCAAACTCTGCAATTCCTCTGTTTCCTCTTGTAGAGGACTGATGCCTCCTTTTTTCCAGGTTTGTGGTCCATGGCCAACATCTTTGTTCAGTGTGCACTGTTTTTCTTTGCTTTAGAGAATGTGATACCTCAGGTGACACCAGCTGAGAGTCTGTCCTTTGATCCCATCCTGTCCCCACACTGGGGACATGCAGACACCTCAGCAGACCCACTTTTATTCCCAGATGACTTCCAGATTACAAGAAGAATTTTAAAGGCTCTGGAAAACTTGAAAGCAGAAGAAGCAGGGCCATTTGAGCTCAAAAGCTTCACTTTACCTTTTCCTTGAGAAAACAGGGGTCTAAAGGGATGAATTAGGGGCCTGAGCAGCTCTTGGTGACAGACCACAGCTGAAGGGAGTCAAAGACCTGAGTTCAGGGTGATAAAAGGGGATTTCTCTTGAACTTAAGACAAAGCAAATAGTGCAGTGCAAGTAATTATGTTACATGTTACTACAGTGAGGGGAAAGAATCTACTCACCCCCAGCAAGCAGGTTTTAGGTACAGAGGTGTTGATAATAATAAATAACAAAAAGAATCCCCATGTTACCAACCTGAGCACTTCCAATGACAGCAACTCTTCAGTCCAGCTCCTCAATCCATCCTATCTCCTAGGGTACCTCCTACTGAAGACTAAGAAAATTGCTGATTTTCTTTTTTTTTCCCCCCCCTAAAAGAAACAGAGAAAGTCTACAGGTGAGCTTTGGAAAAAAAAAAAAAGTTTATGAACCTTTTTGCTCTGTTTTCTAGGACAGGGGCAGCTGCACAACCACAGTTACAGAAGAGGGAGGAGGTTTCTTGTGGCTCAGCAGGAATGTGTAAGTAAATATCTCTTGAAGTCAGTTTACCTTTTATATTTAGAATTGAAACACATCTTTTATGAACTGCATAAGAATGTTTAATTAATGTCTGAGAGCTCTGAGACCCTTTATAAGGAGGGTTTTTTTTAATGAAAGCAAAGTTGTATTTATTAATAACCAGGTGTCTATTTTTCACTTTGTCTTCTCAAAAATAGTATCTTAAATTAAAAAAAAAGGAGTAGAACTATTTTCAGTAGCTTTTGGGTAAGAATTTATACTGAACTGAGGTAACTTTAAAGATAGCTTATACAGCCATAGTATATGCACTTTTATTGCAAGAGGGATTTCCAACAGTCAACAGAAGTTCCTTCTTGAGGACCTGCAGAGAGTGTGATCTGACTCTTTCAAGTTAATCATGAACCACAGAGCAAGCCCTGAGTAAACTGATAGCCTAAATTGAAAGGTCACAGGCTGTCTAGAGAGAGAGGTTGTAGTATTTCCCTCTTAAAACAGACATGACAATTCATTTTGATCCCTGCTGTGGAGTTACAGAGCACTTAAGGCGAGAGCATGTTCAGCTGGAGCTCAGCAGAAGGGACTGGGTGCCTCAGCACTCACCCCTTGTGTCATTGCCACTCCTGTGCCCCTCAGCAGAGAGCAAATGCAGCCTCAGGCTGTGGCACAGCTCTGTGTTCATCCCTTTTCTTCAGCTGCAATTCTTTGGATCCTGGATGGTTTTACTTTTGTGTGCACCACAGTGGGTTTGAGGGCCACTGTATGAGGGAAAGGCTGCAGATGGGTTCTTATTCTTCTTTAGAGTTCTCACTGGATCCCAAGATACCTTAGGCTTTGCACTCAGTGAAACATGTGTACATGTGTGTATTTGTCATGTTCATAATTCATGGGGCTGCAGAAAACAGAGCAGTGAAATATTCATACACAAAATGTATTAGACTTTGATCCTCCTAGCAGAATCTGTAAGTTAACAGGAGTATGCCTATGTCAGGATGAGATGATAATCCAAAAAAACTAGAATTTGTGCTTCAATATGACAAAACTGTAAAGGTTTAAGGCCAGGGTGTGTGTTTACCTGTTAATTTTTTTCCCTTTTCCCAAAATATCTCTCTAGGCCAGATACATCCTCCAGCCTTTAGAGCTACTAGTTTAAACAGGAATAGATAAGTAGAAGCATATTCATGCTCTACACTCTAGGGCAGGTGAGCACTGAATTTACCTCCAAGTGTTTTAAATGTCAAATAAGATTAACCATCCACTAATCTTTCTCCTGTTAAACTGGAAGTTCTGCTCCCTAGTTTTGCATGATAGCCAAGGTAACCCCTTTGCTGCCTGAGAGTTGTTCAGCAGATGGGCAGCAAAACCAAACCAGTGATGGATGATGGGACCATTTTACATGCAATGTGCTGTTGCACATAATGTTTTCCTGAATGAACAGCAAACACTGCCCAAAGAACCTGACAGAAGAATCACTAAGTGGTTTACAGAAGTTAATGGCCAGGCACTAATGTACCCACTCCTGTATTTAGATGGAGGAAATAGTGATATGTGTGTTTAAAGACCCCAAATGCTGCTAGAGTTTTTCCAGAAATAAAGGTAAGAACATCCTGTGGTAACTGAAAGTTTGTTCCACGATTAAAAAAGATTCAAAAAGAAGGGAGGGAGGGAGGGATATTCCTGTTTCCACATATAACAAGACTGCTTTAAATGTAGCACAGCTCTACCTGGTCCGGAGAAAACCTGGTGCCTCAGCCTCAGGAGCTGAGATGTAATTCCAGATCTACAGCAAAAACCAAAAAGAGAAGGGAATAAACACCACTCAGGGATTCAAATAATTGTAGAAGAATACACTGGATTTTGGAGAAGAGACACCCTTTTTGAATAAGCTTTGAAACCTTGACAGAGAATTCAGATCAATTCGATTTCCCTGAGACAAAAAGGAGGACTATGTTTATTCAGACTTGTCTTGGAGCCCTGGGAGAAATTTGAATTGGAACCCATAATAAAAATGCCATCTGGGAATATCTTGCAAAAGAATCTTGCTATAAAGAAATGGCCTAAGAATGGTCTCATCATGTGTGACCTTGGGATCTAAGGAAAATCCTGGAAAAATAGTTATTATTACTCCCTACTTAAAATATAAGCAGGTGCCAGTAGTATGTTCTTAACGCTTTTATTTCAGCCCTTTACAAAAGGTGTATTTTGGAGAAGCATAAAAGCTTGAATACAGACAGAAAATTACTATCAAAATATTGAACAGGACAGTTGGATACTTTAAAAGTTGCAGGAGGGGGAACCACACCAAAAAGTGGAGCTGCACAAAGGGCAATGGGGACGTGGATTGTTTAGGGCAAGTGAAGGCCAGGATCCCTCAGCCCTGGGGGTTGTGCCTGAGGTCCCTGTGCCTTGGGAAAGGGAACTTTGTGCCCAGACCTGGGCCCTCAGCCACCTCTGCTCTGCCCCAGGCAGCACCGTGTTATTCAGCCAAATATTCCAACTCGAGCAGGGAGAGATTTCCCACCCTGCATCCAAACAAGATGAAGTCAGCTTTGACTCTGCAAAATGTCGATGAATTCTTCAGAGTAAATCAGCCCTGTCAGTCTGATGTGGAACTGTCACCTACTTGTGACATAATATAATATGAAATGATATTGAACAACATGCGTTTGGCACTAAATTGTTAGCGGGTTTTAGCTTTGACAGCAGCAAGTTTATTGCTTTAATCCCAAGGTCTTTTAACCCTCTTTGACATAAATTGAGGTTGGCTTTTGTGAGAAAACTCCACTTCACTCTCTCTTCCTTTACCTAAAACTGCTTTTAACAATTTATGCTCATACATCAGACACTCATTTTGAGTGACAAAAAGAAAAAAGATCTATTAGAATAGAAGGAAAAAAGGGTCAATTTAGGTTAAGCAGTGTATGTCTCTTTTGGTAGGCATGTCACAGCTTTCTTCAGGTGAATGTGAATTTTAAGTTGTAATAATGTATTGCTGTAGCAAAATAAAACAAATCTGTGACAAGAAGAGAGAATAAGTATTGGGTGAGAAAGGCTGATAACCTGCACAAGACTATTCTTTCTTTTTTTAATGCAATTTAATTTATACCTAAGATGGGTCCATTTTGAAACTTTTCTTAGAAGATCAAAGGATTTTCTTCTTTGTGCAAACACTGTAGAGAGACTAGTTTAGTGAGGGTCACATGTAGAAATACAGATGTATGGAACAGATACTACATACATACAGTGTTGCTGAATAGTAGAGCTGGCTGATAGCACATAATTTAATATTTCTTCTTTTTGAGACACCTTGTTTAGTTTGATAAGTAAGTACACATTGTCATCAGTGCTCTGATAATCCTGTCACAGAAAGGCATCATATATGAACTCTAACATCAATAACACAGGACACGTTTATCATCCTTGTTTTTCTACTCTCAATTACTGTGTGAGGCTCATAGTGTTGCTTTGAAATCATTTCTTTATTACATTTAAAGCTCAGCTGAATCTGCCCTTGAACTGTTTAATAATGGAGAATGAACACATTCTCAGTATATTTGCAAATTATTTTTTTAATGTTTTCTTTGTTCTTACATAGGAGTATCTTACTGATCTACCATCATTTTTACAGAAAAGTAAGGAAAATATTAGACAAAAGGCAACTTGTGCTTCTCTCCAGGTGTGAGCATTTTAAAAGTTTTTATCAGATTTTTTCTTATTTATAATTCTTTACTCTTATTATCTGTAACTTCCTCATAGTAGTTTTGCTCCTGGCTAATGTTTGGGCAAAGACATAAACAAGTTGTTCTGTAAGCATCAGAAATGATACTGTCTGTGATCTGCTACAGATTTGTGTCTTGTTTCTCTTGCACCCTTCCCCAGGGCAATCACACTATCTCCTCCTTGGCTTTTGGTGTCCCTTCCACTCCAGCACCTTCAGCTCCCTCTTCATGTACCCACTTTTCTCCACATCTTCCAACTCTTCTGCCATAACATCTTCAGGTACCTAGAGCTGACTGCAGTGCACTGCTCCTCCACTCACTTATGTTCCTCACAGGCTAAAAGCAAGATTAATAAATACAAATCATAAATAAACTTTATGGCATTTTTATGTTGGGAACTCCATCCCACAAATCAGGAAAACACCAAAAAAAGGAAATATTTCTAAAGCTTCCATGGCAAATAGTGTTATTTTGCTTCCCAGTTATGTTATACAGAAATTATAATTTTGTTTTTATAGTTCATAATCTATCACATTCTGTACCCTGGAGATAAGATGATTGCTATGTTATATGCTGAATGTATCTTGCTATACATTTAAAGCCAAGGTAATACTAATTTTTGTGATTGTCCACATTTTTCCAGTCTTGGCACCTGGCTTCTTTTTTCCTTCATCCTGTTCCTTACATGTCCTTTGGTTTGAAATCAGGATGTGCCAAGCTGCTGATGCAAATCCCAACTTCTCAAAAACCAAGGGCAGTAATTTCTTAAGCAGAATTTGGCCCTGCAGATTGACCACATCTGCTGGAGCAGAACAAAAGCCTCCACCAGGTGTTTCCCACAGTTCTCCTCACAGAGAGCAGGGGAGTTGAGACCCTACAGCACTGCTCTTCTTTGAGCACTTGACTCTGGCAGCCCTCACAGTTTCCCTCCTCCTGTTACAGTTCTAAGAATAAATTCCACAACATTTCCAAATCCTGACAGAATGAAACTTGGGGAATTGGGAAAATGGGGTTAGTGTTTGAATTGTGATCTTGTCCATGCATTCAAAAGCACTATCAGTGGGCATTCAGCAGCTGAACTACCCTCATGTTGTTTGTGTTTTTATGGACACTGTTATAACTATAGTCAAGTATGATTTAACTTTAAAAGGGATGCTGTAGCATTGTTCAACTCCAGAGCTGCCATAAGCTTTTGTGGTAAATCTTTTGGATTTTATGTAGCTTTTAAAAAGGAAGGTAACATGAAGAATTAGTAATAGAACACACAGAGGCTCTGTTTACAATGACTTGCCAATCCATCCTGTTTATTTGGGGTTTTGCATATATGCAAACTTCTCTGAGCATGGTGGTTTTGTGCATTGTGTTCTTCTACACTGCCTCAAACAGGCATCCCTCTTAAACTGCAGAGATCACCTTGGAACCTGATTCCTACAAATACCAGGTGTACACAGTTCTGAGGTTTCTGCTGCTTATGCATTTCAGTGGCACAATTTCATTCTAACTGTTATGGATGTACAAGATACGTTTCCTTTTAAAAACTGATTCAAAATAATTAAGGTTATTTTTGTTTTTAAACATTAAATGTATTCAAAATCAATATCTTATTTTGATTCTAGATGCTCCTGTGGTGCAGAACAGGTGATGGAGGCTGTTTTGGCCATTGTCACTAATTCTGTATGAGGCCTTGGCTGACTTGCTTAGATTTTCTCAATCTTTTTGCTTATCTGTAATTTCCTCTCTTCTGTTTGGTTTATTTCATTAGTGTTTGTAAACTGGTTTTGGATACTTACATGGAAAGTGCTGAATAACTATTATTTGCTATTTGTTGTTAGGTCTGAAAGTGGACATTTGCTGCCACTGTCATAGAGGTAACACATTTAATGATTTTCAGGTTTTATAAATAAATAATCCCTGTTGATGGATATTTGGGGATAGCTATGCAATTAAATAATTTAGCTCAGCACAAATAGGATCTTGTGGCTAAAATGTTTAATAGGAACCTCAGAAGTTTTATTATGCAGCACAGGACAGTGAAATTGCAAGTATAAAACATACCCTGACTCCCCATTTCTCAGCATTCCTGTCTTAGAAAAAAAGCTCTACGCAAGAGTAAAAGATTCTTCATTCCTTCAAGGCATTCCCTGAGGGCTTGCCTGCCCTAAATAATTATACAGCCTTAAAACAGTTGTCAGCCACTGCAGTCAGGACTGCTCCCTCTCCCGATTTTATGGAGAATCCTGCGATAGCTGCTGCCTGTCTCAGAGCCTTTCCTTTGGAGTCGTGACCCTGGGAGAGGGTCTGAGCCCAGCTTGGTAAAGGGACAGAAGTTTCAGGCTCCTTGTTGTTAACAAAAGCTTGAAGATGTAGAATGGAAAGAATCAAAGTTCCACGGGCTGACACCTTCCTGCCTTCTCTCATTACCTTCAGAAGTGCCAAGGTTTTCAAACCAGATCTCCTGATTCCTCTGAAGTTCTGATGGTTGAAGTCCTGTTGACCACTTGGGATGAGATTGTTGTCTGTTGCTGAGTGTCTGGACACAGCAGCAGCACTTGAGTCTCACAGGAGCCCTTTTTCACCCTTCTGGCACCTTTCCTGTTCTCGGTGCAGCCACAGGAGCCCCTCAGTGCTCCCCATCCTGTGTGTGCAGTGAGCACCAGGGGGCTGCCATGGGGATCCAGGTGGTGCCAGCCTTGGAGGACTTACCTTTATGCCATGGATGTAACTAGGACTGCCTGATTTGCAGATACAACTGATAAGGGCTTTCAGGACTAGATGCTGAACTATTCTAATTAAAGCACGTTTGTGGTTCAATTTTCCAAGCTAGAAGAACTTCAGAAGGGTGAAAAGTTCCCAACAAAAAATTGCTCTTGTCCTTTGGTAATCCTTAGGTCATGCCTGGGTTTTGGTTCCTTCTGTTCCAACCCCTTCACCACAACTGCCTGGCTTGGGAAGAGGAAAACAAAAAGTCCAGTGAAACGAAGAACTAAATTTTTCAGTTGTTTTCTCTTACTGATCAGCCTTTTGCTTGTGTATCTTTGAGGTTACAGAGGGAGTGCATGTCTGAAATTTAAGTCAAACGTATCCTTCTCTTTGTATTTCCTACTCCTTCCTTAGCTGAACTGGAAAACTGCTCCACTTCTGCTGACAGAATGGGTTATGGAGTGCTGCTTCAATTTTTTGGTTTTAGGGAATTATTTTACCTGATGTTTATCCTGGAATTTTATTCCATTTGCAATTTAGGCTGGAAACTAAAGCTTGTTTCCCTAGGCAAGTTCAAGTAGGTAGGCAGCAAAAGATGGTTTTAGTTTATGCAAGTTAATAAATTATATTTCTAAGCAGAGGATCTTGGGGGATGGAGGACAAGGTGGAAGAAGGGCAGTGATTGTTGCTTTTATTCCTAATTCAGGAATTTATCTTTAAAGAAAAGCTCCAGGTTGAAAAATTAATTGATCTAGTTTGTTAATTCCAAGCTAAAAATGAAAAATATTTATTAGGTCACTGCTCCCCCTTTCTTTGGTTGTACTGCCATGGACAGGCCAGACTCCAAATGGACCATATTCTTAGGGCTTGGAGCATTTCCCATCACTGTGGGAATTTATTTAGTGCATGGCTGATTTGGTTGCATCTCATTTTTCCTTTTGTTACTAAAAAAAAAAAGAAAAAGGAAGTGCTCTTAGGAATGCCCTGTGTTTTATCAAGGGGAACTCAGTCATTAGCACAATGTCACAATCAACAAACAATATCAGAGCTGAAAAACAACAAAAAGGCAAGATGAAAAAAGGTGACAAGAGAGGAGGAGACAGAAGTATTAAAAAGTATTGTAGATAAAGAACTGTTGACTGCTACTCTTGTAAATATTTCAAAATATAGATCCAATGTTTTATGGGTCACTAAAACTACTGTAAATACACGGGCTGAATCCCAAATACATCATTCTCAATCCCCAGCGAAGACAAAACAATGCAGCTGTAATATCCCCTTCGTCATCCCTTGCAGACT
The DNA here is from genome assembly GCA_013397135.1 of Pachyramphus minor. Lineage (NCBI taxonomy): Eukaryota > Metazoa > Chordata > Aves > Passeriformes > Tyrannidae > Pachyramphus > Pachyramphus minor. The sequence goes on along the minus strand of VYXB01006404.1, from coordinate 137,865 downwards.
TGGATTTAGCTGCAGTGAGGTGACTGCAGCCAGAATATTCAAACATAGGGAAGAAAAAGAAACCTGAGCCTGTCCTACTGTCCAGTTTTCCATGTAGTATAAAGTGTAGCACATCTGTAGAGCCCTGGGAGCTTGAATGTCTCTTTATTTATTCCTGGTTCAGCTGTAAAAGCTGATCACATTTTCCTGAGTGTCTTGGACACTAATTTCATGCCTTATTCTACCTGCAAATTCAGAAGAAATTACTCCTAGGGTTTGTATTAAATTTCTTTTAGAAGACTTTTCATATTCATCCACAGAGGGCAGGCTCTCAAACACTGATGCATCCCACCCCTTAGAAGGTTCAGTGAATGATTTGTGGAGTGGTGCACAGACAAAAGGCAGGTCAGGTGTCCCTTCTCTTTAAAGGAAAGACACTACTCCTCGAATTTTATAGTCAGGACTAAGATTGTGCTATAGATTTGTGTCCCTTTTTAAAAATGTATTTATTTATTTAAATAATCAGACTCTGCCTTCCATTATCTTTTTATGATTTTTCTCTTTGACTGTAAGCATTTGCCTCGATTCAGGCTCTTATGCACACTGGGCTGTGGTTGCCAACCTGAGCGATGTGTGGTCTTGGGAATTCTGTAAGTAAATAAAGGCCTTAATAGCAGCAAAAAGAACGAGGTTGAAAAAAATCTTGTGAAGAACAAAATGACCCCCAGTGTTCTGGTGTTGGAATTTCCCAGAGGTTCTTGTGCTGCCCTGGGCCCTTCAGCCTTGTGGTCTGTGCACCTTTCTCCTGCTCTCAAAATCACTCTCTAGTGTCTTTTCTCAGCTCCTACTGTGTGAATGAAGATGTTGGTTCATAAAAGACTGATCACATAGAGCAAACAAAAGGTGCATCTTCTTCCCTGGATCTCCCCTCTTTCCTTATCCCCACTCCAAAAAGCCCAGTCTATAACCAGTGTCAGCAACTAACCACTTTTGTCTCTCTGGGAAAGTTAAATGTCCATTAGTACATCTGCTTTAGAGTCGAGTCCATCTTCAGGCGTGACCGGCTCCAAATCCCAGAGATTTGGACATTCTGTCTTAAGTCTCAGCAGGAGAAATACAGTTCATCCTTACCTCTGCTGATTTCCTGCACTTCCTGACTAAGCATGGAATTTTCAGCCTTCAGGTTCAAGGCAGTGGCTCTGCCATCAGTCAGCTCCTGGAGGGGAATGGAGGGGGAGGAGGTGAGTATGGGCTGGGGAGGAGGGTAAGCAGAGAGGCTGTTGTCTTCTGTTTTCCTGCAGGGTTTGTCTAACAGCTAACTGGATTAATGAAACACCTGGCATAGATGCAATTAACTATTTTGCTGTTGAGGCTGAAAACTACATAATGAAGAAGCTTTTTTTTTTTAAAAAAAAAAAAAAAAAAGAAAAAAAACACTAATACCAAAACCAGAACAAAATCCCACAACTCTTTGACACAGTTCTGTCAAAAAAGGATCCTACTGGCCAAATATGATTATGTTTTATATCAGGTCAACTGCTTTTATTTCTCTATTTATATTGGTGTATTCAGTTGTGCTCTTCACAGAGTTATCAGTGCCATTGGTGCTGTGCCCACTTTCATCCTGTTGTATAAACACTGAGTGGATTACTGATTATATTGTTGCTGATATCTCCTTAATTTTGCTTTGAAAACCAGTTCAAACAATCCTATGTCAAGAAATATTTGAGCACAGTTGATTAATATTTTTGATTTTTTTATTCAGTTTTTTGATGGTAAACTTATATGTGAAGTATTCATGTGTATGAAAAAACCTTAGAAACTGCTAGAAATAGTGTAAAACTGTTAGAGAGCAGGGAGACAGGATTCTGGGTAGGGGAACTATCAATGACAGGTGAACTTCACTCTGGAAATAAGAAATAGCATAGTTTTAAAAGCAGCATTTCATCACAGGTTAAGAAACATCTGTTCTGTGGGCATGTTTCT
>VYXB01006404.1:80900-133400 GCA_013397135.1 Pachyramphus minor | reverse complement strand
CTTTGTAACTAGAGATGTTTGCGAGGCACAAAGTTCAGAGGTGGATTTCTAAGTCCTCTGGAATAAAACTCCTCAAAAACTCTCAGAACTTTTGCACAGCCAAGTCTGTTTTAAAAGGCAGTATGGATAAATTGCTTTGATAACCATATTCGTCCACCATCTTTGTATTTTGAAGTATTCACTCTAGCTTTAATTTTATTAATGTATTTCTTTTATCTTTCATCTGAATAGTGTTCTGTATGTAAAGTGACCAAATGTGATTAATGATGAATAGATTAAGATGGGACAGGGTGTTTGAAAAATGACTTAAGTAGTGCATGTAAGTCACTGGCTATAGTCCCAAAATGCAAATTCTGGTTAAGTTAATGACTGGAAAATCATGATGGCGCTATTGTATGAGTTCTGCTTTATTTGGAATTGCTTTATAAACAATAAATAATTAGCATTTTACATTGGGACTGGTTAATAGTATCACACACCTAATTATTTCTATAGGCACAGATATTTTATAGTCAAAAGTATAAATATAAGTGACTTATAAGATATAATGTTCTGCTGTCCAGAGTTTGGAGCAGTTTTGCCTTGCAAATAGGATGCTGAAGTTAAGGTCCCATTTAAGGTTGGTCTTTTATTGTAATGCCTGGAATAATGTTGTTTGCAATAGGCATGTGTGGTCCTTCTGCCAAGAAGCTTCTGAACATCCTTTAGGTTGGGATTTCAGGAGGGGGAAATTTGTTAATATGTTCACTCCTGCCTGACAAATGAGCATTATCGTCAGTGTGGGTGCACATTTCCACTTATCCTTTTTGTAGCTGGAAAGCTTTATGAAAAATAAATTAATAATGCATACTAAATTATGTCTGCAAGAGACATTTATGTATATATTGCTAGCTTCAAGACTGATTAGATTTACATTTCTTTAAAAATGATTTTTTTCCTCGCACTTCCATAATGCCTTTAGAATGCACTGAGTGATAGAAAAATGCAATCTGGATTTCAACTGAATACCTGGAAGGAGTGTTTTTTCCCCCCCTATTAATATGTACATGTGTTCCCCTAGAGTTTGAGTTATTTTTCCTAAAAGAGACTCTTCTCTGGAATTACCCCAGCCCAAATGTATGCCTTAGGATGCAAAAAGCAGCAAAGTAGATGTCCTATTATCATAACTTGAAAGAGGTCCATTTAATAATAGCCTGTATTAAACAAGAGTCTGTTAACTATACAGTAAAGGCTGTTTTCACCAGAGAACATAACCCATATGTTTTAAATGCAGCTAAAAATGGATGCAGTGTGCTATTTCCTTTCACCTCAGCCTGCAGTGTATTACTTAGATTTGCAAGGCATAGCCACCACTAGTACTTAACACTGCTGAAAGAGCCACCCTTCAAGGCTTTTTTAACCACAAAGAAAAGAGAAATATAGTAGCATCGATTGTTAAATCCTGGTGCTTGTTACTCACTGCCCGCACACAGAACATCATGCCTTTGTAGCAGTGAGGAGAGTTGGTATTTATCAGGGTTCAGAGCTAGTTCAGCCACACACTTGACAAATTATTTGTGGAATTGTTGTATTCACAGTCACTTAAATAAGAATCTGTCAACACAAGGCTGTGCTTTGTTGCAGCAGGTCTCACAGTTTTTCCTGCGCACTCAAAGAATGATGGATTGGAGGTAATGCAAATTCACTACCATTTTATATGCTGGTGCCTTCTTCATAGACAGGAAACATAGCTCAGTATCATCTTGTAAAATGCCTTAACTGTAAAGGCCTAGTTCAGTGTTGAAAGTGCTTTTTAAAAATGGTATGTTGGAACAGGGAAATGTAATTCAAATATTTTCCTCACGTCTCATTTTACAGACTGCTTGTTGGAGCAGGTGTGCGTTCAGATTTTCCCAGGCTAAGTAGGACATATGCTTATCTGTGCTTGGTAATTAAAACAAATTAATAAATACAATTATTTGATTTTATGGCAACTTAAAAGTTAATGCTGCTTAAAGGGATATTAAATTTAAAGAGCTCAGGCAGAATTAAAAAAATGCCCATTTAGATAACTCAGTCTGCTTTGCTGATAGGAATGTTTTTTTAGGAAATTTATTTGTCCAACAAAAAAATACCTATCTGAAAGCTCTAAAACCAGTTCCAAAAGATATAGTTCATAGCTAAAGACCATGATCCTTTGACAGAGCAGAGCTTACAATACGAAGTAAAAAACCTTATTTATGTTAACATATATTTTTAGGTTGATGTCCAAAACTGGAATGTTTTGCCCAAGACTAAAGACAGCCACCAAATTCATGCCACTTTCTGCTCCAGCAGGAGTCAGAGCTTTTCCTTGCCCTGCTCCCAGAGCAGCTGGAACCATGGCAGGAGCTCACCAACAGCCTGGGACAGCTCTGGGGAGGGATGTCAGGAGCTGGAGGAAGCCCTCAAGGAAGTCAAAATGAATAAGGAGAAGTGACAGCAAGCACTGGATGAGGCTTTTCAAGAAAGTTCTCATTGCAGTGGAATAAATGGAGTTATGGGCTATTTAAGTTACATCTCTTTGCCTTTTATTTTGTGGCTGTTCAGGAAAATTGATCTTTCTGGACTAGGAAAAAGCTTGTCTGTGCAGGAGAGGGCTTTCCCAGAGTCTCATTTCAAGTGTAAGGAATGAACTGGACAGAAGTTAAGGACAATCACAAATCTTACCTTGTGCTGCCTCAAGTTTGGGGTGCGTTTCTTTGAGATAGGATAATAATGAGGGAATTCCACAATGTGCACATAAAAATGTTTTTTTAAAAAATCCACCCAAAATTTTTGAGAATGACCATGTGACAAATGTGATGCACTTGGCTCAGTGCCCTAATGGGAGGCCCAGATCAATGTGCTGCTGAAACCTTTGCAGGTTATAATGGGTCCTGGTGAAGCTGCTGAGTGTATTTCCATACACTTCAGGGGGGGCAGATTTTAACCCCAGATACTTTGAGCCTTAAGCTTGCAGCTTGATCTGAGCAGACACTATAAATGTCAGGGCATGCTCAGGATGAAAGCATTTAGCTGATCTGCAAGTCAGGGCTGAAGGAGGCTGCCCTGGCACCTTGTTGTCTTCTCTCTGAGTGGTCTACTTTGACTTGCTCAGATTTTATCTGTTATAAAGTGTATATTTCTCAAGAACTGTTAAACAGTATTAATTTGAATTTCATGTGTGTGAAGGGTGTGAATAGGGAGCTCTTCAGGGCAGAGCCTCTGACCCCAGTTGTTCACCATCCGCAGATGTCTCCGCCGTGGTTTTCTGCATTTAAAGAAGTATCAGAAAACGCTGAGATAACCTTATTTTATTGAGAAATGCCTGTATTACAGCATTGTGTATAAATTATTCTGCTCTTGTTAGACTTGCAGAGACATAGAGCCTACACTGATGTGGTGGTTTGGGACACTGTGGCCCACACTCTATTGGAAAGGTTTTCCATGACATCTTTGTTATCCAGGTTCTCTCCAGCCTTGGGCTGTGCTCTGCAGCCTCCCAGAGTACCCAGACTTCCACAGTATTTCCCCTAACAGCCTCTCAAAGCATTTCAAAGACTGCAGATTGACTTACAGTATGGGATATAGTATTTTCACTTGCGTCTAAGAACGCTGTTGCGCGGCCAAAAACTCAGTCGCCAAGAAATCACACATGGTTCACAACACAGCTCTTTGATAACATTAAAAGTATATGTAATATTTTGAAATCACTGGCCAATTATTTCTAATAGTTTCATGATAATTTATGTAGAGAATCTCTCTGTTGGATGTGTTCCTGCTTTGGTCTAAATGTATTTTTGAACACTCTGTCAAATATCCCCATTTGGCACCTATTTTGTTTCACTGAATTTCTTTAGTATGTCCAGATCTCTTGCCAATGTATTTGTGGAACATATTTTGACAGCTTTGTCACCAAATTTGTTACTTCTTGTGTTTGGAATATGTATCAAATGGCGGATATTAATGTGTGTTTCCTTTTGGTATAGACTCAACTGGATAATACCTTTGTCTTCTGTGGTGGTGAATATAATGAAGTGAGTGATTTTTGGGTTTTTTATTAATTTCAAATGTTAAGATTTAAAAATTGAAAATCTGTTATAGATGTATTGGTTTGTTTTTATGTTTGCAGCTAAAAGCATTCCTTAATATCCTTAATATCCTTGAACTTTAAAGAGCTGTGGTGTTACATTTTTTACCCAAACTTTATAATAGAAATCACATGTATGGGAAGGCAGAAGCTTCTCCCTCCCTGTGCACACACACTCGTGTGTGTATATATAGATATGTATAATTTTATTTCAGTCTGCTTGGATTAACTAAACTATTGAATTTCCATTTGTTGTGTGCTTTTATGAAATAGTCTTCCTATTGGGTTTGTTAGAGCTGAATGAAAAAGGTGTATTTAAGGCTGATCATAATCTCTGCCATCATGTTTTCCTCCATGTGGTATTCTTAGATTAAAAGGGATGACAAGATAAAGCCTGTTGAAATATGAAGGTCTGCTCTGTGGCTCTGCTGCTGAGCTGGCCCACCCTGGGACATCACACCCAGCTGGGATGTTTCCAGCCACACAAATCCCTGCTGTTCCCTTGGATGGGGCTGCCCACAGTCCTGTGCCAGCTCGTTTTCCATGGCCTGGCACAGCTGATGGTGCCTTTCCCCTCTCTGGGTGTGTGCAGACCAGGAGAGCACCCTGGATGAACTGGATATCCATCTTATTTTTCATATATTGTCCAGAGATTTAACGAATTAGTCACCTTTGGCAGCGGAGGGTAAAAGTGATATGGAGGATATACATTAGAATTCAGTTTAAATAGGGCTCACTGGTTGCCATAGCTCCTGATTATTTTTGCTCTGTTATGGATGGTTCAGTTGTTGGAAATACTTTTAGTCACCCTTAAAGGTAATCTCAGATGTGGACTCTGCAGCTCTGGGTGACAGCACTTTCTCTGAAATGGCACAGGTTTCCCTGGGAACACCAGAAAACCTGTGCCTGCTTCTAAGGGCTGGTTTTGGGCTGCATCCTCAGTTCTTTAAAAGGTGCTCTTCAGTCAGCAGAGAGCTCTTTGATTTTTTACTGCTGGCAGATAGGTTGTTTACTGTGCTGAGTAACACGTATCAAATAGTAGATGAATCCTGAAACAGCTGGTTTTGTTGCTGGTAGTACGTCTTCCTCCTATTTTTTGAAATGTAAGGACTGGTTCTGAAATGTCAGCAGTCTTTCTGAATTGAGATCCCTTGCCTTTTACAAAGATTTTACCAAAATTCAGAGGCAGCAAAAAAAGAAACATTATTTAGTGGAATTATGTTGTATAAAAAAATGCAACTGTGAATCCAAAATATCTGTAGAATAAAATCCAGATTAATTTTTTGAAAATAAGATTTATTTAAGGTCTTACAAAGAATGTGATATGTAATATGAATGGAAAACATTCCCTTTACAGGTTAGGTTTTAATTCCAAGCCTGTGGTCCTATGCAATCATATATGATTTTTTCAGCAATTTCTTCCAGCTTATCTGGACAGTTGAGATACACACTACAATCAGGGCAGAGACGCAGTCAGGGCATCAGAAGCTCTTCATCAAAAAGAAACTATATTAGGTTAAGATGACAAAATTAGGATGGCTATTCTGTGTCTGTACAAGGTATAGCATATATTTACTGCATTTCTGGGTAAATTATTCCTCAATTCTGAAACCCAGTGTCAGTGAGGGCAGCAATCCTGTGCCAGCTGTTGCATTCTCCAGAGAAATAGGAGCAATAGGCCATAGAAATGTTCTGGTCATAACATACTTTTCTTGCCATTAGACAGGAGAGTAACATAATAGCTGCTGTTCTGCTGGTTTCATAATACCAAAGAATTTCCTACAGAATAGTAGAGTCCAGGGCAGGGTGTGGAATAAGTTAGAATTATACAGAACAGACTGACCTGCCATTGATTCAATTTTCCCTTTGGTTGGAAATTTTGCATCATAGAATATGTATTTGTCTTGTCAGATTTGCTACTGACTTCCTTTGTTTCATTGGAATTCTGGATTTTTGCTACTTGGTTGAACTTTTTGTGCAGTGAGAACACAATATAAATCAAATGCCCTTATCCAGACAAAGTAAATCATCAGCTCTTCTGCATAATTTTGTTTGAGTATTAGTGGAAGGCTAGCTCTTCCAGACAACTAACAGATTGCTAAATACACAAATAATTTGCTTATTAGAGGTGATATTTATCAAAAAATCCTCAGGATGCACCGAAATATGTTTAAGGTCATATGAAAAATGAAGTGACCTGTTGGAGACAGACCTTAACTTCTGAGAAGCAATGAAATGTTTAGGAAGGTTCCATGAAACACATGAGATTATTGTGTATATAAGAGAAGTAATAATGTCATCTGGTTTTTTTCTGTTTCCTGTTGATTGACTTTTATAGCTTGCAAGCATTATGCTGGATTGTAAATTGCAATAAATTTAATCAAGAATTATTTTATTCAGCCTACTAATGAGGAATAATAGCGTATGTATCAATTAGACATGTCAATTTGTGTGAAGAAATAGATTTACAAAGGGATAGCAGGTAAAAAAAATATCATTGGTATCAATTCACTTCATTATTTTTAATTTGCTGTGAATATTGAGTGCTTCCAACATAAAATCATTCCTCAATTAAAATAAAACAGCTGTACTCCTATGAGCTTTTCCTTGCTTGTTGTTGCTTACAGATTAGCAGTTGTCATTGGCTTCAGTCTCATGTAATTCCATTAATTTGCAGCCATAAATGGGTAAAAATAAGAAAGTAATAATAAAAATCTTTTCCTTGATGCCACAGAGCGTGTTTTTGGGTTTGAGTGACATATGTAGCTCTGTGGTTCTCCTTATTTCTCTTCAAGTAGATCAAAAGGCTGACAATGAGAGCACATCTGTAGAGAGAAGCACAAGAGTTGCAAAAGCAGTTTCTGCAAGCCCAGATGTGAAAATGTGGTGCATAATTCCCTCAGTTAACTTCTGTTTTTCTAGTAGTAAGTTCTTAATGGCCTTACAAGATTTTAAATTGGTCTATCTTACCTTGTTATCATCTAGCTGTTATTTTAATGGAAAGTTTAAAAATATGTGTCTAAATGTGTGGTATATAAGATGTTAAAAGTGTGCAGGAAGAATCAATAATTGTGTGTTTTATATTTTAATAGAAAATAATATTCTCTCAGATGACTCTGGCTTCAAGAAATGAAGGTAGGCTGCACTTTTTTTTTTCTGCAGTTGGTGTTGCAGGTTTTAATAACCTTAGATCCTACTGACTGAATGCATTTTGTCATGGTGTATTTTTATTATTTTTTGTTACCAGTGAGAGCTTTTTGATAGAAACCCTAAAGGGGGACTCATGTCTGTAGGGAGACTGAACACATGAGGTCTGAATCCTAGTTAACAGTGTTTTTTACACTGCAAGAAGTAAAAGCTTATGAATATTTTCCTTGGCTCTGAAAGGGGAAGCTGACACTAGCTTGTATGGGAGAATTTTAACTAATGATTATTACAATGCTTATCTGCTAATTTGCTTCTCCATATTTGGAATCAGTATGCTAAATATGTGTGAAATTTTTGGAGCTCATGCTAAAATTTCAACTAGCCAAATACTTATCTGTGTTTTATTATTATGGAAATAATAATAATCATTGTATAAGCTGAACACACCTTCATTTTTTTGATAAATCTAGAGTATTGTCATCTGACACTGAAGATTTTTTAGAAAAAAGGGCTCTGTGAGTTTAATGCTGTACCTTTGTATAGTTATCTACCTATTTCAAAACTAAATAAGAAATGATGAAAACCATAGATGCATTTCTACATATTGATAAGCCATTCTCATTATTATGAGATTGGGATACTGTTATTTACAAATAAACTTTGTTTTTATCAGTTAGTATCAACAGTCACTGTCAATCATTGTTGTATTTCCTGGTCATATGCTTGACTCTTTCTTAATGTTTTAAGTAGTCTGTGTTTTGTGTCTTGTTAGTGTTGGAATTATGTTAAACAATATGGTTACCAGTTTAACAAATATGATCACTGCTTTTATATATTGCTATTTGACATTTGAGAGCAACAAGTTAAAGGATGGCTCTGATGGGATGAGACCAAGTAGGAGGATGCAGCATCATTGACACGTTGATTTCTCTGCTGGGCTCCTGCCTGAGAGCTCCAGTCTGGACTCTCTCCTGGGATGCTCCTGAAGATCCAGCTCCTGTAGTTCTTCGACTCTTTTCTATTCTTTTTCTGAAAAATTCATTTCTGTTGTCCACCCTGATAGTCTCTGGTGCAGGCTGCTGCCTGGGCCCCTTGGCACAAATCATAAAACCTTAATTTTATTGTTCAGTGGAGAACCACCACCAACCATAAACTCACATCTTATTCAGCAGAGAGCTGATGCTTCTGACTATTGTAGCAGCTGAACTTCAAGATTACAATATTATAACATTCCCAACATGTAAGTTGGCTTAATGGGATAAGGAATCAAATCATAATAAAGGAGTGAAACACTATTTTATTTCTTTTTCTTTTCAGACCCTTGAAAGAGACTCACCATCCTCTTTCCTGCAGTAGGCAGTGTTCTTCAAATCACAAGCAGATCAGTGAAAGCCAAGGTTGAATTTAATTTTATAAACCATGGGTCTCACAAAGTGCTTTCCCTGTTTGACCATTATTTCCCTGTGTGAAGCTGGGGCTGAGTTTACAAGCTTAGCAAGACCTTCAGTGACTGGCTTTATGCAGCCATTCACTATTGCCCTACACACCAATAATCCTTTAGTATAATAAAATACACGTCTTTCCTTCTTTACTAGAAGTTATAGAGAAGTCTTCTGATCATCCAGCTATGAAAAGCACCATGACTGGTTCTGCCCAGAAGCTGCATGAATACATGTGGAGCAGAAAAGTTGCTCTTTATAGCCAGCTGTAAAATTCTTTCAACCTCTATGAATGTTCAAGCCTGAGAAGGCTTTTCTCACCAAGATATAGATTAGTTTCAGCATACCAGCCTTCAGCAGTTTGTGTGAGTCAAGATTTCACTCCAAGCCCACACTTTACTCAAAGTCAGACAGCCCATTTCAGGAAGAAAAATGCTGTTTGGTTCCAGTAAGCTACCACAGAACGGGCTCCAGATTTGACAAACGTTGTAATTAGTTGCTTTTGTGTGTTTAGTACACAGTACAAATGCTGTAAAATGTTTTTCACATGAGGCAACATTGCCAGCAGATAATCACTGGAGCAGTAAACCAAAAGAATTTGTGTATATCCTACAAGCTGCAGGAGGATAAGAAAATGTAAACAAAAACTAACAGCTGAATTTTTCAGATGATACCATTCCTTTTCTTTTGTTAAACTGATGTGGTTTTAAATGTTACTTTTTGTCGGTTTCTCTAGAAATAGGTTAGAAAACCCTAAACCAATGTTGTGAACGTGCTTTTGTTTCTGTCCTGGTTTTGACTGTGTGAATCTTTTTAGAACATTTTCAGTTTAATTATGCAGCACTAAAAATTGCAATTAAACTGAATTTGCAATTGAAACTGCTCATTTTAGTTAACTGTCAAATTTACTACAGCATTGTGAAATAGGGGCCTTTATTATTATGAGGTGTTTTGAAAAAAATGGCTTTTTAAACAGGAGAAAAATGTCATATCCCTCAGTCCTATCACAATGAGGCAACAATTTAAAGAGATACCCAGCCAGGGAAGCTGGTACCTCTGTAAGCACAAGGGAGTTTGTTCCAGGTGATATCTTAAATTATTGATATACTGCAAGTATGGGTGGTATTGAATAAAGTCTTTTTTTTGTGTGTGTGTATTTAATCTCTTTTGTGAAACGTGTGATTCAAATGTAGGTGGGAGGCTAAAGCTGCTTTAAAATAGTCTTGTGGTAACCTGCTCATCTTAGGAATATCTGACATGCCCTGTTTTGCACGGTGCTATGATGCAATTTGATGGATATTGTGTATTATATGAGACTGTACAAATCTCAATATCTCTGTTCCTCTGTTTTAGCATGTGATGTACAGCTCTGTGTACATAGAGCATCTCAGACTAGTGTCTGAGACTACCCTTTTCCTCTAAGCCCTAGGCATTTTTATCACTGTGCCAATAAAAGGAAAGGGATTTATGGGGTACTGCTTTTTAATTCATTCAATTCTCTGTTCATTGTGAGGTTAATGTTGTTGATCTATTTTTCTCTTGAAACAAATAAAAACAATATGTGCTGACACTGACTTTGACTTTTGACATGGGAGATAGAGGTCAACATTTAATTCTATATTTATAGACTACATGAACAATATTATCTGTATTAAAAACTCTTCACTCAGTCCTTGTCATTTTACAACTTAGTTCAGTGGCTTATATCACATTGAACGTTTTCTCCAACTCTGATCAAGGTGCCATCATTCACAGCACTGCACTTAAGGGGTTGTCAGCCTTTCCATTAAAAACACCTTTTTTCAGGGGTTCATAACTTGACTGGCTAAAAGAAATTACACCAAGACTGACCTGAGGCTTTATTTTAAACAAAATATACATAAAAATATACCCCAAATCCGCAGCCCAAAACACCAGCAAAGAACCCAGATGAAGTTAGGAGCTGACTGGTTTGGCACACGTGCAATGACCATTGTTATTGAAGGAAATACTGTGATTTATCAAAGCAGGTGTAACACTGCCTCAGTGTTTATCCATTTCTGACTTTCCTGGCTATAAGGACCTTTGCTAATTTTTATGAGCTAAGGGCTGGCATCTGCAAGTGTTCTTTGTTTTGTTGTTGTTTGCAGGATAAAGGCCCATGGGGCACCTTATATTCAGCAAAGAAACTGAATTATCAATGCAATTATTAACCTGTATTGGTTCTCAGAGATTACCCATTCCTCTTTGAGTCAATGGCAAAAAACCTGAGATTGAAGGTTGTCTTCCATTGCAAACAGCCATTATTGTTTCCCACAGGTTTCCTTTTCCACCTCAATATGTATTTCCTTGGTAGTAATAAGAGAGAACAAAAAGGAAAAACCAGTACAGTTTAATCTGTGTTTTTAAAATATCGTAGCATGTACCATATTTATGTTGAAAAAAACCCCCCAAAATAGCTTTTGCAATCTGTAAGTTTTTGAAATATGTGAGGTTTTATCCTAATATGCACATACAGTGGTCCATACTAACTGCCAAGGGTTATAGAAATTAATATTCATTTTTAAAGTGTTCCCTAATTCACGTACTGTTCTTGGAAAGCAAAGACTCTGCCACATTTTGTGTGTGACTGTCTTAATCAGGGCTGTGAAACTGAAACAGTGATGGATCATGTTACATTCCAGGCATCTCTGAAAAAGTTTTTCATTAAAATGAACTCGTAAAGACTCTTAGTGCTTGCTTCTCAGCAGATGGCAAGAGGTGTTTATTTGCCTTATGGAATTCTTTCTGTTTATATACAGAGAAATGGAGAGGACAACTCTGAAGGATCTGGTTAGTACTTGTAGGACTATTTAAAATAGATCATTACTATCAGCATTAAAAGCATACAAGGGGGTTCAGTTACTCTTTTTTCTAACCAGGTCTGGCTTTGCATTGAAGCTGCTCCAGAGACTGGACTTTGCAAAAAAAGTTCCTGCTGTGGAACTCTGTGTGATGGAGAGTTTGATGTAGGGGCTTTTTTAAATAGTCAAATATTTTCTTTTCCATTCTGTTTCCTTCTTTCTTTCCTCCTCTCTGCCCGATTCACTGTTAAATAGCTCCTGCTCTATTTCTGGCACTTTTGAACTTTATTTCTCTATCCTTGTCCTTTTTCCTTCCATCTGTTTGCTGCTTTCATTGTCTCTTAGCTGCCCTTCCCCATTATTCCGTCCTTCAATCTGCAAATCCTCTCCCATATGTGCTCTTGTCCTTCCCCAGCCCTCCTGCCTTTTGATTTTTTCCAGATCTCATTTCCTTTTCACCTGATCTGGCTTTATTCAACTCTGCTCTTGTCTATCTTTCGGCCTGTCTCAGGCCTCCCTTTTTCCTTCTGTCCAGTTGTGAATCCATAAACTAAACAAGACTTTGGCAGAAGAAGTCAACAAATGTGGTGCTCAGACCAGAACTTGACAGCTGGAAAAGGAAAAGGGGGATGCAAAAGCCAAACTTTTGATTAGAGTGGTGTGAATACTTCTTAATGAACAAAACATTCAGTGAATGTAACCTCTTCCCTGCTTGCAAAGTTTCCTGCAACAGATTGAGGCATTCTGTATTTTAGGTAGTTAATATTATTTATGAATTTTATTTGAACATATTCCTGATATGTTTGTAAGTGTTTATGCAAAGAATCATGCTTTGTACTGTCTTGGGCATTTGCAAGGATATAAAATGTTATTATTTAAATTCCTGGCTTGGGTGAATTACAGATTTAGGAATTGTGCAGATTGGAGGCTTCATCACTGTAAAATTAAAAATTCATAATTATAGTTATGGAAATATTAAAATTTAAATTTAAGATATGAATTGAAGCTAGAATTTGTTTTTTCTAGAAAGATTTAAAGAACTGCCAAATATTATCATATCAGATGACATTTTAAGTAGGAATGGACCAAATGTCAGTTATTTTTGCCAAATTCCTCTAAAATTCCTGAACAAGTAATCTAAGTAATTTGCAGACTGCCTGATCTCTCTAAGTTTGGTACCTTGCATCTGTGCTAACTAAAAATAAAGCTGTAAAATATTGTCCTGGTATTTGACTGGGTTGAGTTTTGGGTTTTCTTTCCTGTGCTGCTTTCCTGAGGGCTGCACCATGCTTGCAGGAATGGCAACATATTTACATGTGTCAGGGCACATTAGGAGTACATGCACCTGTAAATAGCAAACATATTAAGACCATGTTAGCCCTAACCTGACAATATCAAAAATACCTAGAGACATGCTGAATTTTGAATGAAAGCCTAAAAGGCTGATCTAATAATTGCATACAAATTGCCCACGTACATTGTCCACAAATCCCCCATTAAATCACGTCCTCTTCACCTGAAACCATTTCAAAACGCCTGGTCTTGTTTTAAATAAGTAAAATTAAAACTCCAACATTATTTCTATGATAAGTGTTTTAGTTGCAGCTCCCAATTAAAAAATAATTCCCCAGTCTGAAAGCGTCAGACTGGATTACATTCTCTGTTAAAGGAAGAAAAGAAAGAATCTACTGTCTGGTGACCTTTATTTTGGCTGAAGGCTAAGAGACACCGAGCTCTAGAGAGAAAATTCTCCCAGGAAATGTGCATACTGATATTACTTTATTTACATTATTGTTTTCTAATTCAAATAAGAGTTCTGCTGTCGGTTCTGTGTGCATGATTTCCCTGCACAGCTTTGTAGCTGAAGCTGTTGCAGATCCTCCCTCCTTCCCAGCCCTGCTGCAGATGTGGCTTTGGTGGGGTTTGGTTGTTTTTCCTGGGTTATATCACCTGGGCTGCAACCAGGTCTTGTGCTGTTGTGTGGGTGCAGAGTAAAGGGCACAGGACAGGCTTCAATCTCCTGAGAAAACAGTGGTGTGATGGCAGGAAAGAGATCTCTTCTCTGAAGGATCCAGTATGGCAGAGAGTGGGGAGAGGGAAGAGTTCCAGGGAATTGCTAGAAGGAATTGCCATAGGAATTCCCTCCAGGAGCACCTGAGCAGTCTGTATTGTGCAGTGCCTTGCTGGCTGAGGATCTCCTCTTGCCCACATGCAGGTGAGCCTTTCACTGAGCAATGCTGCATCCAGGCACAGCTAATAAATGCTCTTCCTTGGGTAGTCTTTTTTAAATCACACTTTTATGGCTTTGGGGGAGAGAAGACCTGATTGGGAAAGTTGATTTTCCTCTGCTCTGAAGCAAACCCAAGCAAGAACTGTTTCCTTTGATGTTTTACTGTCTTGCAGGCTATCCCAGTGGCCTTACTCTTGAAGAAGAAGAGAGCACAAGGAGCCTTCTCTTCTGCAGCTGGAATGATAAGTGAGCACGTGCCTTCTGACAGGCAGCACCAACACCTTCCTGGCAGGTGAGTGCAGGGACACTGAGCTTGCTTTAAGGCAATTCAGTAATTTCAAACAATGCACCTTCAGGAGTGGAAAATCTGTAATAAAATAGTCTTTGTCTGGAGAATGTTTTATTGTTCATTGCCTAAGAACAGCCCTTAATGTGGAATTTGCCTGTAACTGTGCTGTTTTCACGAAAGGGAAGAGGGGAAGATAAGAAGTAACAACAGGAGTCTGGTATCTGCTACTATTTGTTATGAAGGTTCTGTCTCCCAGGACGTTGTTTGCCCATCTTAACTGATAATGTTTTTCCTCAAAACCTCAAAAAAACCTACCACAGCAGTGATGAATCTTTGCTGATGGACATCAGATGTTTTGCTAGGGTTTAAAGGAGTCTAAAAGAAATCAAATTATTCAATCTTCAGCAGAGTTAACAGGTGTTTGTATCAGAGAGGTTATGAAATATTGCCTCAGGTAGGGAAATAGTGCTGTGGAGCACCAGTAAATCAGAACACTCTTCTTGTTCTGAGCTGACTGAACTGGCTTTCAGTAGTTCAGCATATCTTTGTTTATAAATCTAAATGCTATTGTGTTGTATTGTACTTTGCAGTGTAATAAATTGTAACATTCAACATTAACTGGTCAGGCTTCAGTGATAACAAAAGTTCAGCAGGCTGGTGGCACTCTGATCAATATTGCCTTCTATTTATAGTATTGTTACAAATTGAAGTTTTATTTAAATTAGACAATGCTGAGAAGCTTACAGTAGATCAATAAACTAAAATACAGTAACGGATTTTAATTCATGGCTGATATGCTGCTTCTCTTTTGTCACATGCATCCTTAATGTCCCCTAAACAAAATCACATTTACATATCCTGTTGTCTGGCAAAGCTGCAAAACTGTTTTAGGGAAGGAAGATTGTGCTGTGCAATGAACAGGAAAGATGTTGCACAGGAGGGAAAATGGCCAGATAGCTTCTGTTTGGTTGGGTTTTTTTTTTTTGTTTGCTTGTTTGGCTGTTTTTCTGTGCAGTGAATCAGTTTAGCCTGAAGTATATATGGTGTAAGCCACAGAGATAGTGCTAATGCTCAGATTCTGCTCTTGTAGTCACACCAACATTTCTCCAATGGCAGCAGCACTGTTCTCTTACCTCACCTCTGTTGTGAGATGAGGCTGGAGTTAGTGTGAGATGCCTGGTTCTCACTGGAGCCACCACCAGCTTCTGGGGTTTGACTGGGAATACAACAACCCAACAGCTGTTGAAAAATATTTTTAGTCTTCTTGCTTGAATTAAAATATGAGGTTATCTCGCAATTATTAGAATTTGATTTCTGTCAGCTCTATCTAATCATTAGGTGATAGTTCATATGTGAGCTACCAACAGTAGCAGTCAGCCCTGGGTGTGTGCATCAGCTGAGGACAAAGGAATTGAGGTGTTCCTGCTGACACAAGAGGAATTGTCAAGAACCTTAATTATGTATTAATCATCCTGGTCACTTGGCACAACCAACAAAGTCCCTCTAACAGTGTCCAAAATAAACTTCAAATGATGGTGCCAGAAAAGTCACTATAGGGCTTTTACAGTGCCACTGAATTATCTGAAAAAGAGTTTTGAGGTGGGTGATTAATAGGGAGATTTGCCATTAGACACTGTTAATTTTTAAACAAAGTCTAAATATTCTTACAAGAATTCTCATTTTATTCTTCCAATAGCAAGCATAGGTGCTTTAGAGCTGGGGGGATAATTCAGTCTGACCTAATGTTGCAGATAGAAGAAAAGGATGAAAAAATGCCATATATACTGTGAGTCTGACAAGATTTATAAGTTTATTCCCCAAAAAAAAAGATCCAGCACTTTTGTACAACATATTAATTGTATCTGGCAAAGGCTGGGCTAAGTGTCACTCTCCCAACACCTGAACCTTCACTGGTTTACACCCAGACATGGTGATCCTGTGCACTTGTTATGGGCAGAGGAACAACTGATGCTCTCCTGTGTCATTATTCCACTGCTGTTATATTCCTTCCCACCAGGTGTTTCAGGCAGGACCAGAAACAGGCCAAAGGTATAAAATACCTGCTGTCGAGAAGGCTGGAAGGCTTAAGGAAAAAAAAAAACAGATGGATCCTTGGGAAATTAGGAAACAAAAGTTCTGGATTAACTGAGCAAAGCCCATCTTCTCTACCTGAGATTAACTGTTCTCCCTGTCACGCTTGGAGATGCACAAGGTGTGGATGTGTGTGGCAGATGGATGGAGGGGTGTGTGCATCTTCCTTCTGGTGTCAGGATGTGGGAGGGGAGAGCGTCTTGGGGGTGTGGATGGGTTAGAGGGGGTGATTATAAGGGTTTGTTGAGGTGCTGAAGTGGTGTTTGGTTTTCTCAGCACTGGGGCTGCAGGTCATTGTTCCTGTGGGAAATGTGCACAGTAACAAATTGGGGTGGGGGGCATCTCAGGTGGGGATGGAGGGCACTGAACATCCTCTCTATCCTGGAAGGTCTGACCTCATGGGACAGTAACAGCCCAGCTGAATGATTTGCATTTCCCCCCAGTCTGCTGATTCCTTTGTCCTCCGAGTTGTCTTATTCTCAGGGTCAGTAATCTTTGTATTTTGCCAGACTCTTGTCTCCTGAAGTGAAGTTGTCCTTTCCTTCTGGCCTTATATTTCCCTTCAAGTCTCTAAGTCTTTTTAAAAATATTTTTATTTTTTTCCCTTCCTTGCTGCCACCAGGCTGTTCCCCCTTCTTTTACTGACTGCTGTGCCCTCCTGCCTTCCCAGTGTGTGAAGAAACATCCACATCAAATAGAGAAGGAAGTGGAGCAGGCTTTTAACTTCAGCTGTGGGCACAGCTGGGGGGAGCTGCTTTCTAGCAGCAGGAAACATTGTCTTCTTGTTCTGTAAGAATTTCTGAGGTTGGTTTTCCCCAGATCAAAATGTAAAAGAGACTCCACTTCATCCAGAGATTATACTTATATATATGTGTGTATATATAGGTACATATATGTATACGCACAAATAATATATTTTCTTTAATCTTGACCTTCTCTCCTCTCAGGTAGTCTTCCTCCTCCACCTCAGCAGTGATGAGAATCTCCCTGAGAGACCTAAACCTATGGAGTGTAAAAACTGGAGAGAGATTATCTTGTACCTTTTTCTGGTTTTTGTCATCATTCTGCTTTTTGGTTGGATGACAGCACTGTGATCTAGAGAGAGAGTGAGACAAGCAGACTGGCTGTACTCTGCCCCATTTGGCAGAGAATTCTAAGATCCTCTGAAATTAAAGTCCATAGTTTTAATAGCATTTTTGAGACCTCATCTTGCATATTAGAACTTAGCCAGGTATTAGGTAATTTAGATAATAAATTCTCTTCAAAGTGACCCATCATCCTGTATTTATTTTTTTTTTTCCTAGAGGATGTAAGGCATAAAAGCAAGCTTTGTAGTTTTATATCTGTCAGCATGTCACATAAATATCTCAGTAACTACTGATCTTATCACCATAAAACTTCCATTTATACAGTTAGACATGTCATGTTGGTCAGTTGCACAAAAAGTTAAGCACATGCAATATTAAACTCAAGCCATGCCAGCTCCATTAGCCCACATCTTGAAGTTCTCTCTGAACACTATTAGGGGAGAAGTGGGGGAGGAGCAGGAGGCAGCGTGCGGCACCGTCAGACGAGGATGGGCTCATGTTGAAAATTACTGAAATGATGAAAGAGTTTGCAGAGGGATGTTTGGAGTCTCAGTATTTCCCTGAAAATCAAAAGATCTGTTTTCTGTTTGATGAATGACTTTAATAGTTTTAATGACCTCATATAATTTATTTGATTGTTTTGTTCATTTTTATTAGGAAATCGGTCTAGCAGCGTCTCAAGTTGTGTCACCTTTGCATGTCAGAGTGGGACTCTGATCTTCACTTGCCATCCTAAAACTTATATTACTTTTTTATCATTTTTATATTAACAAATGCTAAAGTTATTTTTTTTTTTAGGATTGAGACTGGTTTCTAACTGAGAATTGGCAGGAACGTGTCTTTAAAAAGCAGTGTAAGCAATTATTTTTTTTTAGAGCAAAGTTTGTTGGGAGCAATAGTTTAGAAATTGTGCAATTTATTGATTTGATTTATGCTTTGAAAATTCCCATGAATACTTCAATTAATACTGTTTATTACTCTTAGGTTCTGCTGCAGTTTGCATTTTATGCCCCTTAGGAGTCTGTTTGTAGAAATATCTTACATAGTAAGTTCTGTTTAAGTCCAGGCATTGTGAGGTTAGGTGATATTAAGGGACAGTTTTATAAAAACATACATGCTTAATTGTCTGCCTAATTTTACCAAATAGTTAATTTTATATAGAGATTTTTTAGAAAAAAATGACTGAAAATATGTATCTAGTCCTCTGTGAACCCTGGAAAGTAAATTGGCTACTCACATGTGCACAAATGCTTCCACAGATACTTGCAGCAAATTGCAGGTAAAGTAGGCATTAAGTGCCACACACGTATTTCTGCCTGGGCCAAATTCTTTTGCTTCTGGAAAATATTAAAAAAGACACTAACTTTGCCCCCTTGTGCTTGTTTTTACATTTGTGTGGATTTGGCAGGGTAGCACATTATTTACTCTTAAGAAATAGAGGGACATCTCTCATACTTATCTTTACAGAAATACATGAAGCTGCAATTTTTTTGGCACTGCTGATACCAGAAAACCTCTCTTTTTCTGTTAATGGTGCAAAATTGACTTTGCTGTGGTGTTCCCTACAGAAAACAGTGCATTAAAAATAATGGGGTTTAAATTTGGACGTGTCTGAGAGCGTCTCAGCGCGAAGGGTGAGCCCAGTGCTCTGAGACAGTAAAGCATTTGCAATGCTGAAAACATTCATGCTGTGCAAAGGCACGTGGTTTTCATAGTCTCAGTTAAACCACTTCTGTGTAGTCTCCAATTTTCACTTATAAAGCTGTGTTTAATTTAAGGCTGGGTTGAGTGAGCTTGTCACCGAGTCCACCATTGGCAAGACTGGTCATTATAAAAATATTAGAACCAACCTTGATTTGCCAGGATCCCAGATGAAGAGGAATCAAGGAGGATTTGAGTAGTGGCCTTTTTCCCTTCTCCTGAAGGAGACATTATCAACTCATTAGCTACAAGCCTGCACAGAGGCCCCAACTGTGACTCTTAAAGCAAGAAATACATTTCTTGTGGTTAAGATTGACTTTCAGCATGCCAGCTGTCCCTCTTTTGGAAGGATTGGCCTTATTTTTCAAGTAGAACATGTGCCATCTTGATTACCCAAACTCTTAATTCAATGCTGTTTTATGCTTTGTCTCCTCAAAATATCCCTTCTATCCAGCTTTGATTGGTGGGTAGATGTACCAGTACTGATCAGCTTAATTACCAGTGTGAGGCAGCGCGATGCAGACATGAGGTAGCAGCACACCTTTCCCAGCATTCTGAGGTAATTAACCAAAAAATATTTCCCTGCCACCTGTCTAGCCTTGGAGAAAATCCAGTTTTCTTTCCCAGCTCTGAGAAGGGGGGATCAGAGAGGAATTTGGGTAGTAGGATGGTTATCCATGTGTTTTTTGTTCTTCCCAGAGTCGTCTGCAGTGGTGAGTATGGAGGCTGAGACTGAGACTCCCCCCTTCTTTCCCACCTCCCAGTACAGTATCTGCAGGAAAAAATCTGTGAAGAATTAAAGTGAGTCATACAGGAAACCATGAGCTGTGATCTTGCAGGGTTCATGAGACTGGAATTCTGAATATACCTTTGGATGCATCAAGAGCAAACATCAACAAAGTTTGGATTTACTTTGGCCTAGAATTCCTCATTTTCTCTCAAAAAGCTTAAACTCAATCCAGTAGCAATTAAAAGGCTAAATTTTCTGTGTGTTTGGTGCTTAGGGGAAATGTGCTGTAATTCTGACCATGCCTGGGTGAAATAGTCCAGTTACATTCATTATCTACAAAAAAATTAAATACAAAATCTCTCACTCCTTGTGCTTGCATTGATATAACATTCAAAACCAAAAGCAACAGTATGAAATACCACAAAAAATAACACGGATAAAACAATTTTGCTGTCGATTTTATTTTTAAATAATTTTGTTTCTTTTATGCTGAAAAGGCATATCAAAAATTAAAAAGTGATGATAGCAGTTCTGGAATAACTTCTGAGTTCTGATGGCTTTCCACATACATAGATTGTAAACTGTGCAAGCTAATGGATGTATTCATCCATCCATGAAGAAGACATCTATGGTTAAAGCATCCCAGCTGATCTAAAATATCTTTCCAAGACTTCATGATTTCAAGTGGTCTTTAACTGGTTTTGATTCAATGAAGACTGTACAAAACAAATAACTTTACCATCATACTAAAGTCTATTCCCATGTCATGTTTCCAGAAAACAAGTCATGTTTGAGACAAGTTCAATTATCTGTGGTTAGACTTTTTTATGCTGGAATAGTTATTCTGCCATGGCTCAGGAATAGCTAATGGAATTTCATTCAAGCCTCGTTTAAAAAACAAAACCCACACTTTTTGGCAGGATACAAGTGGGAAGAGATTTAGTCCACAAGACATATTTTATCCTGGCATGTAGGAGAACAGTTGGTGGAAAATGGTTTCCCCTGTAGCCCGTTAGAAACTTTAACTATCTGCCAGTGATTGCTGTGAATGCGGTGCATGACAAGTCATGAGAAATCACATAAATAAAAAGGGAAAAACATCCAGTTCAGGGCTGCCTCTGTGGGAGAGTTGGGAAGAAATATATGATGAGGGGCAGAGAAGAGTTTTATAACCAAAACTTCTAGGACTAGACCTCTGGGGTACTGAGATCTTCTGCAGGAGTTCTCTTTGAATTGCATATATTACTTTGTCTGCCTTTGGACTGTGGATAATGAGGAATATTAAAAGGGAAGTTTACTGTTAGTGCTTAGGTGTTTTATCTACCATTGTTCAGAATTGTACTAGCTGTAACCATGATACAAGAAAACCTTACAAAATCTGAAATTCAGAATTGTTGAAAAAATTTAGAAAAGTGTGCATAGACTATGAAAATTTATATGGAATTTAAGTGTTAATGTTAAGTGTCATTTAAGTGTCTACAGTTTACCACTTTATTGACTTTATCAGGTCATATGTGAATTAATGAATTTGCCCATCTTTCTGTAATGCTTTTTAGTCAGTTGACATTTCTGATGAATTTTGGAAGTGCAAGTAAACCTGATGAAAAGATCTCACTTCCACTCGTGCTATTTAATTGCTTCCTGATAAACTTGCTGTGCAGTGGTGATTCCAGGCTACCTACTTTATTAAAGGTGGGGAAAAGCAATCAGCCATGAACTTGAATTTGTCCAAAAATGCAGAAGTCTCCTGCAAAGTTTGTATTTTCTGAATTTCTTTCACTGGAGGCCAATGACTTCTGTGTGTTGTGCTGGAAAAGTTGTTGAGGAATAACTTTGAAAAAATCCTCAGAATTAAGAATGCACTTTGTAATGCTCTCAGTTCTTCAGTGATATTTGTTTAAATGTGCTCCTTGAATTACTATCCATTTTCAGTTAAAATGACCACTGAGATCATTAATCATTATAAAAGCATTAATTAAATAAATATCTGATTTGCTGATTTTTCTTGTTCACTACTCTACAAGCTTGTGGATTAGACAGAAGAAAAAGAATTATTCCTGTGTTGTCTAAATCCTTTTTACTCTCCTGTTAAATTGTTTATCTGGCCCTTGTCCTGTGTCTAACTCTGAGGTGTGTAGTCCTGTGATATTGAAAAAATCAGCTCAGCGATTTTTAGTTAGCTTTTTGTCATGCCCCAAAATGACTCTTCTGGATACATTTTCTGACCTAGATTCAAGTTACAAGCATGAACTTCTGCCTTAGATAAGGAGGAGTCAGTTTGGGCTTTTTTTTACCATATGATTTTTTTTTGTTCTGTTTCATAACTGTGCTGGAGCATTTACATCTGGTATTCAATGTCTTTGTTTCTGTGTCTGTAATCAAAAACCCACTTATATTTATTCAAGATCCGGATGCAAATGCATTGAAGGGAAGTTAGGGGGTTTTTTTCCCCATGGAAATTTATACTTTAATTCTTTGACTTGTTCTTTCAGAGTGTGAGAGAGAGATCTTAGTGTTATATAATGAAATAATTCATGGTACACTTAATGTGATGTAGGAAAACAGGAACATGATCTGCTGAATTTAAATAGCTTAAAGTGATCAAGAGGGACATCAGCATTAAATGCTCAGTGGGATTGACGTAACAAATACAAGATGGCCACTGCATTTAAGTTGAAATACTGTCATCTGCTGATACATTCCAGGCAAATTTGTTGATAGACTAAACAATTTGATGGTCTTTCCATTATTTCTTTGAGCCACCAGCTTTTAATTTTCTCTTTCTAGTTAATATACTTGTGTATAATTTAAACAGAAAACTGCTCTGTTTCATCATAAAAGATTTGTCTCTTACTTTTGGTGTGTAAATCAAGTGGACAGCAAAACATTCTTGAACTTGTTTTTTGAGGCATTTGTTGACAACAACAGGAAAAGAGATCACAGAGACCGCCAATAAGTGTGGACATCAATTATTTTTTAATTGTATAGGAGTACAGTACACTAATTAAAACTAGTATATCTTGCAATGCCAAAGGCAAAATTAATTATTAATTTTTATTAATATTCAGAAGTAGCACAAGGAATACATTAAAAAAGATTTTGTGGCTGTGACTGAGATCTTGTTTTGCTTTATATTTTAGTAAAAATAGTATGTTAGCTAAATTTGAATAGTTAAATATGCACTGAAGAGATTATATGCATTGAACAAGAAGGTTCTCTTTAGACTAGTTATGCAGTGACAGAATATAAGAGGGAGGGAAAATTCTTTAAAAATTCTGGGGCTTTGCTTTAGCTTGTTTACTGACAAGTATAAATACACATGTTATTCTGCTGTTGTTACTGTAGATACTATAATTATGAAGTTGGGTATTTTAGTTAAGATATCTCATATTCAGTAGAATAATCTGCTTTCAACTTCTCCTTGAGTCCAGCTTAGCAAATTCAATCTGTCCTACCCTGACTTGACAAACCTGATGTGCTTCTGGACAAAGTTACTCCTCTTCAGTGAGCAAGTGATTTATTTATTTATTTCCCCCACAGGTTAGGCTTCAGTGTGCTGTACAAAACTCACTGGGAAACTGCCAATCTGGTTCAGAAGTCTACCAGAAAGGAAGATTTTTGAATGAAAAAAAAGATGTTTTTCACTGCTATCCTTGACAAAACAATAGGCTTTTAATGCACCTGCTCAGCGCATTGAAGGGAAGTTAGGGGGATTTTGAATTTTGAAATTCACAAAAATTTTATGAAGAAACTTCTGAAGTAATTTTGGCTTGTGTTTATTGAACTGAGCATGGAAATAGGTGGCTGTTACAGACTCCACTTAGGGGCTTGTGAAAGGACAGCTTGTGTCTGGTGGTGTTTTGAAAGTTATCTCCCACTGTAGTGGGATGGTGTACTAGAAATCTTATTGCAGGAGTTGCACACTGTTCGGAATTTTTTCTAGACTAATGAGATTGATCATTTAAGATCAGAAAGACAAAATTTTGGTTGGTTTTTTTGTGTTTGGTTTTGGTTGTTTTTTGGGTTTTTTTTAACTGAACCTTGAAAGATTTCCCTGTCTCTGATCCTTAAGACACACACTGAGTTCTTCATCTCACCAGTTAGTGTTAATTATAACAACTCTGGAGTCATTCATGCACTCCATAGAAATACAGACATAGAGGGCTGCCTTTTAGTATTTATTTGAGAAAAATCTAAGATAAATGTCTCACATATTCGTGTGTACTTTAGCAGTGCAGAGCAGTACTTCAGTTTATCTTTCACTTCACTCGAGCATCTTGATCTCCTGTTATAGCAATACATAAAATATGATTCTGCATGTTTGATTGTTGCAAATACCCAGAGTTTTCCTTTCATTTTGTTACAGCAAAGCAAAATAAGAAAAAGCTTAGTTTTCCAATGTTTTATTTGTGTGTTCCATGTAAGTGTAATTGCTGTTCTTGATCTCTTCTAAAGCCAGCTGGTTGCCTTAGAAAAGTCAAATTGTGCCCTCCCCTTGAGTTGTAATTTTTGTTAACAAAAGTAAGGGTGATGTTAATCAGCTGTAGTTTACCATAAGGCCTGTGTTGTCTGTAGATTCCTACCTCTTCAGTGCTCTTTCCAAGGCCTGGAGATATTTCTCAATCCCATATATCTCTGTGCTTGTATATGTGCATGCATGTCACAGGGCAGGGAAGAGGAGGAGCCACTAATTCACTTTGCTGTTACCCAGAGGAATCAGCATATGTGGGAAGAGTAGGCTCTTAAAGGCAAACACTGATTTTCATTCTACTTTGAAGTACTTGCCTTACCAACCTGTCAGTGAAAATTGACAAAGTACAACTCACTTCTAAAAAGATAAATAAAAACTTCTCGAAAGTTACCTATCACTGTTCTGGAAAAATAGCTCTCAGAGATTCTCTTGGTAGTTCTTCTCCTCCCTGTCCTGAATGTTCTGCTTTCTCAAGTGACTGCTGTGGTTGTCCAGGAAAACCAGAGAACACCTTATGGAATAACATCAAAGGGAGGCACTTGACAAAGACAAGCAATTTAGATGCTCAGTTCTAGAAATGTATTGACTGAAGATGAAAGCTCTTTAGGGAAGAGACTTTGTCTTCTATTTATATAGAATCTTGCATAATTTAACAAATGTTGGGGACACTATTAATCTCATCCAACTTTAGATGTCTACAGTGTAGCTGCCAATCTTAAGAGAAGATCAATTGCACTCTAAAAGTGTCTCTTTCTCTGCACTGACTATAAAGGGAGCCCTCACAAGGAGCTCAGGTGCAGATGGCTTCATCTATACTTGGGCAGATGAATCCTGCTCTAAAACACTATCTCATGTGGCAAAATAATACTAGTAGTCGATATTTTAAAAAATCCTTGGGAATGTATCTCTTTCTTTAAGCAGCTCAGAAAATTACTGCCAGCTGCTGGTTTACATTCCACTGTGAAGTGTCAGGGGTTGGTAGAATATCCACAACAGCACCAATCTGTTCATAGCTTCCTGAACCATTAGTTCAGAACATAAATATGAACTCATTTGCTTGCTCAGTGCAAAAAAATAAAGCCGAACACCTGAGTTGTCAATACCATAATAGCAGTTCAATAGGAAATGCTATCTCCAATTGAAAAGACAAAACAGTATAATTAAAATCCTTACGGCAATGACAGCAACAAATATCCTATACTGCTGCTGCTGAATCCTCTGGATCAGCTGACACCCTTTTTGGACATCTCAGAAACTGTTTGCTGGTATTTTTCAGAGTGGAAATGCTGTTTTGAAATACGAAAGAACATCATGTTCTTCTAAAGCAGCGCCAGTGTCTTATTAGTGGCGAGTCACTGTGCTTAAAAGTTGGCCATGAAGAGTCTTTACACACAGTGAATCAGCCATCTGTCCACACTTGGAGTAAGAGAGTTTTAACCAGCATGGATGGACTGATATTGCTCTTTCATACACTGGGTAAAAAAAGTCATGGCTGCATTAGAATGCAGCCCATCCAAGATAAATATATGACGATATTTCTCGAGCTGCTTTAATTGCTACATGGGAAACTAATACAGGAACATCTGGAAGAGCATCGTATGGTGAATATATGGACCTGTGCTTAGGTGAATTATTACATTCTCAATGTACATCAAGCAGTGTTCCAGGCAGCTGGTTTTGTCTTCTCACCTCTAAAGGAGATTGTAAGAGAGACATAAAAATGTATAAGAAATAGGGAAAAATTACTGATCTGTGAGGCTAAAGAGGTTTAGTATCAGTTGGCATGGAGTACATGGGTGCCAAAATAACCAAGTCTACAATCAGACTTAAAATATATGTATCTCACCAATTTCCCTAAAAGCTGTGTTGTGAAAGGCTGGAGGGCTACATACTTTATTCTTAAATCTTTAAATTATGGGTATCTGAGAAAAATTAACAATTGGTATCAGATAGCCCTCAATATCTGTGGTATGTACTTATACCACCCATATTTTTCAGACTTGGGTTTTTAATTATTTCTGCCATGAATAGCTTTTCAATTGAATAAATAGTCTTCATTTCTACAGAATGCCTTTTATGAGGGTATGAATAGGAAGTTAAAATAGACTTACTATTCCAATTCTCCCAAGATCATCAAACCCTTAAACCAGCTCTAAAAAAACCCTGTCAGTATGTTTAGGTTTTGAGGAATCCTAATACTGGCTGTCTTGAACAGTTCTGTAAAGACTCTCTGTGCTTGTGTTGGGAAGCACATCAGAAATGTACAGGCTGTCCTTTCCAACTCCTACTGGATTTTGTTCATTCTAAGATGTATTTATTGTGCCATCCAAGTGGGATGATCTCTTGACAACTGTTTAATGTGAGGATAAGTATCAGTCCTGGTTGGATGGGATTTTCTTCAGAAATGCTATTTGCTCAGGGAAAAACTGGACACAGAAAGAAAAGGAAAATGTTCTGGAGGACTTAAGATCAAATCTGCCTTTGGTACAGATGTGACTGCATCAAGCTTTTTATCCCTCCTCTCTGCATTAAGTTGCTTCCAGATTCCTTGTACCAAATGGTGCTGGCAGTCATTTCTATCTGCAGTAAGAGGGAGCATCACAGTGTTTTAACTATTTATAGAAGTCGAGTTTAAAAAAAAAAAAAATCCCCATCTCACACTCATGGGCCACCCTCTCAGGAACTACATGATCCTTCCTGGCTTTAAAATGGAATTTAGCTCTTTAAAATGTGCCACACACACACTGTTTTAGCAAAGCCTTTCTCTGGATGTATGTGTTCATGCAAAACTAACTTCTTGTTTTATATAAAAAAAACCACAAAAAAACCCAAACAACTTTTCATTTGTAACTAGTTTATATTCCTGTTTAAGTGCAGATACAAAACAACTAAGGTAGGTAAGCAAGATGGATTGTATCTATTCTTTGCAGCTTCTGCACATCTAAGTACAAGCAGTTATGTTGAAGTAACCCAGGGATTAGTTAAGGGCACAGTCATAGGGATGGGATGAAGGAAAGATCCAGTTTGACCATCAGGTTGTGCCTGTGTAGCTGGATGCACATGAACATACATCAAATGAACACTCCTGATTGGGAGGCACAAAAAAAAAAAATAAAAAAAACCCTGAGTCAAATGGCATTTTGCAGATTTTACTTCAGAGCAGAAATGCCACTTTAATTGAAGGCAACCAGTGAAATAAATGCTGTATTTTCAAGAGACATCATGGGGTGCAAAGGTTGTGAACAAAGCAGTAACAGCTACAATGAGCCACCAGAAGTAATAGCAAAAACTGTCTTCTACAGCATATGCACAGTTCAGGCCTTTTCTTCACACCTCAGAATGCAACAAGAATATCCATCAAACTCAATCTGTTGCTCTACCAGTGGAGATGTATTTCAAATGAGAGAGTGCAGGCAGTTACCTGGGAAGATCATCTCTTCTGTAAACAACTGAGATCTATGAGTAGCTCTAATGTAAACTCCTTGTTTTCTCTTGAGCTGCTCACCAACCAGCTCAAGCTACAAGCAGGGGGCCTCTGTGTTGTAATGCTGATTTTTGATGAGCCCTTCCTTTTAAAATATCTATGAATTTGGATAACTAACTTCTAAATTTATAATCACTGTATGCCTCACTAATTTACACTACTGAAAACTGAGCTGCCCAGGAAAGCCAGATGACGCCTGAGTTTGCATTATGGATGTTCCAAATATTTTTGTCCTTTATTTCCTCTTTTAAACCTGAACCATGGTGATCAGCTCCTACCTATGTGTGTGAATGCCAAGAAGCTTTGCTCAGCAAGTGATCTGTCTGCAATGCATATTCCATACTGTTCATTTTACTTCAAGTACCTCAGAACAGAGTATGTCCATGCATGAGATATCACACCATGTTAAAGTCTGGGTTTCTTGCCCCCCTGCAGGGTTGTCTGTCTCCTTTATTGACCTGGTTACCAAATATCAAAAACACAATGCTTGAGAATTTCTTAACTTTATTTGAAGTTGAGTTCAAGTTCCTACTTGACTTGTGATTTTCTGGGTGTGGACAAAATGCACCAGCTGATCTTTCAGTTAAAAAAAAAATCAAGATCTTGTTAGAATGGTGTCTTAAATACATTCCAATGTAAATATAATTCTGTATGTACTACAGATCTTTACAAATTTCTTAATTGCTTTGACTCCTGATAATATGCAAACTCATTGTCCCTAGAAATGGCATGTGCTATATTTTGAGTAGAAAAAAAATATGTCTCCTATATTGGCACATGTTTTTGTGCTGGTAATCATGAGGTTTTTTCTTAGCTTCTTGTATAACACTGCTCCTTTAAGGTTGGTTAGGTTGGCTTTGATTAATAATTTTGAGACACTACTGATATGTTTTTGTTTCATTGCATGGAAAGTTGAGGAATTTGACTTTTTTTCAGTTTTTGTAATTAATTGAACAATTAGTTAATTGCTAAGTAAGACTTCACACTATTACCTTGAATTCTAAAACTTTCATGGAAGTAAATTTGTACTCTGTCAAACTTTGGAGCACATAAATCATTGAGACTATGTGCTCTCATCCTCATCTTAATCAAGAGTAAATTCCCTTTCATAATCTCCAGTCTACAACAGTAAACTAAAAAGCAGATCATTAGAATAATTAGAATTCTAGTGGGCAAACATTGTTTGCATGTGAAGTAGAGCTCTCAACTCATCATTTACTTAGAAGTCTTCAGATTTAAACAGAACATCACAATGTTTTCATGAGCAAGAGGACAAATGAAGTCTGACCTCCCAGGCACGTATCCTTTATCTTTGTTTGCCACACCAGGGCTGGGCAAGAGCTGGCAGTCTGTGAGGAGATGGAAGCTGACTGGCCAGCTGCCTTCAAAATGGGAGGAAGTGTATTGTATCTGCCTTCTCTGCACACACTAGAGATGCTGTAGAGGGCTTTCTTCACACTGCTAATTTTCTCAAAATCTGTACGGATATAATTACCTCTAATTATGCTGTGTCACATAGGGCAATGAATCCAAAAGTGATTAGGGAGGAAGGGAAGGTTGGGCAGTTAACATAGGCTATAATTTCATTCAATTTTCATCTTCAGAATTGCTACTGTCTTGCTTCCCATTTTACCTGTTTCTCTTGCAGCACTGTACCAAATTTCCAGCTATGTTTAAGTTTCTCTTTTAATGGCCTCTGTTTTCCAGGTACCATTTTCAGTGCTTTTTGTGTTTGGAAGGCCCCATCCCTTGCTTGGATTCCTGATCCTCCAGCTCTGTGGACCTAAATTCCCTCTGCTGTTTTAGCAAGACATAAAATAATGAATTCCTCTTTCCTTAGGCTTTTCATCCCTCTGCTCTTAAATTTTTTAAAAACAATTTATCCCAGTCTTTACTGTCATTTTTTCCTGTGACCAGTTTCCTACCAGCACTACTCCAGTAGCCACAGCTCTGGTCATACAGGCTGGAATATGCCATTAGTGAAAAAAGTGCTCCCATTGCAAGACACAGTCATACAGTAGGAATTTATGTTCTCCCTGGCCATTCTGATCCAAACTTCCTGTGTTTATTGTGCTGCAGCTGCAGCTTTTGGTCCAAGAAGGGTGAATGTGAAGAGTAAGATGAGGTATTTCTCTGCATACTTGACAAATGTCAGGGCTTGACCAGAGGATGATTTACTGGTGCTTTCCATCCTTCCCTCATCCTGAGACTCCTCTGATGCTGCAGTTACCTGGTTTCCTGTCCTCATTTCCACTGTGTTAAGAGGACTGTAGGTGAAAAGTGTTTCTTTTATCAAATACTACTGACTTGGACTGGGATGCTCTGATGTCCCTCTTGCCAGGAGAAGGGAGTGGTTGTGTGGCCTTGCTCTTCAGCTTCCAGAAAAAGGGAGTGATGGTGCTATGGACTTTGAGAAAGGTGGTCTAAACCACAGAAATATTTGGCCTAAATGTGCAAACTTCTTATTGTCAAGTATAAACAGTGTTGGTATTGCAATGGGAGTGTGCTTGTGGTCATGTACTCCTGAATATAAGGACATTCCAGGGACTGTACAGTTGTAGCTGCCATTCAGGCTTTGGAAGTCCTACAANATATAAGGACATTCCAGGGACTGTCCATCCCATTCAGGGAATTAGAAAAACCCACAGCAAACACAAGGAAACACACGTTAATCAAAATGTATTCAGAATACATAAAGAGAGCCCAGTTTACTGGAGTCAGCATGCAGTAGTAAAAGTTCAGTGCTAGATATGATTTTCATACATTCCCTTTGTTTATAGCAGAGCTCAGGCTGGGCACAGGTTTGTCATAGAGACATCCCCCTCACTGGGGTGGGGGCCTCTGGAATGCTTCAGGTCTGCTCAGATTTAATACATCCATTGACTCTCTTACAACTATAACAGATAACAGAATATACAAATGAGTGTCTGTGCTCAGTTTTAATACCTTACCATGCTCCCTTTATCCCTCTGTGCATGTTGTATCCTTCACTGATGTGCTCTTGTCACACTTTTGGGCAGGGTATGTTTTTATCATACCAGGTGGAGCAGCAGAGGTAGTAGGATTTAGATGGGATCCAGAAGTCACTCTACAGTTGTAGCTGCCATTCAGACTTTGGAAGTCCTACAGAATTGGGTGGTTTGTCTGCTGGAAGACTAAGAAAAGGGTCCAATGTGATGTGGGGTTGCTGTCCTTCCTTTCAGGTGACAGGGCTACTCCCTCTGAGCACGTGTGGGTGTGAGAGGAACAAATACAACTCTCAGAGCTTCAAAGGGTCCCTCTTGTTCCCTCTGAATAAGTTGCAAGAATACCTGTTTTGGTGTCTTAAGTTGCTATCAAAAAACCCAGATCCACATCCTGCCCTCTTAGAAACAGTTTTTAAAGTAAAAGGGAATGGCACTGGGTGGAACATACAAGTGTATCATCAGAAAATGGCACAGAACAAGACTTGTTTTCCTGTAAACCCAGGCATGTAAGGATTCCTAGGCTGTCCTGAGGCTTCTTAATGATCCTTCCCTCGTATGTGATGCTTCAGACCTCTGTGAATAAAAAATATGACCTACGGAGGGATTGTTTTTCCTTAGTAGGTTAGGACAATGAAGATGCAGTGCTTTTTACAGTTTCCAGGAAGAACAGGGAGGAAGTAACTTTCTAAATTGAGGAAAAACTGCAGTAGCTGAAAGTAAAGCACTTTAAGTGTTAGTGAGGAATGGAGTGCCTTCTCCAAGCACTGTGAGCAGGGAAAAAGGATCTCCGACTTGACGATTAGTGACAAATTTGTGTGAGTTGGCAATTCCTTGAAAATGAAATTTATTAAACTTGAAATAAAGTGTTCACCCCTGAATGAACATCTTTTGTGAGGTTGCAAGATTTTGCTCATGGGCTCTCTTACCGCTATTCTCTTATTTTGAATGAATGTACCCTTAAGGCCAAAATCCATATTGCTGAGTTATTATGAAATAGAGACTTTGTCTCCGTGTGCTTCTACACTTAACATTGATCAGCCAGTGACACCTGGGTGGTAATTTTGAAGAGAAAGACTGATGAAAGAGAGAAAGAGGAGAAAGGTACAGCTGCTGTTGCCATCACCTGTGTCTTAAGTGGTGAAAACAGTGTTTTGTGTGTTCCAGCATTGATGTGTTCTTAAATAAGTTGATATGCATAGCAATAGGAGCTTACTTACAGTCTGAGGGATTGTATGTACTTAAACACTTTGCCAACAGATTTTACGTGTGTTTTTAAAATCTGTTAAGGAGAAATGTGATTAGGAAAAAGCAAATTTTCTCACATGGTGAATTTTTTAATCCTAAAGGTTAAGTTCAAGCTTTCTCAGCATATTGATGCTAGGAATTACCCATTAATTAAATAACATGAGTCATATTCTACCATTGATTTTTTTATATATATATTTCTTGCTGTTTGATTTTAATTAATGGGAGTTCTGTACATAGAAGATTCAAGAAAAGGTCCAGTGTTTAGGATGGGAACTATAAACCAGGAATATGGTAGTGTGGTTTGCTAATTGCAGTAACGATTGCCATCAGAGCCTCCCACACTGTCTGTGCTCAGGCAAGATTGCCATATGTCACAGGAAGCCTTGCTTGAACAAGGACAGTCAACCCCAGAGTTGACTCACTGTTCTTAAGATGAAACACAGCTTTTAGTGTTGCTGGAATGTCTTGAGAAACTCGAAGGTGGGACGAAGGAAGGTGTGCTCACCTGCAAATTCAGCCTGTGTTTTAATCAGTAGGGTTGGCATTTTCTTGGAGCACTGCAACTGCAAACATCAGAAATGTTTAAAAGAAGGTTTCTGCTCGTGGGCTTGATGCACTAAGCTCTGCTGATTGCTGACTCCCGAGGCAGGTAAGCTGTGTTTAACATCTGCAGTCCTTGATCAAAAGCAGGGCTGTACTGTGCTACATGGAATTTCAATGTAACATGAGACAGTGTCCTCCTCAAAAACTGTACTGTCTAAAATAGTGCTGTTTGTCTGTGTGGAGGCTTTTCCATGAGATAGAGTTGTGCAGTGTGGTTCTCTTCATAACACAGTGGACTTTGCTGCTCAGGGAGAGCTCCTTCAGTGCTCAGGAGTCAGGAAAATGAAATTAGATTGGCAGGGTAAAGAGCAGGCAAAGCCAACATACAGTGCTTAAAGTTATATACCTGAAAGGACCTTCAGGGCTGCTGCTTTGGTTATTTCACTGTGTTCTCCCTGCCCCACTCTGCAGTCCTTTATCTGGGTATACAGAACAGTTGACCATAGTAGAAAACAAGAACAACGTGTTTCATGGAGTCAGGAGGTCATGGAGACCAAAACCAGAGATGCCATCTCCCATAAAACTGTGATTCTCCATGAAGGCTCCTGAGCTGGCTCGTGGTGCATGCAGGGAACAAGCTCCAGCCTGTGGGGCCAGGCTTTAGCTGGCTCTGGGCTGTATCTGCTTTTTGTGTCTATCTGGGCAGTGTCTGCTTCCCCCAGCTTCAGTTTTAACTGTTTGTCTTGCAGGACCGAGTCCTAGTTGAACAATTATGTTTTCCAGAATTAAACAGATTAATTTGCCTTAAAAAGATAATGTTAACATTGGCTGCAGCACCAAGTTCTAAATAAATTGAGGGGCATCAAAACTGGTGGTTTTTCTAAACAGTACTTTCCATGATTGTAATTTTTTAATGATTTTTCCAAGGAGACTGTACATTCAGCTGGAAGTCAGAAGCTTCCCTTTTCAAAGCTTGGTTCCCTCTGTCTCTGCAGGCTGCAAACATGCACATACAAGCTGTGGATGCTCCCTGTCAGAGCACACTGTCCATATCCTTGTGTTGCTCTTCTCAGGATATTTGGGAATAACTTGTGCCACGAACACATCCCACTGGATCAGGGAATCTTAGGGGTATGATTTGTTCTGGTATGGCATCATACACTACAGTCACCATGTAAGGCAGAAACAACAATTAAAATTGATGTTACCCATTTAAATATAAATCATTTGATTAAGATTTATTTTGGAAATGTGATATGACTGACAACCAGTGATTATTTTAAATAAGTTCTGAAGCTAACAGCCATAGACACTGTGTGTGTGCAGGGGTCTTTTGTAATGCTTGGAGATTGCTTAGCTGACACCCCAAATCAGGGAGCATTGTTTTTCAAACTAATTTTTATTGTCATCCAGTTTATTTTTTTTTTCCTCATGCTATGTGTCCCTTGTATCAATTTTAGACTAAAATACTGCAAAAACAAAAAACCTAATGGCACTTTCCACAGTATTTCAAAAGGTTTTTAAGTGGAAAAAGGTATTTAGTATTTTTAATAAGCATCTTCAATACTATTGAGTTGGTTTCTTTGTTCATATCACAAGATTAATTATGCTGTCAAGCACTTTCAAGGCCTGCTTAACAAAGATTCAGTGATATAATGGTTTGCTTCGCATTGCCTTTTTTCTGCATAGCAATCACAATCAGCATTAGACAATTTAAAACCCTTTCACAAGCCGGAAGTTCTGAAGAGCCTTTTAATCAACAAAAGTAATTTTGCAAACAACTAGATACAGCGTTTTTCATATTAACTAACTTGTGTTAAACTCTGCTGTGTGCTTGAATCTCTGGTTCTGGTAATGGATTATTCAGATTTGCAAGAGACTAAAAGTGGGGAACACAATTAGCACAATATGCAGTTTGCACCCTATGAAAATTATAATCTCCTACCATTCTCTAGCTTAATATAAACATGATATTAGTACTTCACTGCAGCTTCATATATTTTAATTTTCTCTTAATATGTTGTCCTTGCATAATCACTTAATTTTTTTTAAATGCCTGGAATTGTAATTCTTGTTGTTTTAAGAAAGACCACAGTTTCTATAGGACAGGTTAGAAATCAAATCATCATACACTACAAGATTCTGAAATTCAAGTTACAATAGGAAAATCTGTTTAGAAACACTTGCCTTCTAAAATCATCTAGCTCAAGAATGCTTTATACAGTAATTTACTAAAAGTATAGCATTGTAAGAAATCCCACATGATTTAAAAACCCTTATTGATGGAGAGATTCTAAAAGAAAAAATACACTACATGATGACTCTTTTTTTTTTTTTTTTTGTCAAGCACATTTATAAATGAAACTAACCTGTTAATGACACCTTTAAAACACTCTTTTTTTTTTTTTTTCCCTAAACTGCTAGAAGCATTAATTTGTACCATTGCTGCATGTGGTAATTAGCAACTTCAGCAGTGATTTTTCTCTGCCCTAAACCTTCCATGTTTGACACTATTCCAACCCGGGAGAGGAGTGACCCTGGGATACAGTGCTACAGGACAAGTGGAGCAAATCCTGTCACAAGAAATAACAGGGTCAGAAGACATTGCTAATGAAGTCATAGCAACTGGTTTAAAGAGCCAATCAGAGGAGGCAACAATCTGTAAATGAGGATATAATTAGCAGAAAAAATAACATGCTTTGGTTGGATTCTAGGGGAGCCAGTAATGAAGGCAGTGGCTGGATATTGAGAGAGATTCCAAAAGATTAGAGCAAACATTGTGCAACAAAGAATACCTAATTAGCAAAAAAAAGTGAATATGGCTTAATTAGAAGAAAAAAATATATGATTGAAAGACATGGAATAGGCTTTTCTTATGAATGTAATATTGAATATCAGCCCAAATTTCCATGATGAGGAAAAAGTCCTGTCTTCACTTTTTTTGCCTTTACCATTTTGATAAATGGTCATGAAGAAGAGCATCTGTAAATCCATGTTATTGCTGGGACGTTAATACTATTAAAACAGACAATTTTGAGGCAGCAATTTAATGTGTTTTCACCCAATTTACACATTTACTACCCCTAAGACAGCACTGCAGACAAAGCAAGGCTGGTGTCTTTTGGCTGAATGTTCCTGTGACGTGAAGAAGGAATTGTTAAAAGAATTTCAGGTGGGTGTCCCGTGGCCTGTGAGAGCTGGTGCTTGGTCCAGACATCCCACTAACAGGAAGAAACCCTGGGTGGTTTTTCATAGAGAAAAAGAGCTGCTGGGGCTGAGGCCTGGGTTGTGTGTGTGCATAACCACTCCCCTGCTGCAACTTGCATTTATCTGCCACTGTTTGGTTATTTTTTTGGTGGTGTTTTGTTTCTTGGGTTTTGGGTTTGGTTTTTTTTGGGGTAGGGACTGATCCAAAATTCATTAAATGTGAAGAAAAAGCTTCTAAATAGCTCCACTGGCTTCTAGATCAGACTCCAAGTGAGCAGAAACCCTGGAAATTTTATTAGTAAAAATTAAACATGTTATTATCCTGAACATAATAGACCCAAATAGAAGAATCCCATAATGGATTGTGCCAGTACAGTATATGTACAGTATTTATGGCCAGCAGTGATGAAAAGTATAATGTTCTACTGCTTATCATTTTATTACAATAGAAAAATCAGGACTCTAACTTGCTAATAATTTTTCACTTTTATAGACATTTAAATGATATGATATTTCCTCCCTTTTTTTCTTTTTTTACAAAATGGTTGTAGGATATTGATTGTCATTTATTTTTTACTCATGGTATTTAATTGTCATAATTAGCAATCCATGTCTCATTCTCTATCTTAAAAATATCCTGTCAATTTTATAGCATATTTATAGATTAATTTAAATGTATAATTTAATTTATTACTGCATACCTTTGGTTTGTCTGTAACATTAAAATACTTATGGTACAGAATATTTTAATTAAAACTATTCATCAAACGAAGTCCAGGTAGCATCCTTATCCTTGTTTGCAGTAGGGGGTTCTGGCAGTGAAAGCAAGCAAAATAATGGGTCAATTAAAAAAAAAATCTAAATATAGCTTTTTCAAAGATCTGATTGCTTAGTTCAAGGTAAAAAAAAAAAAAAGAAAGAAAAAAATGAAATCATGATTATATTTTTCCCCTTCAAGACATCAAATCTGCTAATGTCAGGGCCAGAGCAGAAGTAAAACTAGACAAGAAATGGGCTTGAATTTTCATGTGTGACATATCTCAATTTGACAGTGTCTGCAGGAAACTGGGATACTGTTTTCAGAGGCTTCTCCTTGTGAAATGAGCTGTATTACTAATTTTTTCTAACACTGGGAAATTCACCCTCTATTTATGAAAATCAAATAATTTATTCACCCTTTTAGGCCAAGTGTTTTCTCGTCTTTTAAAAAAGAAAACTTTTACTGATATTTCTGATAAGCTAAGGGGCATTAGTTTGCTGTGTGCTGGAGAAAAATACAGCACAACAGTGATCAAAATCCTTCCTCTGGTGTAACTGAATCAAGGGTTTGCTGCAGCTTTCACTTGGCAGTAACTCTACCATTCTTTTACCATGTATGCTATTAATTCACTTTCCAGAACTGTCAGGTACTCTGAGAGTAAGAGAAATATACTAAAAATATCAATGTATTTCTCTTTTTCCTTTAGCTAATATATCTCCACTGATGCTATTTTAAATTAAGCAGTGAAGTAGTGTTGAAAGTTCTGACTGGCTCTGATGAAAAAATAGATTAAAAAAATTAACCAGTTAGAAAAGAAAAATAAGAAGAAATGGAATCAGCTGACAACTTAATTGTTCAGCTTGTATGCAAATATTCTGACAATAATTTGCCAATGCTTTTGAATATAAGTTTAGAAACACATAATTATAACATTAATTGTTTCTTCTGCTTTAATTCTAGGTTTCTGTCACAAAACAGAAGGCTTAACTGTAATTCATGAGGAAATATAAAAAGTATATTCATTTTGTATTCAATTAGCTCTAAGCATATTCCAGTTCAGTATTACAATAATTATTTATGTTAATCCACAGAGTAAGGTATAGTACATTGACATAATAAATTGTCTTTATGCTGCATAGCAATGCCTTTTGAATCACCTTCTGTACCCACAAACAAGAGCATCTACCTGAATGTAGTAGTTGTCAGATTGCAGGAGAAAGACAATGAATTAGTGGCACATAGGGAAGATGCAGCTCTACAAAATCCACCATTCATATAAATATTTGAGTTTTAAACTATGTTATAGTAAAATTGAATGGCTGAGTGTGAGTCTGAGGTGAGAACATGATGCTGAAGGGCTGGATTAGAATTTGGCCTGAATTCCTGAATTCCAGCTCTGAATGCTAAATAAATCACTCAGATTTATATGAAGGTGAAAGCTACACAACATCTTCAGCAAGGAAAAATAGGATTACAATTCAATAAGTTGTGTGGTAATACCTTATTGACTAATGAACATACAGCTCCTCCTAACTGCTGTATTTTACTTTTGGGGACTGTAACAGAATTGCAGTTGCATTACTAGTATTTGCTAAAAATATGTCTGTCTCCTCTCTTGGTCTTAAAACATGTTTTGGACAAGGCAATGAAGGAAGGCCCAGAGAAAGCAGGGGATGCTCTGTCCCAGAGTCTTGTGGGGAAATAAGCCATGTACAGATAATAACAGTGCAAACAAGTTGATGCTGCTATTTTTAAACAAGCTGTTGTTATTGACTAACAGAGGTTGCTGTAGGTGGGATGTTGTTAATGACAAAAGCTCTGGAAGAGTGGACTTGCTACTAATCCATGTGCTAGAGAGCCTGATAATGAGAAGCACCTAAGTGCAGAATTAAATAGTCCTCTAAAATACTTGCTGCTATGTACTTGATAAGCAGTCACAGCACCCTAAGCAGACCCTTTTCTTTTTAGAAATCTCCATCCACAGAGATCCCATATTACTCCATTCACAAATTAGAGGGATGAGGAAATCCTCAGGGGGTTATTGGTGATGCTTTCCAAAAGGGAGGAAACAAATCACTTTGAAACAGGGGAAGAACATTTTGGGACAAGCTATTTTAGGGCCCACTCAGAAAAAAAAAGAAAAAAAAAAAAAAGATTGCTAGAACCTGAAGGAACAGCATGAAGCTGTGACAGAGGGAAGGAGAGGGTGGATATTTGGAAAGGGTTCTTCCCCCCGAGGATGGTCAGGCACTGCCCAGGCTCCCCAGGGTGGTGGTCACGGCCCCAACACTGACAGAGCTCAAGGAGTGTTTGGACAACCCTCTCAGGGACAGGGTGGGATTGTTGGGGTGTCCTGTGCAGGGCCAGCACTTGGCCTTGGTGATCCTTGTGGGTCCCTTCCCACTGAGCCTGTTCTATGATCCTGTGCCAGGATCCTTCAGCAGTTACCTGAGTATGTAGCACCTTGAAGTGCTCAGCTGATGGAAGGCAGGTGTTGTGTGAAAATTCCCTGGCATTGTGCAGATGACAAGCCTGGGCTGAGCAGCCCTTTGTTTTCCTTACTATTTATCAGATCCCATCCCTTTATTTTTTTTCTGGAGGCTGTTCTAGCCCACAGAGGAATGGTAGGAGAAGGACCTTCTCTGAGGTTCTGAGCAAATTCTCTGCATCATTTGGAAGCTGGCAGGGGAGTTATGATTGTTGTTTAGTACAGCCAGTTGTGAACATGTGCCTTCTGACCACATCTATTTTCCCAGTAGTGAATCTCTCCCCAAAATCAGAGGCAAAGGAACTGTGATGTGCTTTCTTGTTATTACCTGTGGAAATTCAGGTTATAGGCATCCTGAGTTTTGGCCCAGGGGTTGCTGCAGTTCTTGCTTTCTGTATGTATTTAATGTATTTAATAACTAGAAATTATTTGGCCTGGAAATTGCTCAGAAATATGCAAAATGTGTTTGTTTTATTTTGTCAAATTTTGTTAAAAAAAACTTCCAACTCTTAGACATGAGTTTGGGATGCGAATCAGTTTTAAAAACCACTTCTGAAAATTTGTGAGGTTGATTTAGGTATTTCTTTAAGCCCTAAAGCTCTCAAAAATCAGAATTTTCCAGAGTTTGAAATCAAATTCATAAATCAGCCTATGCCAACCCAACCTTGAGTTTCTTAAAACATTTGTGAACTTTAGCAGCTCTTTCTACAGGCCTGCTCTGCATGTTGAGTTTCTGGTGCAATGCAATCCAAGTGAGATTTATACCACTACACATTTTGTTGCAAACATTCACAGCTCAAAGCTATTACCTGACTGTCTTCCATATCAGGCCATTTATGTATCTAAGAAAACACTGGCATCTGTTTAATATTTTATTGCTTTAGAAATATCTTTGTTGTTCTGATACAATCTCGCTCTAACATTTTCATGAATAGAGTCTTTATTCTTTCTGTAGAGCTGAGGACATGTACCCTCATATAAATAACATTAGCTATGAGTTGACCCATAATCTGCATTGCAAGAAAATCATGTAATAAGAATTTTTCCTTCAGAATGGGCTGTGGTTTTATTTGTTTTTATTTTTTCTTAAATTTTCTAATATTTTCCTTCATTGCAAACAGGAAACCTGTAATGCTTTGTGACACTTTGTATTGAACTTCAAAAATAATACATTAAAAACATCCATAACTACCTTTAGCTTTAGGCCCTAACAGTTCATATTATTACTGATACATTAATTCTTAAGAAGCTTGAAATGTGTACAGG
The DNA here is from genome assembly GCA_013397135.1 of Pachyramphus minor. Classification (NCBI taxonomy): domain Eukaryota; kingdom Metazoa; phylum Chordata; class Aves; order Passeriformes; family Tyrannidae; genus Pachyramphus; species Pachyramphus minor. The sequence goes on along the minus strand of VYXB01006404.1, from coordinate 93,340 downwards.
TCTATCCCCTCATTATTAAAAATGCATAACTTATGTACCCTATCAATCCATATACTGTAGATCACTTTATCAGGAAAGGAAATGTAATTATCCCTGTTTTACAGACAAGTTAATGCCACAGAAAGCAAAGTACACAAAGAAAACTGACAAACCCAAAATTCTCTTGCCTACATGATTTTCCAATTTGATTTGTCTCAAATTAAGACACAGCTAATTTCCTTCTGGGTTCTTTTGGCACGGGGCTGCCAAAATAGTAGCAAATTTGGTGTAATAAAACACAGGGTGAACAACTTCAAATCCAACCTGCTTCAAAGCAGGCTCTGAATCAGACAGACAGGGACAACCTTAAAGCAAAACCTCACAGTTTAGTACAGAACAGTTTCTCATGAGCCAGCACCACACAGGATAGAAATAATACATAGATAATAGAGATAGAGAGATAGATAAACAACAATTTGATGCAAAATGGAGAAGTGGGCTGCCAAGGTTGACACAGGAGGGAAACACAGAACAAATCAACAGCTGAAGTGAAGAAAACTTTAAAAAGGAACTAAATCCAAAACAAAAGGGAAAATTTGTTGTAAAAAAAGCTCATTTCTGAAGTGCTAAAATAGAAGAAAATTATTAATGTATGAGCTATATGGGTATTTTATTTTGAAGCATGTTTCATATAGTTCTAATTTGAAAACGATGAATAGAAATAATAGTTCTGTGTATTGAAACTGCAGGGAAGATGTTTCAAGAAAATTTTATGAAAATTCACAAAAAATTTTGAAAAACATCACCAAAACAATTGATAGAAGACATTAAGCAACATACTAGCCCTGGTACCTTGTTTATAAGTACTAACACTGTAAAAACACAAAAGGTGGGGACACAGTTGGAATGACAGTTTCCCAGGGTCCCTGCCTGCTTGTCTGCACGGGATTTTACACATCATTCAGCTAAATCAGAGATCCAAATGGAAAATTAATTACTTAAAGACATGAAGTGAATTTGTGGCACTCCCTGGAGACTTTGTGCCTATAAAGCATCAAGGTAGCCTTTCTTTTCTGACAGATATAAGATATAATTTAAGTTTGATGTATACTTCAAGTATTATTAAGTAATTAATCAATTATTAAATGTAAATTACTCATATGTTACAATTATTTTGTATTTTCTTTCTTCTATTTCACATCTATGGTTTATAAACATATAAAAAATACTGGGGGGAAACCCAATGTATACAGTGTATGCAATTTTGCACACTTTGCCCATACAGTTTTGTAAATTTGTTTCTTCTAGAAGATAAAAAGTTGCTTTTCCTTGGAAGGTAATAACTGAGGAATCAGGCAGCTCCTTGTGGTTTGTTTGTTTTTTTCTTAGTTGAGTGAAAAGGACAGATAAAATATGTACATTCATTTTCAGATATTCCTTAAATAAAAAGTTTTGTAGGTAATTCCCTTCTGTTCATTTTTAACAGAATTTCAATGCTGCCTGTTTCCAGGGTTTGTAGAGGAAATGGATGGAGAACATCAGGTCCCTGAGCTTTGGAAACATCTGTCCCAGCATCTTAAGCAGCAGATGGAACTTCCTGTGTGCTGCACCAGGTAAAATAATCCCTGTCACAGTGAACAGGACCAGCATTTTCACTGTTAACATGTTCCACTTCAGGTTTTAGTTTGTGCCTAGTTCTTATTACTGCAATATGAGAATGTTCTTGTTGCACCAGTTGTACTCTACAAGTACATTTTTTTGTGATGTATGAAATAGTTCTTAAGCTTAAGTCCAAGCAGTCCTGAATTTTGAATTCTGACTTCAAATTCAGCCCTGAACTTCTTATTTATTTGCTCAAGTATAAAATGATAAAGGTGTCTGTCCAAGGCTCCAAAAGCATAACATTTTTAATTATATGGTCAATTAAATTAGATTAAACCTTAACAGAACTGTACTCAGTTCCAAAGGAACTAACCATTGCTTTTCATCCCTTCTCATCTCAGAGTCCCTAATCAAACAGATGTGTTGCTGGATCCCTGGACATCCCTAAATGTGGGCTTTTTTGAATTACAGGGAACAAGTTCTAGAGTCCCATGGGCTTCAAAGGGAAAGGCATAAACTCCATCCTGTTCTGTGCAATGAGGAAAATAGCTCAGCTAATTGCAGAGGGAGAGAAAGGCTGGTAGGCTGGTCTCAGAATTCTTGTGTGGGTTATGTGTCATATCTCATGTCAGGTGAATGTGCAGGGGGTCAAGGTGCTTGTGTGATGAGACAGCTCTTAGCAAACTGCTGAAGTTCTGGGAACAGAAATCTGATTGTGGCACGATGGAATTACTGATAACAAAGTGTCAGCTGGAAGAAGTGGCTCAAATCCGACCTGTGACCAGTGCTGAGCACCTGTGAATTTCCATGATGGCCTTGGGAACCAAGGGCTACTTGGCACTTTTGAACTGATTTGTGTTTTACCACATTCCCTGTGTGTTCTGTGCTTAGTCCTGTGCAGAGCAGTGGCATTCCTCTGAAGATTCACAGGCTAGATCCTCTATCTGCTGATCTAATTAGCTGGCCTGAGAAGCAAAACAGATTAGCTGTCTTGAGCCAGAGGCACTCGCTAATGGAGCCAGGAGATGGCTTTATACCACACAGCTGTATCCTCAGAGCTGGATCCAAAGGTCTTTAACACCCACAGGAAGATTCCCATTTGCTTCAGCAGAAGTAGGATAAGGCCCTGAGCTCTGAAACTGTTTGTCTCAGGATGTAGTGCACGTTGGTGTCAAACATGGCTGTGCCCTAAGAGCAAAATATTAACCTATAGTAACAGTACTTTGCACTTACCTAGCAGCTCTCAAATAATCATTTCTGTGCACTTTAATTAATTAACCTTTACAACAACATGTCTCTGAGGGTTAGCTAAGGATCAGAACAGAGTGACGAGTTTAAAAGTCTCCAGTTATTCATTTATACTGAGACTATTTTTGATTGGAGTGTATTTGTGTCTTTTTTTTTTTTTTTCAGATTTTTCTTCCTGATCACAATGTCCTTAAGAGCATGTTTTAATTATAAGCACTTAAATATTCGTCAAGCAAAGATGAGTGTTCATACTTTTACTGTCACACTATTGGGTAACAGTTCACTGGTTGTGCCTTTTACTGCTTCTGCTTTCACTGCACCTGCTGAGCCTTTCTCCACATCCCTTAATCATTTTCCAGGGTGTCCTCCCCATTCTGTTAAGATAAACACAATCATGTATGTGCTGCATTGGTCTTGTGGGCAAAATTGTGCAATTAGAGGAAAACACACCAGACCTCTTGACTAACTGCAGTGACTTAGTCTCAGAGTTTCACTAACAGCTCTTTAGGAAGTTGGTCTTAAATAGATGACAACCCAAACACATTTGTGAATATTTTTTCAGCAATCAATATATTTAATTTTCCTGTGAGTTTTAGATTTCTTGGACACTATATCAGTCGTAGATATGTGGAGAATCTAGAAGTTCTGATAGTTATTTTCTAGGCATGACTTTAAAGCACATGTGCTAAAGTAATGCAACATGTAGACTAGAAGAAAAAAATCTTTACTTATAAGTGTTAAAATTTAGGTAATGTCTGAATATATACTGGAGACTAAAGTTTGGGGTGAAAAGAATACAGAAATATCAGACTAAAGTGGCTCTGTTGGATCTAAACCAGTAACTAACTGGAAAAAAAAAAATTTGGAAAGGGATCTTGATTCTCCATCTCCCTTTTCTCTGACCTAGAATGAAAGAAATTTCTTTTTGTTATGAGTATATTGCTGTTAAGTTTGTAAAGAAAAAAAAAGATTCCTTGGATTTCTTTCATTTGAAATGTTTACTTCCTGGGAATTATTAGTTAATGCATCTTGAACTACATTAGCTCATTCAGGTTTGTGGTTGGTCTGAGAGCCATGTTCCCCAAATCACATGTGCCATCTGGCCCTAGTTCCATTTGGATCATATTCAGTCATTAGCTGCTAAAAAGATCTATGGTCATTTATCTTAGTGAATCAGAACTGGAGTTTAGCATTATTTTTATATGGCATTAAAAGTCTTTTTTTTTTAGAGGCTGATTTTTTTAGGTTTTGGGATTTTTTTTTTCATTTTCATTTTTCACTCCACACATTCACTTTTAGGTTTATATTTTTAATTGCTGTATTACAAAGATTACGTGTTGTCTGTTTGTTTTTACTGAGTCATTATATAATGACCCTGTGCTAGGATTTCTCTTGAAGTCTAAATGTTCCTTATTGTTCTATTGTTTCATTTAAAAGAACAATCATTGGTGACAGGTAAATGAGTAAAGTTTTGTAAAAATAACTTGGAATAAATTTTTAATAAGACGTATTATTATCCTTTGACTCATAGCAAGTCATTCATAAACACCATTAAATCCTGATAATTATAGCTGTAGCTGCAGGGTTACTACCTTTACAGTCCTTATGCAGACTTCATTTAGAGGTCCAGTGGGGACATGCACACAACTGCTACAAAATGTTGCTATTAATGGTTTCCTTTGGAACAGTATTGTGCTAGATTAAACATTCACTCATGAAACAAAAATGTTTATAGGTCATGTAATAGCTAAACATTCTGTGGTTTTAAAGTAAATCCTTTAGCTTTGGGTTCCACATTTTAGGACTTGCACAATTTTCTTTTTTCTTCTATATACCACAAGAAATATAGAGATTCTGTAATGCAGCAAAAAGCTCAGCAATTTTCTCTGAATAATGCAGCAATCACCATTTCCCCCAAAGTAAATTGGACTATTTTGGTTTATAAAGCTGCTTAATAACTTTAAAAGTACCTCCTTTTCTTTTTTGCCCTCTTGTTGCTCAGTTTCAGAACCACCTTTTGGAATAGAATGGATGCAGGGACTTACTGGATATCACTTTCAGCTTCATGTCTTACGAAACACTTGCTTCTATATTTCCAGGAAATTTCTGGTCTAGACATAAACAAGCAACTCTTGTCCTTCTAGAAAATAACCTAGACATCAATTTTGGAGCTGCATGAGCTCTTTTGATATAAATCCCTTCCAGGAACATTTAACAGAAAGGATTTTTAGGAATGTCAGTATTATGTCCCAAAACTCTGCTCTGTCCTAAACCAAAGATCTCCCAGGATATCTCTAAGCTCCAATGTGCAGCAGAATTTACACCATCTCTCTTTGTACTCAGTTCCTTTTTCCAGTGCAGTTTGCTTTTCCCTAGACTCTTAATTCTCCCTGATTGGACAAGCTAAGCACAAAGCACAGTGGCAGTTCTCAGGACCTGGAGCACTCAGCTCTGACGTTCTTTCATTCACCTGCTCCACTCCAGGCCAGCACTCCCTGCCAGGGGCTGGGTGTCCTCCTGGATGGGCAGCTACATCCCAGTCCCTCCTCTGTGCCATCCCCCAGACTGGGTACTGCTCCCTCCTGAGTGCTGCAGTTCTGGTGGGTGGTTACTCAAGCCTGACTCCAGCAGGATTGCAGCCTCCCCTCCTCCTTGTCATGCTTTGGTGGAAGTGCCAGTGGGGAGAAGCAGGACTGTANTCCAGCAGGATTGCAGCCTCCCCTTCTCCTTGTCATGCTTTGGTGGGAAACAGGACTGTCTTGACTCTGAAAAGAGACCAAACATGCCTGAGGAGATGAGCTGATGTCAGCAAGCTACTGCTGTGGTACCACACCACTAGAAACTGCTTCCACTTTCTGCTGATTTAACTTTTCCACCACCTTTTTGCAGTCTTCCCACTACTGATTTTCTTATTTCAATGGGAGTGGCTCATTGGAGGCCTCAAAGCTGAGATTCTGCATTATGCCTTGAAAATATTCTGCCTGTGACAAGAAAAAGAGAGAGAGAAAGAAAGAGAGAAAGGAAAAGAGAGAGAAAGAAGGAAAGAAAGAAAATTCAATATTGCTTTAATTGAAGGCTGAGCCAACCTTTTACATTCTGACAGGTGTTAATGCTGTTCTCCAATTTTGTGAATACTCTTCCACAGTTGGAGGACCCCAGATGGACAATATGACTTTTACAAATTAATGGCATTGTAATTAAAGATATTCCAGCATACCATAAGAGATGCAGAAATGTTTGGTAAACAGAGAAGGTGTTTTGAAATGCTGTGATGATCTGATATACAAAACAGCTTCTAATTTGTTCTCCTGGCACTAATTGCCAGTAGTCACTAGATAAGATTAGACTGATGTTAAATCATTGTCTCAGGCAGTGCATACTTATCTCTCCAGGTGTATTTTTCATGGCCATCAAAGGACTTCAACAAAGAGAGGTGAATATTGTTGAAGAGCAATATTAAACAGGGAAGTAAGTCCTACTTTTTATCTTTTACTGATGACCCTCACTTTTTCCAGAAGGGTGAAACACTGGTAAGATTTTAGACATTAGCACAGAAAGTCTTCATATAAACCCAGTTCCTCAGTCTGGAAAGAGTCCTTTTTCTGCATAATAAGATTCCCAAAATCACAGCCCAAATTCTTCCCGCTCATCTTTTAAAAAAAACATTACCTGAAAAACAGCATTAAAATATTATTTCATAAAAGTTATTGGAAATATTTATTGTTGAAATTTTAGAAAGTATGAGTGGGAAAGGAGAAAAAATTAAGGCTCGGGAGCATAAAGCTCATTACATGTATTCCTTAAGGCTTCTTTAAGGCCTCAAGTTGGGTACCCAGGGAGCCAGAATGTAAGTTTATATGTCTTAGTAAATCAGCATAATGATTCTTTTTAGTGTTTCGGTGTGACTCTCAGAATTTTTGAGTATTAATAGAAAATAATTCCTGTCTATTCCCTCTCTACATCCCTTAGGGAAAGATTCCTACTTTTAAGGCTTTTGCATGTGCGTATTTTGCTAAATTTATTTGGTTTTTTTTTTTTTAACTTCTGCAGATTTTCAGAACTTTTGAAGGACTTTCTCTCCAGATTCATGATAATGGAAACACTGACAACTGAGGCTTCCCAATAAAATTTCCTATTGTTGTCAATTGCCCTTAAGAACATCTTATTACTTAATTTAAATGTACATGATGGTTTATGGTATATTTATAGTCACTGGCAAATCCAGTGTTTTATCATTTTGAGACCATGGATAACAGGCTCCTGAACTCTTCTGGGGACAGAATAGAAGTTTAATACTAAATACCAAGTCTACTCTATTTGCTTTAATTCCTCCTGCTTGTGATTTGTAGGGACTTTGAAAACCTGTAGGTAATTCCGTGTTGTCCAGTGTTCCTATGTGACTTTGATTTTGATAAGGTTTTTTTGTTCCTAGTTGATTTTTCTGGCTTTTTCTCAATTGTTGCTGAAAAGGATTTTTTTTAATTCTGAGTTTTGAAACATGTATTAGTTCACCATAATTTTCTTAGTACTGCTTTTGACATGTAGAGTCTGGTTAGGCTAAAAAAAAAAAGAAATAGTAATTTATAGTCTCAGTAAACAGTGTTCACTTGTGACCTTTCTGCACAAAGGCTGCCTGCTACAGATGCCCTATTAAAGACTTGGGGATGCCAATACAGTCCCTCTGTGCATTGGTACTACAGCAGGTCAAGGAACTCCTTTTAGTCAGCATTGAGGTTCACTTTGCAGTGGCATTTCAAAAAGGCTGCAAGAGTTGCCCTATACTGCACACACTCCATAATTGCTAATTTCAGGTCTTTTCAGGGTAACTGATTTTGTAATGTAAATAAAAAAAATTAAGGTTGTGTTTTTAAACTGAGGCATAATGGAGCAAATGGAATGTTTACGTTTTATTCAAAAAAATATTTATCAAGACTGAGCAACAGAACAGAATTTCTGAAATAGATTGCCTTTTCACATTGAAGAAAAATTTTTTTTTTTAAAAACTCAAGTTGTATTTAAGAATGCAAATATCAAGGCTTTATTCTAAACCCCCACAAGTAGTTAAACCTTCATTGCTTCATCAAACAGAAATCATAGCTGAAAATACACGTAATGCTGATAAATAATTCAACTCCTTAGATTTTAAAAATAATTATTGTCATGAAAATAACCATTTCATGTTTGTGTGAACATGTAAATACAAAACACCCATTAACTGCAGGGAGAATTCTTCTGAAGAGACTTTGGAATGTTTAAATTATAATTGTCAAGTCGAAAATTGCAACAGCAGCCATGGAGTCAGGGCACTGATGCATCGTGTGATGTGTGTGAATCAGGAAATAAATCTCACTCCTAAACACAGGCAAAGAGCATCCAGAGACATGGAGCACTCTGTCTCACCTCAGTACAGGCTCACCTGAAAAGCAGAGCAGGTGTGTGAGTGCTGGATCTGGGCCAGGGCCCCACGGGAGTGACCTCAGGGCGTTGGGATCTGCTCCTGCCTCCCCTCCTGGGCTGAGGGTGACCTTCCTCAGGAGCACCCAGCCTTCAGGTACCATTTACAGCATTAGTTTTTCCCCCACCATGTCTTTCTGGAGGAGAAGGGTGGAGTGTTTGGGTCCTGAGGAAAAGGTGTGATGAAAGGATTGTTCTTGCTTTTAAGTGGTTTGGTCATGTTGGATCTAATGAAACAAACTATTTCATGAACACTAAAAAAAATTACAGGGATCTTGTGCTTCAAACATGTTTCAAAATAAATTAAGAAACATAAGGCAGAGTCCACACTAGGTTCTTTTGCTAAAGAAATGTATCATATTCCTGTTTTTATTTTAATTCATCTGAGACACAAAATAGTGAATACACAATGGGTCTAATTCAATCCTGTTATATATGTCAGGTGATTTAAGGTTCAGTATTTCCAGTTCATGTTTCCAAAGTGTTTTCAGTTTTAGGAGAACACCAGCCAACAGCAGACCTCTTAAACTGTCACTGGTACAACAGTAGTTAGCACAGCTCAGAGATACAAGTGTTCCAGCTTTTGCATACTACTGCATATTGTTCTTGTGACCTTCATCATATCATTATTAGTAAATAATGATTTACATTACAACGTCATTAGTAAAATTAGAAAAAAAAAAAAATGGGGTCCGAAAATGCTCAGATTGAATTGCACCAGTGTCAAGAGGATAGACTTTACCTCATTTTTTTTGCTGAATTTTGTGGGTTTGTATTTGCACTCAAGGCTTTTTTTATACATATAGTTCTACTGGCCTGTGAAGCACAGTGACACATATTAAATAGAGTTTATAATACAAAAATACAGTAAATATATCTCAAGGCAACAAGAAAATCTCACTGTGCTTTGTGTCTAATTGTTATTTATTAGCATGGGGTCCACAGCAGGCCTTATCATTTTAAAAATTGTTTTCGTGAAAATATCTTCTTTTAATTTTGGCAAATCACATTTTGAACTCTACGTTGTGAAGAATGCAAAGCTTAAGATGATACCCAAAGACTTGACAGTATATTATGCCAGGGAGTGACAATTTAAAAAAAAAAAAAAAAAATCCAGTTCCAAGTGTAAGTTTAAAAATGTAACTAAAAGCCTTCATCAAAGTTTAAAGAGCTTCTTGCGCTTTTAGCATCTGCTTATTCTGATTTATTGACAATGACACACCTAGCAACAGTCATTCCTGCTGAAGCAGTGGAGTAATGGACTTCAGGAGAAAAGGGGAAAAACAAGTAGGTGCTGCACACAGGAGAGAGGCCGCTGATTACAGACCACTAATTTGTTATGCACTCTGGCAAATCAGCAGTGATTCATATGACAAATAAGGAGAAAAAATTAACAGCTGTCATGTTGTGATGTGTTAATTTCCTGACAGTCTCTGCACTGAAGCCAATTACTGATTTAAGGGCAGGGAGAGAGAGCCCTGTTCAAGCTTCTAATTAGGCTTCTTCAAGACTAAAAGGATAAAAGCAAAAATAAGAGCAAGAGAATGAAGCAGGTAGCCACAGCTTCATAAAGCATACATGCTTTTAAATCCTCAATTAAATAGCTTTAAGCTTAAGTGTGTTTAAGATAAGAATTTAGAACCATTTATTCGCTTTTATCCACGACCTTTTGTGTGGTAATTGGGAGGTGCAGCAAGCCTGGGGGTCTGTTTTGGACTCCTCCTGAAGCCACCCAGGATCCTGGACGTGACCTGCCTGTTGTACCTTTGCCTGGCAGTCCCAAAACCTTCAGGTCACCAGCTTTAGGAGCAACCAGTGTAAAGGGGCCTCACCAAGTTCCAGCCCTGTTGTCTCTGTAGCTTAAGGGAGCCATAATTTCTGTTTGAGCTGATTCTGCAAGGTCCTGAGTGCCTTCACTCTGAGGGAGAGCAATCAGTGTCCAGCCTGATGGAGTCCAGCGTGAGGCAGGACCTGGAAAGAAAGAGCTGTGTTGAGGAAATGCCGAGGTAGCAGGTGATTCATGTTATGGGTTTGAAAGGACCCTGATTCAGTCATATAATATGATGTACATTCCCCAGCTGTCCCTAAAACAGGCAAATAAACTGGGTATGGCACCAAGCAGTTCAGTAAAGTAGCTGATTTTGTAAGAAATATTTTATATTCCTAATGTAACACTTAAGAATTAAAACCAGGTTTCCTGTTGACCCGCAATTTAAACCTACAGTATAAAACTATCAACTGACTGACTGTAAAGAGCTTTTGACTCTTTTTTTGGCATTTACTCAAAAGTGACGTGTGATACAAAAATCAGGAATTAGTCACCAAAAAGGAAGCATGGATTTGCTCCAAAAGGAAGGAGCGATTTCATCCACACAATATTTGTCATTTTTTTTTAATTCCATATTCAGATGGTCATGGAGAGGGATTTTTACAGGTTGCTACCAAAGTTTTCAGGCTCTCTTCTGCTTCCTAAAAGGTAATTCACTTGCATTTTAAAGTGGGCAGCCATCTCTTACTTTTCCATTATGGCTCCATTATGGGGAATCAGCTCACAGTAATTTTAAATCTACTGACTGCAATTCTTCCCCCTCTTTATTTGGTAACTTTAGTTAATAATTTTTGTGGTCTCTGAGAAATTCTATGAAACAGATTTTGTGCTTTTTTTCTGCCTTTGAAGGACTTAGAAATCTGAATTAAGATCATTAGTTCTTAATGTGCTAGAAGTTTACACCATGGTAGGACAGCTGCTTAGTTTTAGTAGTTATTATTAATTTTAGTATATTTCAATATAAATGATAGTAAGTATGCTATTGTAAGAGGCAGTAAGACCTTTCTGACATTGATTTTGCTTGCAACTTCATCCTTATTCTTGATGGGATGGATAAAAGTAATTCAGTCTCTAGGCTTGCTCAATCCAGATCCACTATCAATTCAATTGAAATATGTCTACATTGAGTGTATTATCTTTTTTGGAAGGATAACTAACTGAATTAAGCACATGCAATACTTATCTGATCACTGTCCAAGCTAACTTATACTTTATTGATTTATAGTGCCCTTCATAAGAGTAAAGGTGTTCTGCACTATTTTATGCCCATGGGCTGCTTTGAAATGCAGCCACTCCTGTCATTAATTTGCTTTCACACTTGACTGCAGAGTCTTCAAACCCTTTTCAAGATTCCTTGTTACAGACTGCCCTGGTTATAAGAGGCCAAATCCTGGAGTCCTTACCAATGTGTTGCTTGACTTTTGGAGCCCTGCACAGAAGCATGTTGAGTGTTGATAGTCCTGGGCATGGCTCTGGCTCTGTGACCTGTCCACTTGTCCTTGCTGAGTGATGTTAAAGAGCAGAGGGGAAGTGCTGGAGCCGTGGGAAGGAGACCTGTATAATCTCCTGCAGGATCCACATGGATGCAGGAGGGGCTAGGATTCTTGCATGATCCTCCCAATTTCTGCTTCTGTAAAAGTAAGGGACAATCTGACTCCTGGGGCATATTTAGTCCTCATCCCAGGAAATCTGTCACTGAAGTCAGTGGGTGTTTTGCCTGAATAAGTATTGAGTAAAGACTGAAGGCTTTGGCCTAACATTTATATCAAATATGGCCTTCCCAAATTCATTAATTCCAGTTTTAAAATTATATTGTCCATATCTCTTTTTACTGTCCCTGACCCCTTTTGCACACTCTCGCCATTAACACTCCCAGTCACAGATATCTGGAAATGTATTCCATCATCAGTAATACATTCAACCTGACTCATATTCATAACCCACTCCAAGGTACTGGTATGAAGAGCATGGCCATGGGTTACTAAACACTGGATTTATAAAATGTGAAGAAAGAAATATGCTGCACTTAAAAGTATCAGAGCACATTTTGCGGTGTGCTTGATCTCTTGCACGTGGTCTCGTGCCACAGTCTGCATTAAAAGCAATTAATAATATCAACTCCTGTGTGAGGAGCACTGGTGGATTTTACCTATTCTATATATTTTACTTTTCATGTGGTGATGAATAAATTAATCCCATTAATATTTAATTAACTTTAAGTTGAAAGGTGACATCTAACTTAGCCAATTTACCGTTCTGGAGCTAGTTTAACTTTGGATCATGTGATTTTAATTCTTTCCATACGACCAGGTGACTAAAGGGGAAAAAA
>VYXB01006404.1:52500-80873 GCA_013397135.1 Pachyramphus minor | reverse complement strand
AAAAAAGGAAAGAAAGGGAAATGCACAGATTAATTTCATTCTTTAACCTTCCTAATGCATCTGCTTGCTTGCATCGAGTCGCAGACAGCAGATCATCACATGATTTATAGTAGTGACCGCTGCCTGCATCTCTCAGGCTAATGACACATACACTAAAGTCATTGATTTGTATGAATAGCCTCCGCTCTTCATTTATCACAATTTAATGTAAGAGTTTGCAATGCAGAAAAAAAATTTCACATGGGAAGCATGGCCCCACAGGCCTGACCGCTAAGCAGTTATGAATCATTTGCTGCCTTTTAATATATAGACTGTTCTGTTCCTGAAAATGCCCTGGGAGGTCGTGTTTCCCCACAGAACACCGCCACAATTAAAGACCAAAAGTGGATGTTTTGGGATAAAGTGTGTATGAGGCGTTGCCAATTTAAGCCTTGGTTAGGATTTTTGTTTTCTCTTTGTTTTTAATACAGCATAAAAAGCCAATTTTATCCCTGATACAAGCAGGGACGAGTCGTTGAACTTTAGCAGAGTTGTACCTGTTTTTGTTAGTCCAAATCTGGCCCGTAAAGTTTATTGATCTACCTCTGTAGTACATAGAACTTCAATAAAAATACTGACCTAAAGTCAGAGAAGCACTATGAGCAGGTAGGATTTAGTAAATTGTTTTTTCTTCAAGATTAAAAAATATGAAGTTCAAGTGTAAGTTAGAAGAGAATGAAGGTTTTTGAAAATATATTGTTTAGAGAAAGCTAGAATGGCTCTATTTTAATTTTTTTTTCAGATAAGCCAGTACATTGGAGGTTTTTTTGTCTTTTAACAGAAACTGAATTTACCCATTAATGTTAGCTCATACATTGTTTTGTATCATAACTTTAAAGAGATGTGACAGGTCAAATGCAAATTAAAAGAAATCTTTATATACAAGAATGCAATTTATAATATAAAGTGTTGTCCAATCCATTTGTTCAAAATGGTTGGTAGAAATAAAGAAAAGTAATTCCTTAGTAGTGTTCACAATGCAAAAGTGAAATACAAGATGTTGATTTCTGATGTATTTGTCATAGAGTGAAATATCACCAAAAGTGTTCGGCAATGTTTTTAGATGTGTAGAAAAAGTCTGAGAAAGTGTCTATTGTGTCTGCCACTGCCACTGCCAAGTTATTGTCCCTTAAAGATACACTTTGTATGCAAATGAATTTCAAAGATTGAAAACTATGCATTTCCTGAACTTTCTTGTTGTGGTAGTGCTTGATAGGGACCACGTGGTAGACTGGCAATATTTAAAAGATAGAAAAAAATGAGGAAATTTTAATGATCATTCTGAAAAATGGAGTGACATACAGAAAGAAACAAAGTAAAGTAAAAATGGTTTTAGAAGAACTTCAACTACTGATAAAGCAGTAGTTGAAGTAAGGTAAACCTAATGCCAATATCTCATGTCTCCCAAATTCTGGACATTTTTGGCAGGGATCAGTTGTTAATAGAATAAACATCATTGTGGTAAACACCTTGAACATTAGTCAGCCTTTGTAACTTCCAAAACAGCTGAGGTTGTGCAGTTTGCCATTCAATATTCCTTTATTTTTTTGCATTTGGAAGAGGTTGAGGAGGCCTGACATGAGGTTGGCCCTTGGTGAGGGTGTTTCTAATATGAAGATGATATTTATCTCAGCTGGACATTGAGATGTTTAATGTTCTGACCTCCTAAGCTTTCAGCCTAAAGCACTTTTATACATGGTTACTATCTGTGTAGTAATTTATCTTGTGTCTTTGTTTTTTTGTATTTAAAGCTTACTTTCAGTATTTTTCAGATTTTTTTTTTTTCAGGATGTGTTAGTACTTTGCAGAGACTATTTAGCTGCTGTACATGTAATGTATTAAATTGCTTATATACACAGCTTATACACATATTGTATTTCACAGACTGAAAATTATGTTGGAAAATTTTTGAAGAAAATATTGGATGTTGTTGCAGTGTTGGGGAAGAACTAACAGATGCACCAACATTTATGAATGTTTTATATACCTGTTTACTCTGCCATTCACTGGGATAACACAGTTACAGTGCATTAGTAAGTGCCACATCACATGTTGTACCTATAGCTTCTTGGCAAACAAGTCAGGAAAAATCCCTAAAATCCAGAGATATCCCATCACAGCCTTCAACATTTTATTTGCATGTGTATATACATAAACAAAAGCTTGCTCTGCTGCAAGAGAAAAATACTTAGAAATGGAACTGCCTAAAGGTCTGCAAGAAAATATAAATATAGGAACTAGGATAGGATTTGATATTTTGACTTCATGTATGAGTTTGATATGAGACACCTGCTTAATTCCTGAACTGTCCAACAGGCAGTGTGAAAACAGGATAAACCTTCCATATTTTTTCAAGATTATGGCCTTTTATCTATGTGGGGAGGTGCCTAGCACATTTCTCAGGCTTCTGACAAATAATAATAATGACATAATGTAGACTTCTGGGACTTGGGAGATCCAGGCAGGCAGTCTGATCTTATTGTTGAAGAAACAAGTGCCAAAATTCCCCACAGACTTCAGTGAGAGCAGCGTTTGCATTTGAAGTTAAATTTGAGTGGATGTTTTGTTTCATGGAAGATTTTATTATTTAAAAACGCAGTTGTGTTCTGGCTTCCAGGAAATAAATAAATAGCTGTAATTGTTTTTTTAATATAGTGATATCTATCATCTGCATATTCTTTGTAGTTAGGGAGTGGAGTTCTGAGGTGGCTTCTGGAAATGTGGGGCTTATGCTCCAAAATGCTTTCTCCAGGGAATCACAGAATCATTTAGGTAGGAAAAGACATTTAAGATCATCAAGTGTGGTTGCTTTGAAGCTCTCCTCTGGTTTAATGCAGCTGCTGTGCAATTAATAATGCAAGTTTTGGTTTGTTTGTTGTACGTATGGTGGAGCAAGTACATGGGAAAAGTCTGCAAGAGAAGGTTTATTGTAGTTAATGCTGACACTACATTAATGTGAACTGCTGGATAAAAATGTGTTAAGGTTGTAGCATTCCCATGTAGCTTCCCTGAAATAAGATATGCTTCACTTCCTGGTCTGAACTGTAGTCCCATCTTGTCACCCTTCATTTTGGAGGTGGCTGGAGTTCATAGTAGTTTTGTGACTTGAGATCATGAATAAATGTAATGCTGTGAAAGATGAGTTCAGGTCTGGTTAAAAAATATTAATAGAACAAGGGAGAGGGTAAAAAAGGTTAAAAAAATCAGAAAACCTTCTTTGATTTTACTTCTCTGGGATCTCTAGAACAAAAGCACAGCAGTGTATAGCCCTTCATCTTTAAAGTCATAAAATGATCTGGCCTGTATGAACATTCCCTTTGAATTCAGGTTCATGATGTTAGTTCTGAAAGTATTTTCAGAGCTGCAGTGTGGCCATTAGATATTGCTGTTAATAGTAATGAGGATAATAGGTCTGTTAAATGCAGACCATCAACATCAACTTTGAATTTTCTGGAGTTTGGTATGATGTTTAAAACATTCTTATCACCTTGGTATATGAGCATCGTGCAACAATTATCAATTTATTTTAATTTCCTGTTTAAAATACTTACTAAAAATCTACACAAAGCACATTGTTTAGCCAGGACATTGGAATATTTTCCTTTTCATCAGTTGCATTCTCTTGGGTGCATCTGTCTCAAATGTGTCTCCTGAGAATGAACACCAGAGGGTTTAGATTTGTGTTAATTATTTGGGACTTTCAGAAAGCCCTATTATTTACTTGGTAAATGCATATTTCCCTAAGATTATAATCATTTTGGCTTTTCCTCCCCCCCTCCCTTTTCTGAGTTTTTCACAACATTATAATTATTCCTGTCATAGGAATTACTTTCAGTCTGGGTGCCACCATCAGTTCCTTAAAGCAGTTATTAAAAAAAAAAAAAAAATAAAAAAAAAATTAAAAAAAGTTGTTTTAAAACAAAAGAGCCCAAACTGGAGCCCTGACTGAGTGAGGCACGTAGCCATTTGGCTGTGTGCAAGCACAGGAGTGTGCTCAGCCAGCTGGATTAGCCACATGCCCATGGGCAGCTCTGCCCTGCTCATGGCATCTCTGCCTCACTCTCGTGCTCTGGGTGGTTCTGCAGCTTCCAAGCTGCCCTTGGCTGGTTTCCAGCTGGGTGGCTCCACACGCAAGCACAGCTGGGCTGCAGCTGTGTGCACCTGGCTACCTGGGCATGCCCTGGGGCACACCTGCACTGCTGCAGCCTGCTGCTGCTGCGGCTCTGGAGTCTCGGTGAGAACATTGGTCCTGGCCCACCTGAAATGAATATTTGACAGCATTGTCAGAAACAGGCTTTGTCGTGCCCTGGCTGCCCTTCAGGCTTGCCTGGGTGACATTTGGGAGGAGCAGGGAAGGCTGCTGAGGTACACCAGCCAGGCCTAGAAATGAGCTCTGTCCTGTCGTCCTAGCAGGTGCTGCAGAACACCTTGTGGACAAATAACAGAAGTGCTCCTTGCTTGAATCTAGAGAAAAGAGGGAGGTGTGATTTGTGATGGGAACCCTTATTCATTCTGGTTCCTTGCTCTGCTCCTACAGCTCCCAGGATCTTGCAATATGATTGGGGATATTTCAAAACTGGTATTTTCCTGTGCTGGGGAGTCCCACTTCATTTTGGTTTTTGAGGTCTGCTTCATTGCAACTGCAATCTATTTTGGCAGTGTGCAGGAAAAAGTTCTGTTAGTTGTACAAACTCTGCTGCATATTCTTGAACATCCTCTTTTGGTGTCTAATTTGCTGGGTATTTATATTGGTTCACTTCTCTTATAGAACATGTGCAACAGCTCTGGGCAGCCCTGAGTGTTTTGTACCTCACAGGTGCTTCTGAAACTGTTTGCTTCTGCTGCAAACAGGTGCTTCTGAACTGTATAAATATACTTTAAAAATTTCTAAGCAAAACCAACATCATTCAGAAAATTGTTTTCCAAAGAGATTCACCACACAGGTGGTGAACACTAACTGTATCTATCCAACTGGTGGCATAGAGCATGTGAAGAATCACTGAAATGACCTCAGAGCAGACCTAAATCATTCAAGGGTAGTCCAGAGGACCAGAAAGCATCCCTCATAGCCCTTACTGACTGAGGGAAATGAGGCTGTAAAGGAAAAGATGCTAAATTCAGCAGCTGAAAGACAAAAGGCAATGTGAATTTACATGTAGTAAAGTGTCAAATCGTAAAAAAAATTAAAAAATTACTTTCTATTATGAAAATGGCTGAGAAATGAAAAAAAGAAAAAGGTCTTAAAATAGCCTGCATGCACTGCACCAGTCACTTGCATGATCTTGGACAGATAGAAGCTAAATTCCCATATTGTAGGCTGGTGAGGAACACGGGAAAGTTTCGTAGGCCATACCTGTTTTACCACTTACATAAAGTAAACAGTCATTGTAAAATATGTAAATGTTTCTGAATTTACTTTGAGATCCCCTTCCTGCAGGTTTAGGGTGTTGGGTTTTTTTTCATTCAGTGCCTCTTTCCTCCACTCCACAGCTGTGCAATGAAATCAGTCCCCAAGAATACTCAGGTTAATTAATCTTTACAAGGACAACTTCTTTCTTTATAGTCATGTTTCATCCAAAAATAGTATAGAACTCTCTCATAAGGAATAGTATCATGCCTTTATTCACTTTATTTGTTCACCATCCTGTAATAGATATTATTATCTATTGTAGATTAACTAATTTACTGAAATAGTTAAATTTGTCAGGTTTGGAGTCCCAGTGTGGAGTCTAGAAATATTTAACTGGAAATAAGAAGAGAACCCAAATATCTTCTGAAATGTAGAGGGTAGTGCTAGGAGATCTGATTGACATCTGATCTTCTTCTTTTCTTAGAAAAATCAGTGAAGACAGATATAGCAAAGATGTATATTAAAAAATGGGTAATTTTATTCTTTCACAAAATATGAACAGTGCTATGAAATCAAAATCTGTCAAACCCAGCCAGTCTCCCCAGACAGTTTGGGAATGCCACCTGAGATAAGTTACTCTGTATGATACAATTTTGTAAAGATAATGATGTGGTTTTCTTACATCTTTGAGTTTATATCTTTTTACTATTTTCTCCTCAGTCAAGTCTGATACTTGAGTATAGTGGATCTCCCTATGCCCAACCAATAATCTCTTCACTGATTCCTTCCTGCTACAATTTTTTCTGTGCTACCCATAAATGCCCATAATCTCCAGTCACCTGAGTAACTTGGCCTCATTTCCTCCAAAAGCAGTGATGGGCCAGGCCAGCCTTGATTCCATTAGGAAGTGGTGGTCACCTGCATGAAAATACCACATCACAGGATTTTGAAAATATTGAAGACTCTGGTCAGTCTCTGAGGGGAAAGAAATCTCATCTTTCCCTTGACATCCAGCATAGCATGGGGAAGCAGTGATGTAATTCCCAAAATTCTTCTGCTTGTTTTACTGAGGTTGAATATGGATCCATCATGTTTTGTTCTGCTAGTGATCAAACCTTCTCTAACAACTGTATAGACAGACTTACATGTGGCAACATTAAATACTGAAGATTTTCTTAATTAACTTCCCCCACTACCCCAAGAGACTCATCTTTCTTCAGCCTCGATGAAGAGAATAAATGAACAGGTATCTTGTTTTCTGGTCCTAAACCTTTCTCTTACCAACCTGGAGACAAGAAACTCAGATGCCATTTTATTATCCAGTATGAACTGTTAGAAAGGTGTTAAGAGGGTGAATTAATCGAGTGTGGGCTGCAGCTGAGTTGAGCAACATCACACATACTGTTCATGATGCAAAGGTGGTTTCTGCCATAATGGTACCTATGTTTTAATCTTATCTCACAGAGGCTTGGGGAAGGAAGACAAAGCACCCTGCCGTGTAACTGAGCTGCTTCATAGGTGCTAGAGTCCTGAGAAATGTTCTTAATACCCTCTCCAATGGCTCTAACACATCTTAAATTGTGTTACAAGAAATTCAGCTTGAATTTCATCACTGCTGAGGCACCTGGTCGTTTGCAGAACCAGGTTGGTGCACATCTATTACATGGATTAAGAAACAAAAATCTGACTAAGTAGCTTTGGGTGCATGTAATTAACTACAAGGATATTGCTCATTTTCATGTCCTATATAAACACTTCCCATTTTTTTTCTTTGCTTTAAATGCAGAACTTCTTTAAAGGGTGGGTGGGGGAAAAAAAAAAAAATCAGTTCTCACCCGCTGCTCTGAAAAATGGAGGTGTGGAGGGGAGGACACTGCAGTGGTGTGTGGGAGCAGCAAGAGTCATGGCAAGGGAAGTAGTGCTGAGGGAAGGGACTACACTGAGGTAGGTCCACCTCTGATTGTTATTCTGGTTGGCAGATGGAGTAGCAGCCCCTGTGAGTAGGTGAGCAGCTGCTTCTCACTGTAGTAGGGAGAAATAGGATCAATTAGGTAGGAGGTGTGGGAAGATTAGAGGGAGTTAATGGGATGAGATAAGATCTTGTTCTATTTGCAGAGGATACAGAGAGAGACTTTGGCAATACACGTGTGTGTATGGGATAGAGCAATGCAATCCCCATGACTTTATAGATATTTGAGTCAAGCAGTTTAGGTAGATGAGACCCTGTGAAGGGATCAAAGTTGACTGAATGAGGACCTGGACAGAGAATAACCTGTTAGGGACACTGAAAATACAGCAAGGTTACCTGGGAAGGTGAGGAACATCTTGGGAAGTACAAATTGTGAAGGAGGGAGACCGAGTGTGGCAGTCAGCTGTGTTGTACAAGGAAGAACAAAGAGCAAAGGGACTTGCTGAGGAACAGGGAGCACAGGAAAGGCTGCCCCAGGATTGGCATCCCTGATGCCAGTGGGGTTGGCCAGGGAGCCAGGCACCCTCTGGATGCAAAGGATGAGTACACTGTTTTTACACCTGCTGAGGAAGGCATATGAGCTATAAAAAAAAATGGCATAGGCTTTACTTGGGCCTTTCCGTAGCTTTTGGAGTGAAAGGCTTTACATGTTGCTTAAGCAGGCAGGGTTCTGTGATGTGTCTTCAGAGTACCAAAGTGGACAGGCAAAGTGAGTTTCAGCTGTAAAAGATGACAGCAGGAGGGGCTAGATGCTTTTAGAGAACCTCACAACTTGCAGATCACATTTATCCTTGCAAAGAACACAATACTGCAAAAAAACAGTGACTTGTAACATTACTTTTGTGTTTGTTTTTAAGATGGAAGTCTTCATGCCATAATTCTTATGTAGCAAATCTCACTCAGACTGGAAGATTTTTTTTCCCTGATTTTAGGCAAACGGATTTTCTATACTTGAGGTGAGAGAAAAATATTTTAACATGTTTGTTTGCAAGCAGTGCTGTGTTTTTTAAATTCCACCAAGTTAAGATATCACCATTTGTTCAGAGTTCATCCTATTCATCCTTGTTTCACAGAAGTGCATCTGGTAACAAAGAGAAAACTTGTACAGACCTCATACTCCTTGTATCTCGTGGTATTGTCACAGACGATGCTATCTTGTGTACCCCCTTCTCATTCTGTGTTTTCCCACTGTGCAGACAACAACTGGTCTCCACTGGGATTGATTTACACATGAAATGTTTATTCTAATTATTTTCCTGCTCTTAATTATGCAACCTCACCGTGCCTGGCCAGCAGCAAGACACGGTGAAGACTTCCGAGCTTGGGCCTGGCGTATTTCTGCTTCTTGTGTCAGCCCTCCCGGGTAGTGGCAGGAAACAGTATCTCCCAAACCTGTCAAATCTATCACTCTTCGAGTTCAAATGTTGACAGGCCTTGGTGAAGCGCACTTTAAACAGATCTGTTCTCTGTCACTGCCATGACACTAATACATGAATCCACAATCACAGTGATTTTAGGAACAGACAGACAACATGAGCTGTAAAAGCCTGATCCTGTTAGAGCCTTCTGGGATGAGTGTTTTAAAGGGACTGGTTTTGCACTAACATTTTTGAGACTATTGCACGTCTCTGATCCTGAATCTCGTGTTTCTTTTGGATGTCTTGATTCCTTATCTTGACTCATCAAATATTCTCAATTTTTCTTGTGCCTACCTCAGGCTTTTTGCTGGGGTTTCAAAGCTGTTTACTGAAGATGTTGCCACACTGTGTCTAGATATCCAATACTGTGACCAATTGCTACTCCCCCTCCACTGAGCTGATTGCCAAAGTCACAACAGATGTCTGAAAAAAGGCAACATCATTTATTATCTCACTGGACATTCAGGATAGAGCCATATTTATTGTAAGAAGAATTTGGTGGCAGAAGAAGCCCTTGAATGCTAACAACATCCCATGACAAAATTGGGCTAGAGATTAGTGATGCCAACAGTATCTGGGAGCATGGATGGCCAGCTGCATGTGTAATTTCTGATTTGGCTGTGTAGTAATGCACTTTAAACACTTGCTAAGTTCAAAATAAGTGGGTTTTTTTTCACTCTCTGGTCCTTTGTA
This sequence comes from Pachyramphus minor, assembly GCA_013397135.1. NCBI lineage: Eukaryota > Metazoa > Chordata > Aves > Passeriformes > Tyrannidae > Pachyramphus > Pachyramphus minor. The sequence continues at coordinate 71,404 of VYXB01006404.1, read as the reverse complement.
CACTGTTCCTAATAGACACAGTCTAAATCTAAGTGCTGTTTTTTGACCCAGGCTCCTGAGTATTTCTGGTGTAAAGAGTGTTCACAAACGTTGAGAGATGAAATTTCTGATTCATGAATGACCAAAGGAAGTAGGTTCCTGTTTGGGTCAGGAAGAACTGTCTTGCTGTTCACCATCTCATGGGCTCAGTGTTTACCAGCTAGGCCCCAGTGACTTACCATAGTAGGTCAGTAAATACTATTATTTATCTTAATCAGAGCTGATACTAAAGTTTCCTGAGTAGGAAGAATGTCTCTTTTTGACTAAGCAAAGTTTGCTGAGTTTTCTTAGTTCTGTGTGAACTTTTTCTGATGTTGCTGAGGACTTGTTATCTGTAATTGAATGTGTTCAGTGTGGACACACTAATGGCCAGATCTAATTTTCTCACTTTTCTGAAAGAACTGCTTTAAATTTTAACGTGGAGAGCACAATGCTTCAAGCACAAGGATAATTTTGCTCTGAGGAGAATACATTCATAGGACTGTTTGTTTGAAAAAAGTAATGGATTTGCCAAAAATTCAAAGGATCCTTTAAAGTGCTACCTGTTTCATTCTGAAGCTTTTAGAGGTTTTTTTATGGGACTGTCTGGGCACCAAGTTTGAAATTCATCCTGGCCATAGCAAGAGGCAGGCTACTGTCCATATTGAATTATTTAACATTATGGAGTCATTACCACTGTTACCAAAATGTTATTGTTGATTCCATTGTATTGAGGCTCTGTGCAGAGGTTGGCATGTTTCTCTCTTCAAACAAGACTAAAAGATGTATAGAGTGGCATTTCTTTGCCATTTTCCCCAGATTACCTTCAAATTTTAAGTGTATGGAATATAGTTACCAAAAGAGTACCAGTAACATTTAAGTTTGTCATAGGTAAGCAGATCTGGCTGTTCTGTAATGTTCAAGTGCAGAGCTCTTACATGATGAAGGTGTAAGTAAATTGTCAGTTCCTTTGATACCATAATGTCTCCCTAATGGAACTATGGACCAACATCAGACATGTTTCTCAACACCTCCCAGAAGGCTGTAAAAAATACAGTTGCTCACGACAGTCTTCTGGTTTTAATATTATGTCTTTTTTTTTTTTCTCCTGTAGGACTAGTAGACTATATGCAGTGTTTTCCCCCCTTTACAGACTGATAATGAGTGAATGTTCATGTGGTCTGTTACACAACACTAAGCTCTTATTTCACTGTCTGCAGTTATGTTCAGTAAGTACAATATGAACATCATCTCAATTAACAGAGTACCTTTAGGGCTTTTCTTAGCCAACTATTCCAGCACGCTTGTCCATACTGTCATCAGCACCTAATCAACTAATGATGGCTGAAAATGAGGAAGGCCAATCCCAATAAATCCGAAGGATAGTAATTTTTCTCTTTTAATGCCCTTCTCCCTCCTTCTTCCTTCTTCCTACGGCACATTGCAGTAAATTAATGTCATAGTGGTTATTACAGTAGCACTGCTATGGCAAGTATTCAAGCAACGATCCTCGAATATTTTACCTCAGCATTTATTTGTCCATAAAATAAACCAGGATTTATTACAGTACTCTCTGCTTTGAGGACTGCATGGACAGCAGCTGTGACAACTCCTCCTCTCCACTACAGGTAAAGATAGATATAGGGGATGTTTCCCTGAAGCTAAAGAGAAACAAGGAACATAGAAGTCAGTCAACTACACAACCACAGTGTTACACAGATTGGTAAAGTAAATAAATATAAGCATAAAAAAAAAAAAATCCCCTTGTACCTAATAAGGACTCTAAGAAAAATCATTTAGTAATTTTGTCCTTTAAAGGTCTCTGTGAATTAAAAGGGTATTCATTGCTTTGGAGATTGCTGTGTCCAAATCAGATAGAGGATTTTGAGATTGAAAGATGGAAAGATAAATGTGAGGAGTTATTGTTGCAAGCCCCATTCAGACAGTGCATAAGAGAAGGAATTACAAATACAGGGGGAAAAAAAAAAGATCTTGGTCAATACAATTTTACAGAGGTTTATGGTTAGTGTTGTTCACTTAAAAAATAGATGGTTTTGACTATTTGAAAGGCTCCACTTTGCAGAAAGAAAAGCTCTCAGATTATAGAACAGAGCCCTGTGGAGATGCAAGTGCTGGCTTAGAGATATTCATATTTTCAGCTGCATGTAAATTTGTGTGTCATTAACATCTCTGAGCTCTGTAATTAGGTCTCTCCTGATCTGGTTATAGTTTCTGTACATTATGAGTGTGCCAGCCTCTCTAGGGAAGCACAGGGCCAGCCTCACAGGGTTTCCCCTTTCTGTTCCACAGTTTTGCTCTTATCTTTAGCAAGTACATCCTAGCAACTGCTTGCTTCGAGGTTACAGTGAGATCCCAGGGAAAGGCTATAAAGCATTATCAGTCTTTCCCAGCACAAGTCTCTACCACAACACCAAAGCTGGAGCACCTCCTTCCTTCAGAGACTCTGTACTTCTCCCTACCTGGTACTCGTCATTTTAAATATATCTCTCCATGTTTGCATTCCTCAAATTTCTTTCCAATTTCCAATTATAGTTATGGTCTTATTTTTGCATCTCTTTTTTTGGTAGAAGAAACAGATACAGTGTGAAATGTGTATCTAAAACCTTAGCTGTACTTGAAAGAATGTTCCTTTCTGAATAAATAATATTTCATGAAAGGAAATATATAAACCAAAATACTTGTCCTTCTGTTCTACTTCTCATTGGGTCACGCCAGAGAGACCAAATTCAAAGGGGAAAGTGGTTTATTAAAGGATGTTTGCATTGGGATTAGTTTGTTTAGAAGGCCTTGTCTTGCAGCATTATATCCAAGAAGTGCTGTCCACAATATAAGGAAGTGTTCATTCCATGGCCTGACTTTTGATTTTTCTTGAATGGAGTTTCTGCTTAGATATAACAAAATATTGGATAATGAAGATAGAAAACCAATAAAGAGGAAAAAAAAAATATACAGAACCGCTTAGAATGAGCTCTGTGTGTAATTACTTGCATTTTTGCTAACTACTGTATAAACAACACTTTTAACAAGGCAAATTGGAAACGTGAAGACAAATCAGCTCAGGGATGTAGCTTCAATTTATTACACAATGATAACTGAAAACTTTGTTTCTGCTGTGTTGCAGTCAATTTCTACTGAGCTCACACTCTGAATGTGTGATTAATCATATGAGCACTGGGGTTGCCAATAAATACCAAAACCTTAAAACTAGAACAACTTGCTCATTTTGTGCGGTCATTCCAAATAGCTAAACAACCAGAAATTGTCAATGTACACCGGGATCAATGCTCCAGGGTCTCTACATAAGATTGATTTCCCTCTCTGAGGATTTCATCTCTCTCATCAACAAAAACATTTTGTCCTCCCTAAATAATCCAATCGAATGCCATCCTCCTGTGGAACAGTGAGAGGTTTAAATTGTTTGGATTAATCTCTGCTCTGAGGTGGCCTGGAAAGTCTCTGTAACTTTGTCAAATATAGCCTGGAGGGAGGACTGCTGTGGTTTGATATGTGCTAAAAATAAACAAATAATGAGAGTGTCTAAAAATCACGTTGTGCTTTAAAAATAATACGCGTGTGAAAAAGTATGTTTTAAAGCTCTTGCTTCTAGTACAGAACATAATAATTGTCAGTGTATTCCCTCTTGTTAAGGCCTACAAAGTCCTCTCTGTTGGAGGTGGGGAAGGAGATTGGGAGCCATGGGAATGGATTCAGGCAGCAGTGCATACAGGTTGTGTTTGGAAGCCCCTGGCCACACATGTTGAACCTGGTCATTCCTGGAATTTTGTGTTCAGATTTCCATAACAGGGGGAGGCTTGTGTCGTTTTTAGTCGACTTTCAGGGATGTGGTGAACGATTGGTGTTCAAATGTTGGATTGAAGGTACCAAAATGGTGGCCACGTGGGCCAAGCGTGTTTTGCTTCTGTCTTGGACTGGTACCAGCTCAGAAATGTTGAGAGATCTGTGCTGAAACTCTGTATAACATGGGTCTCTCTAAGTGGAAGTATTTTTAGTTAGGTTATCTTAGTCTCAAAGGTGACCACCAAAATAGCAAACTGGCTATGAAGGCATTGAATAATTATTTAGAAATTGGCCAAGAACTGAGTGTCCTGGAAAATAGAAATATGCTCACAGTATCTGTGGTCTGAGCTTTGCTGTGCTCAAAATGTAAACCTCTTTTTGACTCTTCTGTTGCAAAAAATTCTCCTTTGTAGAGCTATGTCATTGTAACAGCAGTATATATTCAATTTGCAGTATATATTCAATTTCAAGACAAAAATATTTTCAGGAAGGTGAAGCATAAATTTCTCCTTTGTAAACATCGAGAAGGTGGGAAATGTTACGAAGAAGATGATTGAAGGACAAAAATACCACTTAATTCTACTGAAACCTAAAAATAAATTCAAAGGGGCACACCTACTACTATCAGGAGCACATATGGATTTCTTGCTGACATTAGTCTCCAAACTGAATGTCAGACTCTCCAGGAACAGGGGGGAGGGAGGGCTGTGCATGGGGCTAAATTAGGAGGCTAAATTTATTATTAGAAGGCCAAGATGAAACACCGTGGTTATGATTAGGAAAACCTCTAAAACGTATTTGTACATTATCTTGGGGCAAATACAAGTGTCACATGTTAGCAATAGTTAGGCAAAAATACCACACTCTGCTTTATGCCCCCAGGGCCCTCTCTGCTTAACAAGGAGGTGCCGTGGAGTGCAATGCACACCACAAATTTATGGTTTCCTTGAGAGGCAGGGATGAGGATTTTCGAGGCTCTCACACACAAAAGAATGAAATGAAGCATTAGTGATGGATGTTTCTAGATGAGTGTCTCCAAGTCCACTCATAGGGTTTTTTCCAAGTGGAAATATGACAATTTAACAGGTCAATATGTAGCACACAAAGATTCCCTTCTTTGTAACACATAGAAAAGTAGGAGCAACTTACTAGGACTTGAGAGGTCACTAAATCTTAAAATAGTCATTCAATAAAAGTACTAAGGTAACAATGCCTCAACGAACATATGAGTAATTTTGTACCTCAATCTATGTACAAATATTCATATATAAATGTCTATATAATTAATTTTATGCATTTGTTAGAGATGGAGCAAAGTCTATTTGCATAAGAATTTTGGAAAATGTCTGAAAAATTATCTTGTAATAATTTGTAAAAGAAAAAAATAGAAGAGATGTCTGTGTAGTATTTGGAAAGTGACAAGAAAGAAACTCTGAAAAATCATCTTGTCAGCACAAAAAAACCTAGAAACACTAATATTACAGGAATCACAATTTGAGAGTACTGGATTCTCAAAGAACCCATGCAAGAGATAGGATTTTGCATGAACACTACATATGTGAGTGGTTAGAGGGTCAGGATCTAAGAACCAAGTGTTTGGCTTTATTTTTTAATAAATCATGTAAAAAAAAAATATGAGGAAATAAATTTACAGAATACAAGTTGAGGAATGCTAATTACTAAGAGTTCCTCGATGCACTCCAATGTGTTAAAAGATGAATATTCAGTGGTTTAGTAAGTTTATGATCAGTCATGTCCAAAGAGGAATAACTGTTGTGGAAAGAAAGAGGGAGAACATCAGTACTGAGCCTTTTAGTACAACTCCTTTGTGAGCTACACTTGTCCTTGAAGTTATCCATGCAGCCCAAAAGTGAGTTTTTTATTCATGACAATTCCTTAAACAGTTAATGGTTCAAACCTTGAAAATACAAATCCTGTGTCTGGGGAATGCTGTGATTTTATTTTTTTTTCTGTCTCAGGGTGCTAAGACAGAGATTTGCATCTAAGATAGAGGTGCTTCTTTTCTGATACCTTTCTGTACCTTCCAGCTTGTTCAGGCTGTGTGGCATCTACATTGAAGTTATGGAAACACAGTAACACTTTAAATTAAGGTGATCTGTATAAATATTTTATGTCTAAAAATCACTTCAATAACGTGCCTGTAAAAAAAAACTTGGGAGTATGCATTGAAAGAGCAGACAAACTATTTGAACAATACTTACATCTTAAAATATCGTTGTAACAGCTTATCACCTTGCTGTGGCAGCATTTTAAGCATTTATTGATGATGCATTTTATAACATGCCTCACAATAAGTTATTAAAGGATGTAGTGGCACCAACTAATCATTTCATAAACATGAATAAACCATTTATACAGGGCACCTTAATTTAAAGTGCTTGTAGGAACTTGCATAAAATGTTTTGAACAGCTGACATGCAGTATTGGAACTTCACATAGTGCCAAAGTGGTGTCATGTCCTACTATGCAAGAGTCTGATGTGGAACTGGAGCTTTATTGCTTCCAGTGATAGAGCTGGGAACTGCACAGCAATTCCAAACATAAAATGTTGTAAATCTCCCTTGAAAGTGAATACAAGGATGTGCATAAGCAATATCCAGGAGATTTTGGTGTCAAATAATGTAGGGGCATGTTATAGCTCATTCTGTATTTAAGTAAAAAAGGAAGGGGGAAAAAACATCTATTTGCTTTTAGCAATAATACAACCTGTGCATAAGAAAATGCTGTTCAGAGATAGAGTATATATTTAACACCTTGTCAAGCAATTAAAAACCATGCTGCATGATCAAAATTCAGGCAGCAAATAAATAATCTTTATGTGCCAAAGAAAAATTATCTATACCATCGAAATAGAACTCTGAGACATGTAGAAGGTAAATATTAAGAAGAGAGTTTGTACAGTAATGTAAAAATAATTCTAAAAATCTGAAAAAAAAATATGTCAGGTGATTAAAAATCAAATGAGAAACAGAGCTGCAATTCTTACCATTAGCTATGATTTAGTAGGAGCATTTAAAGCAAGGCTAAAAAAAAAAAATGAAGTCATACCTTATTCCCCTCCCCCTGCAGATATAGATTTTATTTGACCTATTGCTTTTAAAACAGAGTGGCTTAAAAAGCACTCTTTACATGATAAAACTCAAAGACAAAAGAGAAAATGCAAATCATTTCTATATTACATATATGTTGCTCCATTTGGCAAAATCAAATTAGATCTTTTCATCTCCTTACTGTAGAACAAAAACAGAGCAATATTATGAAATTTTGCAGGGCTTTATTTCTAGGCGTCTTTTGTGTCCAGTCTTTTAAACTCAGGTTTTTCTGCCTTTTTTACTGACAAGCCCACAATTTTCAGAAAAGAAAGCTAGCATTAATTAAGACAGTGCCAGCTGTAATTTTCTTGGGAAGTAAATTTCTGCACAACTAAAGGTTACAGAGACCTTTTCACTGTCAAAATTTACTACAGCCTGTGAATGTTAATGTTTCTAATGAAGACATGTTCTCTGTCCCTGAACTTAAAAGTACCCTGAGAAGAAGGCAAAGAGAAAAAAAACTCTATTTGACGAATGTATCTGGAGTCTGTGCATTAATGCAGGGTTATGCCTGCTGGTGCATATTGTAATTATAGTGTTTGGATAGCCTTGTTTTCTAAACAAGGAATATTGCTATAAATTGGCAATTTTGCATGAAGAGTAGGTTTGTAGTAGGTGCCTTATGTTACAAATAAGACAGTGGTATAATAAGCATTTAACCCATTAGACTTGGGGATATTCTCAGCTAAGTCTGGAAAGGAGCTGTAATATAGAATGTGGGATGAAAATGTACTCTGGGCCCTTCTATGAATGCAGCAGAGAAACACATTCATTATCTTCTAATGATCATTGTACTTCTAATGATATTTTTTCCCTTCATTTTAAGTGAAATCAGCTGCTTCTAAAAAGAAGTATCCAGCTTTGCTCTTTTATTTGTTTGAAGTTGATTAGATAGTAATCCACTATATATAGTTGTATAGTTTTTGTTGTTCTGTCAATGTACATTTTTTCCCTAACCCTACAGTATTTACTATCAGGCAGACTGGCAAATAAATGGAAAAACTCAATATAACTGAAAAGTTGATATTCTTTAGTTTTTGCTGCCATGTATTTCATGTAATATTTTATTTTTCTATTCTTTGTAAGATTGTTTTTTAAAGCAGAATGATAATATTTAAAAAAAAATCTGCTTGTTTTCTTATGCATTAAGTTCTCAAAACAAAACCTGCTCTTGTGTGAAATTATTCTTGATGTCCTGTGTAGCATCCTGGTCCATATGGGCAGGAAAAAAAATTAGCCTAGTTCATGACTATGCTGGTTAAAAATGGCAAAAGCACAGGAATGCAGGTCTTGCAAAATTTAGAAATATGACTCTAATGATATTCAGATCATCTCCATGTTTAATGTGGAGTTGTTTTAAAAATGGGGCATCAGGTTGCAAACTGAGTATTTTTTATGCATCAGAATGTTCAGGTCATTTTCTTTTTCTCTTCCTCACCCAATTTCCAAGACTTCAGAGCTGAGGTGTTCAGGACCCTGAGCTCTATGGTCAGGAATGACCCAGCCTGTGATATTTCCTGGGAGAAGGCAGTGAGTGCCACAGGATTGGAAGTGGCTGTGACAATTCTGCCCAAAGAGCCATGGAACATAGATGTGTGTGTGTTTGTGTGTGTGTCGGCCCTTGCAGCAGTGGCAGAGCCTCCAAGTCTGTTGAGGGGTGTTTTTGCCAGGCTGTTGATTTATGCAGCAGCTGCATTGATGAGGGTTGGCTGCTCATTCTGCCCATCAGCACCGGGGAATGGGATGGAGCACTGGGGCAAAAACGTGGGAAATCAATGTCTTGGTGAGTATCTACATGGACACTGGGATAATCTGTTAAAAGCCATGACTGTCCTGTACCAATGGAGAGATCAGATCTCATTACACATCCAATCCCCTTTTGCAACATGTAAATTGGGCTTCATTTTGACTCCCTCCCAGTCCAACACATGCACAGCACTGCTGAACACCCCTTCAAGACACCTCAAAAGCATATATTTCATGTCTTCATCAGTTTAATCTGCCACATGGTCTGTAGTTCAGAATAATTATTTAAGATCTGTTGGCTAATAAGTCAATATACAAGATGCTGTAATTCTAGGTAGTAACTTGGTGTGGCATAGTTAACACTCCTGCAGCACTGCACAGTGAGATAAAAATGATGCAATACTGGCAGACTGCTGACTAGACAGTCACTGTGAAGGTAGATTGGGCAAATAATCTCTTTTCTGGGGGAAAGAGGCATGGCTCAGCAGCATAAAAATCCATGCTAGTGCATACATAGCCCGGGGTTGGAAGGATTCTCCCAGGGCATTTGAGGTTTTATTTATGGATTGCACATGGATTTGCACGGATTTTTGTTACACTTAGACAAATCTCCAGAGACATCATTATTGCCTTTTAAAAAGAGCTTGTTTGCCCTTAATTTAAACCTGTTCCTAATTGACTTGGTCTGAACCCAAACAGTCCTTGTTCAAGTGAAATAAGTACATCACCCATTTCCTACTTGAATTGGTTTCAGGTCTGACCTTTAGTTAAACCAGTGTAATGTGGTATAAAGATACAAGCCCTAAGCCTTAAAGAAAGCCTTGAAGGTAGCCTTAAACTTCCTCCTGTGAGTAAATATATGTAAGCAAAATACGTAAGGGAGCGCTGCCAAATGAAAATCATGTTTGGAAACATGAGCTGGAGAAAGTGCCACACAACCACGTTACTAAGGTAACCAATCCCTCTGCCTACATGTGCTCTGAGCAGCTACCCAGTGTCCTCCAGACTATTAGGTCTGGACAGATTTGGAGGAAGGACTGAGGAAAAAAGTGTTGCTAAAATTTAATAAGTAACTAGAACATCTGAACTGCTAAGAGTTATTTGAATTGTTGTGTTTTACTGTGAAATAGAGGAATGTTAAGGCCTTTTCATTCCTTCTGAGGTAGAAAGCCCGTGGTGTCGTTGTCATTTGTTCCCATCAATTAATCCTGCTGATATGTTATTTGAAAAATAATTTAAAAAAAAAAGATAAATTCTAGCTTACTCTATTAAGGCATTATGCCCCAAAACTTTTTTTGGCTAAGTTCTCTCAGAAAGCCAAGAGAAATGCAATGCTGGGGTGGGGTTAGAGACAGACAAGGATCAGAACAGATGTATAGTTGAACTTTCCCTGTCTCTTTTTTTTTCTTTCCTCTCTGTCTCTGGTGCTTCTAAAATATCTTGGAGAGGAACAAAATATTTTACTTGAATTCATTTTAGTATATCAGGGACACTATCATCTTCAGAGCAGAAAATCTCTTATAAGAAAGTCCCCTGCTGTGTTTTCTCTTAGATGGCCTCAAAAATAAAGATGGGAAGTCGAGAGAAGTGAAAAAAGAAAATAGGAGCCATCTATCTTGCTTTATTTTCTAGGGCTTTGTCTTATCACCTGAATTTCCAAATGGCACGAACGCCTGGTTTGTTTTTTGGGTTTTTCTTAAACATTATAAAAGTCCTTGTTTCTTGGTGGGAGAGGGGAGAAATCTGTGGCAAGAGGGTTAAAGGTAAGTGAGAAAACTATTTACATCAAGGCCAACTGAATAAACACCAAATCTTTCAAATATGAAGAAATAATATAGGAAGTGGATGGAAAAGACAATTCTTTTGCACACATGGACAAGGCTCTGTGGAGAAGGTCCCATGGTCAATGCTGTAAAGCCCAAAACCAGTGACAGGATCTCAATTTTTAAAAAAAGAAATGGGATCAAAATCCAAAAACCTTGACATAAATTGAAACTGAGTCACCATTTTTGAGTAATTATTCTATTTGGTTCCCACCAATAATTCACCCCTTCGGCTCCTGAGTCCTGACATTCTTTTCTTCATTGTCATGTATTAAGTAATGGACAGCAGCACACTGAGCAGGAAAATTTCTTTCATGTGGTCCCATGGCAAATAACACAAATAATTTCATTGCAATACCAGCCTTGTAAGGATGCAATTATATATATATGTATATATATTTTTTTTTTCTGTGTTTCCTGCAGAGCTGAAATGGAATCAGTAGGTGCTTCCTGCACAGTGCAGCAGCAGTGGAAGGAAGCATAACATGGCAGCTAAATCTGTGGTCATCATTCACTTCATCAAAGGAGGACTCATGGGAATCTGTTGGCTTTTGTGGTGACTGTGCACAAAGACTCCCAAGGCTATTGAGAGCAGAAGGCTGGGCTGGGAGGCACTAGAAATGCACACACAGCTTCTGTCCATCCAGAACACAAACTTGGTGGGCTGAATGACTTTTTTTTTTTCTTTTCCCCCCAAGAAAAATAATAACAGCTGAACATACTAGAAATCTGGCTTAAAAGAAAAAAGGAGAAAAAAAAACCATAATAGTTCCCTTAGTGGTCCTCATTAGTTGGGCACTTAGAGAGGGAGGTAGATCACAAAGCATTGACTGAAACGAGAAGATGAGAACATGATTCACAAATATGAATGTGGGCAGTGCAAACTCCCTTGTGACTCAGAATGAGAATTTCACATGTGATTCATAAGGAAAAATAATTGTTTTATCAGATGCATTCCCTGCCTATGGCTGGGGTTAATATTCACCTTATTTAAAATTGAAATTCAACTACTGTGTCAGCACAGTGGTTCTTTCCAGCACAGACACTAAAGAAAAGAAAGAAATTGCTTTGTTCACTAACATGACACAGTTCCTCTCCTCCACACAGAGTATTGATTGCTGTTCTGCAAAGGAGCCTGATGAGCTTTTTGCAGGGCTCCTTGTGTATGTTGTTTATTAGAAAAGATTTCCTCAGTAATGTGAAGAAAATCTGGAGATAATGCCCATGGAGGTTTAGGACCCATGTCCTTGGGTCTGTTGAACCAAGAAATGTTTCTGGAGGTTGGTTGTGCCTCAGCAGTGACAGCCTCTGCTGGCTCAGACTGCCAGAGTTTAACTGAGGCCAGACTATGACCCTGTTTGCAATTAGGCACCTCTTGTTTGTTTTTATTTTTTTTTCTGAGTTCCTCAGGTATTTAGGGAATGCCAGTGCCTAAGAACTTACCTTCAGCAGAAGAACAAATATTAAGAGAGTTATAGTAAAAGTTCTCTGGTCATATTACAGAAGTGTTCAGCAAAGATTAGGGAGTTTTCCATTAAAATTTCCCTGCTTTGGCTATCAGAATGGATGCACAGAAATGTAATCTTCCTCAAGTGCTTATAATCTCCTAATACCATCCAACATTCCTTTTCGTAATATGGACATTTGCTTCTCAGGAAATGTATTAAAACTCTTGGATAAACCATATCTCCCAGCACTAAGCATTAAATCTGAGTTGGCTGGTGCAAGCTGCAACTAAAACTCAATGTGCAGGAAGAACAGGTGCTGGGGAAGGAGAGGAACCTGTCACTGAGCACACAAAGAGGGAGAAGGAAGCATCTGTGTCTGCATATGCAGGAGGAGGGATGTGCTTTGCTGAGATCCTCAGGTGCTCCTTTGGGGTGATGGAAACCACCCACCACACCCATGTGCGTGCTGGGGTTAGTGTTTGAAAGCTTTCTTACTTTATTTTCATTTACTACAGATGTTTGGTGTCTTGAAAGTGAATGTCACATAGAAAAGTAACTGTTTGCTTGCATTTTTTACAAATTATTTGTCTTTTTTTATATATAGTTCTAATATGATTATGGGTAGCAACAGTTTTGAGTGCTATATCTTGGCCATGGCTATTAGAAATGTTTTTTAATAGTCTGAGGGTTTTAAATTCACTATAGTTCTATTCTTTCTTTGATCCTTGAAAGAGTCCTTTGTCATTTGACACTTGTACTTATTTGGTTAATTGCACCACTCAGTGTTTTCCCAATTAGTTCAGTGTTCTGTTAAAAAATGTTGGAAATTTAGTAACAAGAACATGGAGTTTCTATCCTCTCTTAACACTGGGGGTTCCATTTTGTGGTTCCTTTCTGAATGCAGTAGTCTTGGGAAATCCCTTGGGAATGTTAGTAAAAGCAGCCATTGCCCTGTAGAATTCCCAGTTTGGAATCTCAAATTCCATGATGAGTCTGAAAGTTAAATACTATGAAAACAGTGGAAAAAAAAATATTGAGAAAAGTTTTGATTATGCCTGGATAATAAATGGAGCTGCTGGCACTAAAACATGATATAGGTACTGACAAACCCAGCCCTGGTGCCAATAGCAATGAATTGAATCAAAGCATGAGAGCTTTTGGAAGGCTCGAGGTTAATTTTAGGGAAAGTGAATTATAAGTGAACTTGGAATTAGTTTTTCCTGCAAGAACAGGATAATCTAGAACTGACCTTAGCAGTTAGCGTTGAAAGTCAAAAGGGTGCATCTCAGTACAATAGTGGGCTGAAGTATTCTATTCTGGAAGGGGTGTCAGCTGCTGGGACAACCTAGCTGTCTGCAGAGTTATTGTAATTTAGATTTAATCAGACAGGATTGAAGTCTGGTCACAGAGGAAATGATGAATTTCCAGCTCTATGGATTTCTGCCCTCTAATTGTGATAGTTTTTGTCATTTGAGTCTGGCTACAGCATAAAGATATTGAATACTGTATGAATTTTCATTACTCAAATCTCAAGAATAAAGTCAGAGTTGGAAAGAAATGCCTGGGAGAGATTAACCTCCATCTTTTCTACAGAAGAGCTGGAGGCATCAGACAAGACTTGAGACAGGTAAATGAGTAGCAAAACAGTGTAGTAGCATCAATATTTAGTTAAACTATGGAATTCATTGTTAGTTGATGCCGTTGGGTGCTAAAAGTTTGTGTGGCCTTGAAAGACATGTGGAAGAGAAATCCATTGGGAGTTACAAATAACATAACCAAACCTGGCTGGCAAAGTCCTTTAAGCTCAAACTAGTTGGAGGTTTGAAGTCTGTTATGAGAAAATACCATATACATTTGTTCATCTCTTAAACTTCTTTAGGGATCTGCCTGTTGGAGCACTGAGATACTGAGACAGATCAACGTTGGGTCTGGCTCAGCAGGGGAGTTCTTACAATCACACTGCTGATGCTGGTTTACATGTTCTATGATTTAAAATGTTCTAGTCCTGCTGGCAGACAGAGCCTGTATCCACCCAGCTGGGCTGATCTCCTGCAAGCAGCCCGAGCATCTTTGCTGGAGCACTGGATTCCAGTTTATGTGGATCTATAAAAGACAATATGCCTTTACATGTGCCTGCCCTTGCAAGGACCTGTCTCCTTGGTGGGACACAGCAAGGAGGCTGTGGCATCACCTGCACTCTTGCTTTGTTCATTGCTGGATCCAGCCCTGGGTTCTGACTTGCAAAGTCCCCAGTTGTGAGGGGTTATAACGGATTGGGGTCAAAAACTTCATCTTCTTTCAGAAGCAACTGTGGTTTTTACACTCACCAGCTAAGAGACCCCAGGTTGTCAGGAGGGGGAATGGTCTTAGGAGTAGTGCAAGGAAGGGTCCAAAGCCTGGGAAACAGAGTGCTATAACCACCATCTGCCCCGAACAATTGCATCTTTAACAAAATGTGTTCTTTTGTTTTTCTTTATTGGGAAATCTAAATGGGTGTTCTGGCCCAGACGCCCAGAAGATTAAACTTCAGAGGAAAAAGGAGATTTGCCTGTCCTCACTGGACTGGTCCCAAGGTTTTTCTGTTTTATCACTGGGAAAAGCATTTTAGAAATGCCAGTACTGAGTGAGGGAGAGGGAGTCGGATTCATTTCTGGATATTATTTATTGGATTTTTGAAAACTGACCTGAGAAAAATGTTTATTTAAAATAGTTACTGCGAATTATATTGTTAGTGTTCTAGAACAAATGGTCGGTTAATGGTTATTTTGTTGGCAGGAATAAAAAGCCTGGACCCCACACCTGTTCAGCTGTAACTGACAAACAAAACAATCGTTCAAGGAGAGTGAAAACAAACCAAATGCCCTTGAATTTTCAAAGAAAATACAACTCCTCCATGTAGCCCTAGGACAACACAGTCTGTTTGTTGGGAAGCATACTTAGTAGCGAGCTACAAATCTCTTTGCTGTGAGACTGAACGAGTGTCATACATTTTGTTCTCTTTGTTGATGGTGTCTATAGTACTATTCAGAGATAGAAAATTTGTGGCTGTCACTGTACCTGTCAGAAAGGAGCAATACCCTCTGGCAGCGACACTCAACTTCATGGAGTTTTATTAGTATAATGAATGAAAGCCCAGTAGCGTGCCCTGTAACACTCCTAAACTTTGGATTTTAAAAGGACTCATTATTAACAGAGAAAAACAACTAGCAGCTTGTTTTATGTACACTTTGTTAAAAGCTCCACGTATTTTTAAGAAGAGATTAATCTACAGTAATTTGTCGTCAGGCTCTGAGTGAATGTGATACGATCCATACAATCACAGGAGGTTCTGCAGGAAATTTGTAAACACAGTGCAATCACATGTTTGCATGTGTGACTCCTGAGTAGCTGACAGCAGCTGTATAAACTTCTGCTCCTGCACAGAAGAGAGACCCAGTGTGACTGCAGCTGTGTGTTGATAATTGCATGGGCTGCTTTCCTTGGCCACCATATATGTTAATAGAGCTGTGCTCCAGTTGCTGTCCCTCTGTCTCTCTTCCGCTGAATCTTTTCTTCTGCTTAACTTTTGCTCCCAAAAGGTCAATAATATTTTATAAAAGGCCCTGGTTACCTTGCAGCATATCCTTTTTGAGCTCTAAGCACAAACACATTCAGTAAACTGTGCTGGAGATGTTTCTCATTTACTACTTCCAGTAAAAGGAAAACAAAATAGCAAAGACCGCTCCGCATCTTTTCAAGGTCTTGAGATAATTAGTTTAGTAAAAATTCACTTTTATAAGGCATGGTCCAAATGTGTTGCTATCTGAGGGAAACTCCTGCTGACTGCCATGATTTGGGCCCAATGGCTTCTCTGGGTTCCCTCTGTTGTTTTATACAGTGTTATTTTCTCAGCTTACACGGACTTATTTGCCAAGGAGGACACGGAGCATATTCTGTCTTGCAGTGGTGGGAGATGACTTGAAAGAATGCATTCAGAGGGTCAGATTGCTCTTTATTCGCTTTAAATCTTAAACATTCCGTGGCATTTGTGATTATCACTGTTTGCTGCGGGGCCAGGAGCACTCTTGATGCTCTAACATCCCACACTGCAGAAGGAGGAGAGCTTCCTTGGAAATGTAAGAGTGCTCCAGGAAGCTGATGAATCAATTGATGGGTCACTCAGGAAATAAACATGCAGGGCCACACGCTGTGATCTGTGCAGCTGAGATGTCAACACAAGTTCATGAACACTTATATGGGATGGATTCAAACTGATTCACTCTGAATGCAGATTATAGTCATTAAGATACCGAGTCCAATAAATTCCTTTACAATTGACTGTAACACTATACATGCATATTAGCATATTTAAAACATAATAATGCTGCTCTTTTTGCTCCAGCACACTATTTCATTGGTTTCTATATTTCTGTCCTTGCAAAGAATATGCATTTATAGCTCTTTTCTGCCTACTGCCTGTCCACAAACACTGAGCTGAACTTAAGTTTCCAGATATCCTGCAGCATGTGAATAGTCATCATAAACTTCATATTTGAACAGCAGTAATGGGTACCAGTTACCACATTATTTCAAACAAGCACCACAACGTGGCTTTCAAGAATCTAATTCTAGAAAAATATTTCTTCTCACGTTGTTCAGTTGTCCTTTTGGTACCCCTCTGCTAATTTGTTCTTTGATGTGGTGTCTGGGCCACTCTTTTCAATTCAGTTGCCTGTGTGGTGACAAAGTGGTTATGTGGATGCCCCAACCCTGGCAGTGTTCAAAGCCAAGTTGGAAAAGGCCTTGAGCAACCTGACCTAGGGGGAGGTGTCAGTGCCCATGGCAGGGGCAGCTGGGACTAGAGGATCTCAAAGGTCCACCCCAACCTCTTAAAATTGTATAATTCTATGATCTTACAACTTTCCCTGAATAATGCTGGTGGACACTGACACCATCCTTGATGTAGCTGTGACCACAGGCTGCTACATCCTCCAGCCTTGAATTTTAGTTACTAATAAGCAGCTCAGAACAGAGCTCCTGGGAGAGCCACTAGTTTTGCTGCACTTTTGGAGGAGACTGGACAGGAAAACCTCCATATTTAAGTCATGTTGAATGGGAGACTCTCTCCTGGCTGTGGTGAAGGTATTGATAGAACCCCCTTCCCTGCCACTCTCTGCTCCACACTGTTGTCAATCGATAGGGCTTTTTAGCAGCGAGGCCGCCTCCTCCACAGGCACACAGCACGCTCCTAGATGAGCTTTGATGTCAGGTAATCATTGCTGTAGATAGTAATAAATGATGTGTTTACATAACAGAATTCCCCTGGCCTTTGATATACTCAGACATGTTATCAAAGTGGTGCTATGACATCTTGTACAATAGAAACAATAGGAAAGAGCAGAACTACACAAAGGGAGCACAGGCAAGCTGAGCCCAAGTGAATGTTGCCGTGCAATTATGGGATTTGCCCTTAGGGCAAGAATCACAGTTGAAGTAAGTTAATATCAACACCCTTATGAAGTCCTCAAGGACTGTTTCTGTGATGGACATGGCACTTGTTTGGGAAATCACTGGAAAGCTCTGTCACCGTACCTGTTAATGTGGATTAGGAATTGGAATGGTAGTTCCACTTAAATTTTGGGAACAAATTGCATTAAGTTGCTTGATATGATTTGTCTCAGGTTCCTTAATACAGGAAGTGTCTCACAATGCTGACTTAATTTTCCCCTACAGGCTTCCTTTTCCATATGGCTTTACTACTTTTTCATATGTTTTACCAAAATTCACCTTTTTTTTTTTTTTTTTGCCATGGCCTTGCCCCTAGGAGGACGAGTCTACAGGCTGCCCTGGTCACCTGCCTAGATGAAAAGAAGGGTGAGTTTTGTCTTGTTTTTCACCTTTGTCTTGTTTGTCACCTTTGCTAAGGCCTTGGAAGGTCATGCAGTCCTTTTTATTTATCCAGACATGTCATCAATACTGGGAAGTAATATGTGTGCTTCTATAAACAGTATGTATTCAAGGTTCATTTTCTGCAGGCATAAGGATGCTAATTTGCACCAAGAATGATACTTTTACAACATGAAGATATTGCATCCCCCCCTCAGTGGTGTGTTGATCCCTGTTCCCTGGCTGAGCCAGGACTTTGACTCATTCCCTGAATTAAGGGCTCTGTTCTAGAGGTTGGACTGCTCAGGTTTTGATCTGGTTGCAAGATCCCACTGTGGTTGTCAGGCTGTTGTTAGAGACCTTGTTTGACTCCTTCACCTGGAGCTTAATGGGCTTTATGGTGCTCTCTGAGCAGTGCAGAGCAGCCCTTGGGCCCCTGCTGTCCCCAGGGCACTCAGGGATGTACCAATGTACCTTCTGATTATGTTTTACAGAATTCAAATCAATCAGATGCTCCTCTCCGAGATTTTGCTTCTTACAACAGCCATGTTATCATGTTTTTTCACAGACATGGTATTAGGAGGTGCAGATCCCTGCTAGCTCCAAGTACTGAGCAGCAGAGGAGGGAAGTGATGGGAATTTTATGACGTTTCCCATCCTTCAGGGCCTGTATCCAGAAATGAGGAAATAGGGCACAGTTGAAAGCCAGATTCCTGAACTCCCACTCAAAGTTTTAGGAAAGGCAGGCTCATTTCATCAATTGTGATGACACACTGAATGGCCTACATGATCTCCACAATAAAATACCTCAATCCATAACAACTTCCAAAGCTTCCCTTGTATACACAAACAACAAACAGTCACATTTTCTTAGTTATTAACCATGTGTTGTATGAATTGCCTCTTTAGCACTCTCTCTAAGCCATGGTGAAAGGTTGCTTTGTGTCCAGAACCTCTTTTTTGTCTAACAAGGCTACATACTGAGCCAGCTGTCTGTCTCATGCTTTCTTTTTTATTCTCTCTGTGTTTCCACAAACCTCGGGTTTTGAAAGAACTTTTTGGCATACTGAGT
>VYXB01006404.1:0-47500 GCA_013397135.1 Pachyramphus minor | reverse complement strand
CCAACTAGTTTGTTGTTATTTCTATACCACAGCAAAAATCTCCATTATAGATTAATTCACGAATTTGATGGTTGTGGCTAATAGTCAGCCAAAAATAACTCAATAGCTTCAGTCATATAATAATTACTCTACAAATGCCTTCTGCATTTACAATTTCAACTAAATACTTAAAATATAATACTAGACAGAAGCAGGATAGATCCATTGCATACTCCTAAGGTACTGCAAAAGAAAGACTTGATAGCACCCGACTGAGAAGGATTATATCTACTTTAGTGTGGCTTTTTGTTTCAAGTATTTATTATTGTAGAGCTTCCTTGTTGCCATTGAACTTGCTCTTCAGCTGTACTGTATTGTTTCCTTTTATGCTTTGCTGATGTCCAGTTTTATTTCATGGAAATAGTTTATTGAGTACAGCATAATTGTACTTTGTAAAATACTCATCTTGTATCACTTCTTTTAGAGATCAGACATTTCCTTTTCCCATAAGGTCTAAAGATCTGTAAGTTGACATAATTCTGCACAAATCACTCTGGCAGTGTAACTTAGACTGTCCAAATTCCCCTTGGACTGTGGCCTCTGTAACTGTGCCATCACTCACTTAACTTCACCTTATCTTTAAATAAGTTTAACCAGAAGGGACTTGTTCAACTCACCACCTCTTGAGTAATGTGAATTATTTATATGATCTTCATATGTGTTCGTTAAGCTATATACAGTAAGCCCAAGTGTAAGTGTTTGTTCTCTTCATCCATAAATGTGTTACCCCAAGGTTTGAACTCAGGCTAACCACAATAAAACCCTTTCTTTTTTTTGCTGTTCTCTGATGGAAGTGGACATCATTTTTTCATGTTGTACAATGGCAGCAGTGTTGTCTCAGGCGGGAATGCACAAAGAGACATTTCACATGTTCAGTGTTGCTGTGTTGCTACTTTCCAGAGCACCTTCCCCTCCTGCTTTGCAGAGCTGAGTGTACAGGAAGCTGAATCCCACCATGTCTTGTGATATAAATATGCCACTGCAATGGCTGGTGTGGAGGGGATGGTTGCAATACCCCTTTTCCAGCAATTCTCTGCCTTGCTGGAGGAGTCATTAAGTGCTCTTTGTCTGGGGAGGAATGTTAAGCACCGAGAAATAAGAATTCTGTAAAGCAGTCCTGTTTGCTACTTGAAAAGCCCTCAGCTCAGATGGAAATAAACTCAACCAACCACACTGAAATGCAGTACATGTGGATTCTCAAAAGAAGCCCAACTAGTGAAAATTGCACTGTAAGCACTGTGTGTTCCCAGGTTACTGGAGAGCTGGGCACATGGTCTGTTTAGAGGCAATGTTTTTGGTGGAAGACAGTTGCACCAGTACAAGTCTAAAATCTTTAAAAGGGGGTGGAAACAGTAATTTTTCTAACTTCTACTAGTACACTTTGGTTTTCTTTATTACCTTTGCTTTCCATTTGAAATTTGTCCAGAACAGCAGTGTTTACACATGTCCTGTTAGAAGTAATGCCAGAGGGACCTCAAAGGCATGAGTCTTGTACCATTCTTCTTTGGTTAATTTTCCTCAAACATAAGGTGTTTTAACACCTCCATAGATCACAGGATGAATAGAGCCTACAGAATCAAACATTGTGCTTCTTTCAGCATGGAGTGTGCTCAGGTTAGAACTTGCTTAATTTATGAGCTGTGAGGCAGCCATGAAACTATGGGCAGGCATATTGTTAGAAAAGATTTCATTTTTCAGGAAAAAAAAAAGGAATTTTATTCTGGGTTGGATTTGGTTGGTTTTGTTGTTGATGATTGTTGTTGTTTTTTTTTTTTTTTGCAGAAACAGAGGCTTTTTTCTCTTAGTGTTTGTTTGTTTAACCAGAATGATGTTTTTTCTTTTATTCCTTTTTTTTTTTTTTTCCTTGGGGTTTCCCCACACACACTCCTTTCTCTGGAAGTCTTGTATCTTTGTGTACAGTGGGTTTCCTCCTTGGCAAAGCAGTTTCATATGTGTCGTGGTTTTTCTGCTCTTCTGAACTGGAACATGTTCTTGTGTGCTCTAAGAGCACAGAGCTTTGGAGGATCTGCAAAAGGCAAGATATTTCTTGCATCCTTTCTGAGGTCTGTTTCTGACAGTCCCTTGAAACCAATTCAAAACTCTCCCTAATTATAATAGGACAGGTTTGTGTCTGCTTCCAGTCAATAAAGCTTTGTTCTGCCTCAGGGATTTTACTTGTACCTGATTATATAATGGAGGGTAGAAGAATCAGGCAATAGTAATTTTAATCCCTGAATATCTTTCATTCAGATAAAAGGTGCAAAGAGATTGACTGAAAGGAAGAAATGTGAATATGATACTACTAAGGGAAACATTCTACAGTGAGCTTTGCTGGGTGGGACACTGAGCTCCCCCTCTGTTTTCCCTGTTCTAAATGTTTTGGGGTTTGATACTGGACAAAATGACTGTTTTAAATGACAACTCTCCTCTACTCAGAAACTTGGAGTGCTGTGCAGGAAGCCTCCAGCTCCTGGTGTGCAGCTCTGTGCAAGTGCTGCTCAGACCAAATCCCAAACCACTCAGTGCTGTATTGAAGCAAGCCTGGGGTTTGTGATCCCCATTTTTCACTTTGCAGCTTTCTTGAGGTATTTAGTTCTAGACTTGGAAGTTTGACATTTCCTTCTGTCAAAGCAGTGTTGAAAAGCTGACACATATTAAGTTTTAAACACAGCATGGTAATTTTTCTGTTGTTAACGTAGAGTGTGTATTTTAACTTTTTTGATAGCATTTCTAAAAATAATGAAAATTATACTGTAACTTAGGAAACACCCTGGATTTTTTTTCTTTATGAAACTGTTCCAGAAGCCAATGACTTCAGAAAAGACATTTCTAGCTCTGCATCCTGTGATGAATGGTTGATTATCCCATTGTCAGATCCAGGTCTAAGGATTAAAATAACAACGAGTGTAGTAGGGAGGAAGGGGAACTGCATTAAGAGATGAGGTTTACATTTTTTGTTGTGAAGCCCTAAAATGAAGGAGGTTTTGTTGCTTGCAGAGGTACTAATTTCTCAAGATGCTCCACACACAAACTGATAACAAGAGATCAGCCTCACTGTGCTCCTCAAGACTCAGTTCTGCAACCCCCAGCTTGGAGTCAAGAGTGGGAAACCAGGAGCAATAGAGGAGCAAATGCATTCTCCTTACTCTCCTATCTGGGTCACCCTAATTGATCCCAGCAGAATTCCTCATTGCTGGACTACCTCAATCAACCCACCTCCATCCTCACCTGGAGGAACTTGTCTCTTTTCCCAGCAGCTGAGCCAATACCTCTGGGGAAGGAAAGGTTTCCTCTGTTACTCCAGGGAAAGTTTCTAAGCTCATCACTTCCATGGATGTTGCTGGGCAGTCAACATCACAAACAAATGACAAAACAATATTTATACCCTCCCATATGTTTGCTTGGACTCGTAGAAAGGGTGTTCTACAGCTGGAGTAGATGTTTTAAATAGCCATGTATTTAGTTGCTTTTCTTAATGTTTCATGCACTTAGATTTATTTAATCAGTCTTTAATGTCTTCCTGAAAATTTTGGTAGCTGTAGAAGTAACTACAAAGCCTCTAAAATATGTGCAGTTTTAAAATATGGACCACTGAACTTTCTGAACCTTTGCTGAAACACGCAAAAAAATTCACCCTCAACCTGTATAGTAAATGTTGAGGTTAGAAAATTTTTGGACAGTTGTTCCTGTAGAACTTGCTTGTGTGGGATGTTACATGTTTCTAGGTGCAAAAAATCCTAAAGCCATTTAATTAGTATCTTTTGCAGTGTTTTAGCCAAGTATCTGTGGTCAAGAAGCATTAAAATCTCTTTAAGAAAGATTATTTGTATACAATTTTTACTTTTAGATCTGGATATTTAAGCAAAATTCAGTTGAGTTGTATCTAAACTTGTGGGTGCTTACACATTTTTACAAGCATTTTTATTACTTGATAATGTTTTATAATTTTCTGATAATAATAATCCATTTTATTTAGTGGCTCTGAATGATCATGAAAGATCCATTTATTTATTTTCCACAGCTATACCTCTCTGCTGTATCTTCACTTTCACAATAATCCTATAAGAGCTTTTACATCTGTCTTTATACCTGGCTGACATGATGATAATGTCCTCTTTAGGTGAAAAGGAGTAACTTTTAGTTTTCCTCTCAGACTAATTTGAAAATGGCAAAAAAGTGATTTACCACATGAAAAAAAATGGGTACTCCAGATGTGAGCCTTGTTTCACCCCTTTCTGATTTCTTTCTTCATCTATTGCATCTACTCCTGAAATATCAGAATGCAAATGCATTAACATTCATTACATCTGCTGAGGTCAGAGAATCTGAATAATTCCAAATTAAGGAGAGTGAGTTATCATGTCTTTAGTGGACCTCAAATGCTGACTTGTTCAACTCTCATGATGTAACAGCGTTCTGCAGGCTGGATTTAAATACTGAAAATTACAGTCTGTGGCAGGGCTGCTCTGAATATTGCAGTGCTCTTTTGTTCATCTTCTTTTTTCTTCAGCAGAGCTGTTTTCAGGTGTTCACTTTTCTCCAGAGCACTGGAGCTGTTCCAGCAGCTTGTGCAGTCACAGGGAGCTGCTGAGCTTTGCCAGCAACATCCAGCAGCAGAGGGGAGGGATGTGAGCAGTGCATCCCACCACACACAGGGCAGCAGCTGCACTGGATGGGGAGCTCAGTCCTGGCTGTGCCACCGGGAACTGCAGCCAGGAAGGATTCTTCCTCTGGCTGCCTTGGCACTGCCAACATCTGCAAGTGTAATGCATGCATGTAAAATGTTCAGGGTGTGCATTCTTCAGCTTCCCAGAGCTGCCCAGTCACACTCACCTAGTCAAGGTGAAAAAAATCCTAATATTGTTCTCATCAGTTACAGAGCTCAGGATTTGTCAGAAGGAGGGACCTGTGCTTTTGTTGTTTCTGCCTCCAGTTAAGCTTTAACATTTTTGTGTAGAAAAGCTTTAACTTCTTTATGGTTTTGAAGGTTATTTAAGTGTAGTGAGCTCGGTTTCATACTGCTACAGTTCAGGCAGCAATCCTGTTGAGAAGGTGAAAGGCAGAAACATTTAGCTTTTGAGTCATTGCACCTTTTACACAGAGATGTAACCAGCTGCTGCTTCAGGCTGACACTCAAAGCCAGTGAAAGCTTCCAGGAGAAATGCCTGCTGGACACCTCTCCTGAGCACAGCAGAGAGCAGTGACACTCACTGATGCTGCTGCTTACAGCAGCGTGGGAGAGGTTACTGAACACTCACAGTTCCGTAGCTGATGCACTGATCCCCTGGGAAACAGTAAGTTCTGATGGGCATCAGGAAGCTGGAAATGGATAGTGCAGGATAAATTTGTCTGAAGTACAGTTTGAGATTTGGTGGGTGATTCTACAGACAGTGAAAGGGAGAACAGGCTTGGTGCTAAGCTCGACTGTCCTTTGGAGGAGTAAGGAGACACATTGCCCCAGGTTTTCATTGGAATAGCAAAAGTAAAGCAAAGCAGTGAGAGACAACTGTGTATAAAATCAACACTTTTAATAGGTTATATAAAAAAAAAATACAAACTTGACTTGAGACTTCAGTAGCAGATCAGCATTACCAAATTTAACTTTCTAAAGGTTTTTTCATTTCCCTTTCTTTTCAATGTATGTTTAAAATATCCTGTCTAGAAATTATCTGGTGCTGCTGGTATTTCATTCTACTGAACTATTGTTTTCATTTTGAGAGTCATCTTTTCCTTTCTTCTGAAATAAGACCTAGACTAAATACCAAAATTCTTTCACTGCATATTATGGCTGAGTGCACTAAAATATAAAAACCTTGATTTAAGGTTTTTTGTATTCGAAGATCATAGGCAAGTGTTCATTTGAAGGTTCAGTGGCATTTTGAAATGAGAACATCATATATAAAGATGTCAGAGATGGAGCCTCCCACAGTGAGGTTGAAAGAAGAAGAACAGAATGAATAGAAGAGTTTCTTGGTTCCAAGGAATTTTAACATCTCATTACTTGAGATTACTCTACATATAATTTTTCAATATTTTGTACGATAGACTGTGAATGTATTGGTTAAAATTACTTCATGCCTGGCATCAATTTAGTCTTATTCATTATCTCCCTTAAATAAAATCTTAAAAATAGCTGGTTTCAGTGAGTGAGCAATTTTCTGCTAGGTGCAGATTCTTCAACATTTCCCAAATGAACTTGTAAATGAAAGCAGAGTAGGACCCAGCAGCCCCTTAGCATTTCTTGAGCAGCCTGCTGTTATATGAGTTCAAGTAGTTATAATTTTTGCTAAATTTTACTGCATTGTAAACTATATTTTCTCGCATCCCAGATTTTCATAATCCTACAATTAAAGCTCCTGCTACCCAAATAAGTGATTCTAACCTTCTTATTCAAATGACTGTGATTATTATAATTTGATACATATAGTCAGTACTTTGATCAGTGTTCATATGTCTTCAGTAATCTAAAAAGTGTGACAAAAGTGTGGTTGCCTGAGGTAGGACTGGATTTTGAGCACAAGTGGAAGAACCTCTATATTTGGTCTAGCAGCAATCTTGAGCCATCCCCAACAGTGAAACTGAGGTCACTGAAACTTGTGTCCATTTCAAAACCTTCTGCTGTCGATACAGCTGTAAACACAAGACATCCAATGAATGCCTATGTATTTTCTTAAATATCTCAAGTTTTTAAAAACATCCCATTAAGACATGTACCATATGCTTTCTATCTTTGTACCAGGGGTTTAAAACTGTAATACTTGTGACCTTTAAAAGTAGAAAGCAACTTCTATGTCTTTTCTAGAGATCTAAATTAGGTAAGAATTGCATAAATGTGTAAAATTTAGAGCTGGTTGTCATATAATCACATTTCCAGAACACCTATTGAAAATACCAAATAAATAACTACATACATTTATGTAAGACAAATACATCCATCATTTACTACGTAACCCTTCTTATATTTGAAAGAGCTTATAAAATAATTAGTAAAACCCACAGATGCCCTCCTTCTGACAGTGAAATTAAATATTCCAGTTGATTTACATCACTATTTCTATTTCTTATGCTACCTGTGGTTGTTTCCCAATGCTTGAGAGAAACTTTCTGTTCTAGATACATCAGAATACCTCTCTGTGTCTGCTGCATGACATTTCTTGGAGAGGAATGGAGCAGCAAAAAGGAGGAAGGAGGTCTTAGAACTGCCTTCCATTTTCCTCCATGCCTGCTGGGGAAACCAGAGGTGATATCCTGGGGAGGATGTCAGGAAGAGCTTCCTCCTGTGAAACATTGTCTCATCCCAAAGAGGTTTTAAGAGCAGGTTCAATAACATCTGTCTTAGTGAGGAGTAGAGGTGAGATCCTCCACTGGTGGTTGAATAGAGAGGAGGTCCTTACAGAAAATGGTCCCTTTGACTCAGTGAGAAATTTGGTGTTTGGTAATACACAAACAGATGTTGAGAGTTGATATTAATCCATCAGTATTTGGGAAGCCTTGCTTTAGATAATCCTTCTAGCTCACCATTTCTGCCACGTTTTCCTGCCTGCCTGTCCTGCTTCAAATGCAGCTGATTTACAGTGAGTCACCAGCCATGCTCATACTCAGATCTTTGTTCCTTCCTTTCCTCACAGAGAGAAGACTTATTTTGTTGGTGGAAGCAGGGGTTGGATGGATGAGCTCTTTGCTTTCTCCAGTAAGAGGTGGGTGACCAAAAAAAGGATCCTTCCAGCTCACTGGGAAACACCACAGCACCTGACTGGCTCCCAAGGAAAGCTCCCTCACCAGAGGAGAAATAAAATAATCATATGCAAAAGAGAAATGCAGTCTGAAAAAGTGGGAATGGACTGAAATTAATAGTGAGTTTAGTCTCAGACAAGCCCACAAAAAACTCCGACCTTGGCACCTGAAAGCTGAGATAGTCACTCACAATATTGCAAACCTAATGAAAAAAATGCAGCCTTTCCAAACATTTCAAAACCTTCTTCTGTCTTGCACAGGACTTTATGCCTCCTCCTCTTCTACTAGCTCTGAATGGAGTTTTGCTCCTTATCAGGCAGCATTGCCAGTTCTTACAATTTTATCATGAATTCTGAGGTATTTGATGCTTTATTTAAACCCTCAGCTCCTAAAAATACAAAAAGAATTTTTTTGAGAAGGTAAAATGAAACTTTCTAGGTCTCATGATTATGTAGGAAGCTTGAAAGTGTGATCCCAGAAATATAGCTTAAGACTTAATCCCTCCACATTCAGAAGTCATCACGTGAATATAAAGAACCCAAGTGTGCTGGGGAGTTCAATTTTCTTGTTTCTTGGATTTTTTTTCTGATCTCATAGATATTATGCGCGTTTTCAGAATTTTGGGAAATCCAGTTGATGATCTGTCAAAGTTTGGAGCAGTGAATATACTGAATGAAGGTTGTAATATTTCTACTAAAGCTTCAAGCCCTTGTGAAAAAAGAAGATTGGGACTTCTCCCTGGAAAGTAGGGGTAAGATATTTGGTGTCTCCAGTATATGAAGCAAATCAAAACCAAAAACCAAACCAAACAAAAAACCACAAACAAACAAAAAACAAACAAAACCCCAGAAAAAAAATAAAAGCTGTTGAGCAATTACCTTTTAAGACTTTGCTTTAGATGCCTACAGTATTTAAAACTTACACTACTTGGTAGAATCTCCTGTGTTTAGCAGACACCACAAAAAGTTTATTTGATATTTTAAAATCTTTGGATTCTTTGGTAACTGGAAAACATGCAGATTTTTGCAGAAGTGTGAAAATGAGTAACAGAATCATTTGCCATGATTGCATGTTCATATTGATTCTGACAATAAATCCTTTGTCTTGCTTATATCTTTCTTCTCCATTTTGCCTTTGTGACCTGGCCCATGCTTGAAAACTCCACTGCTGTGTTTGGAGAGGACAGGAACAGAACACAGATTTTCAGATTTCCTTTAAGCAAGTTACTTTTCTGGCCCTTTTCCTCTTGAAGATAACTTTGAAAATCCTTACTAAAACTAATTGAGAAGGTTGAAAGCTTGCCTCAGATTTTTTTTCCCCGCCTAAAGCTTATTCAGAAGCCTCCTAGGATTGGGCTTTGGGGTCTGTGGGCTGCTCAAATCGAAGGCCAAATCCTCAGAGGTGCTGAGCAGCTCCAGCTTCTTGTTAGTAGTGGCTTCCAGCAACATCTGCAGCTCCTACAGGGATCAGGACTTTGCAGCTCCCAGCAGGCATTTGTTCAGGGCTGATACATTTTTATACTTCAGTTTCCCTTGCAGTAGGATGTTTTCAGAAGCCTGTCTCGTGTGCAGTAGCTCAGACCTTTTGCATATTGCTAAAGATCCTCCTCATGCAGCCTTGTGTTAGGAGGAATCAGGGTCTTACACACACTGAAATCACCCAGTTGTGTTTGCAGCCTCAGCCTGACAGTTTGCTTGCTTGGCCAGGAATGTATTTTGGGGAACCTTAAGCCTAAATTATTCCCCAGTTTGATGTCTCCTCTCCAGTAGTAAACACAGTTTCACTTGAAGTGGTTGACAGTGTGATCCAGCACCCTCCCCCCTCCTGTCCTTGTCACAATCACCTCTCTAAATGCTTTATTCATTACATTTTCATTGTCTTGAATTTATGCACTGAGGAAAGTGGGCTCCCAACATTATGAATGTTGCTTTCAGTCTGCTTAGCATGTCATTTTGCTGCCACAGACAGAACTTTCCCCTCTCCCTCAGATGTTTTCTGCTGAGCAGCTTGATTCCAGTTTCTGTTTTCTGCTCCACGTCCAAATAGTCTCCTTTTTACATCCCCTTCTTTTAGTGAAATCTATAAAAAAGTTACTAAAGTGAAGGATCAAATGTTGTAACAAATACATCCATGACAGCCCAGTGATAGCTGGTTCTGGTCACACACTGGTCTAAGCTGGCAATAACTGGTGATATCAATAATTACCCAAACTTATCTCAAGCAGAGTGGAGAAGCAACATGTCACTTGTTACATAGAAGCATAAATAACAAAAGTGATCTGAGTAATAATAATATAATAAATTGCATTTATATAATGATTTTGGTGAATGCAACTCAAAGTTTTCTAAATTGAATTATTAACTCTCTTTTACAGATGAAGATATAAAGTTGAAATGAGCTGCCCAGGTTCGTGCTGCAGGTGAGTGGTACAGCTCAGAACAGTCCAGTGAACTGTCTGGAGAACTCCTTTGGCTCCCTTATTATTTACCTTAGAAGTCTTCAAACAGTAAAATGAAAGAGAAGGGGACATGAGAGGAAATTAAACCATATAAAGACAACTAGTCAGCCAACTCTTCCTCCTCAAAAACACAAAATAAAAGTTTCATTCAATCCCAGCAATCCCAGATGTCCCCAATTAAGAGCAAAAGTAGGAACAGACAATTCAGGCCTTTTGTTGTTGTTTTTAAAAGTGGCTTTTCTATTGAAGCCATATCCATACATGTGATGCAGATCAGACTAATACTACACATTTCCAACTTCTAGTCTTTCTTTGTGATAACATTCTGTTCTGTGTTTGCCAAACAAAAGCTTAAACACAAATAAAAGTCAGAATACCAAATGACAAATTCCAGCACTAAGAAATTGAATAAACCAGCAAACCATATCCCATATCCCAATTTCTAATAATGGTGCTGTACATAAAGAAGTAAACAAGCTAAGAAGTATTTCCACTTGCTTCAAAACCCTCATTCTCTTATGGCAATGCAGGTCCAGGGGGAGTTCCATGAGGGTAAATGATGCAAACCTTGGGGAAGGGTGACTGGTTTGTGGCACAGCTCCTACAGGGATCAGGAACACCCAGCACACGTGTGGGAATGTGTGGCACTAAACATCCATCCCCAGATTGCACCCCTTGACTGGCATTATGGAAATGTTCACTCAGGGTCAGCCCTGCTATCCAAAAATAAACCTGGGGCTGATTACAGACGGCTTTGCACCGGAATCATGTGAAACTCGTGGGTTTGAGTCCAGAGGAAACGTGGGAGGTTCTTGTTGAGATTTTAAGTTCACTTGAATTTGGAAATCAGGATGAAACTTGGGGAGGGAGAGAGTGAACACACATGGATCCACAGGAAAGAATATGTTCAAACCAACCCTTGTGCAGTGCAGCTGCCAATGGCTTTATAAGAAATCCTCACTCAAAAAATTAAATCAAAACACATTCCTTTCTCTTAAATGTTCTAACTTTTAATGCTACCAAATATCCCTCTTTCCATTTTGGGCACTACCATTTGTTTGAACAAATTTAAAAAAAAGCATAGTGTGTTGCCCAGTGTCCCTACTGGAGCTCTAAAAGCAGAGGAAAAGTATGTTTTAATTAATTTATAAACAAAAGATTATTTCCTGCACTGCCAGCAAAAATCCTGTTTGCCGACAAGGTTCTGGCTTCAAACATTATCAGCAACTGGCAGGATGAGTCCTCTTATGTAAATGAATTCATTATTATTAATTTCTGCTGGTGCTGAACGATTTATGAACTGCTTTTCGAATATGGAAAAGTGGTTCATGAATCAGAGGGGAAAAAATGTTCAAAAAGTCCTGGGTCGATAAATAACAGTAGTCATTCATGAATCCCGCCCATGGTGTCTTTTATCTTCAGTAGGGAGAAGATCAAAATGATAAAATAGTAATGTGCCAACAAAAAAGGATTGAATGGGCAGAGACGGGTAACATTGTCCTCTTGGAGCCTTAATGGGCAGGGATGAATGGTGACAGACTATCCTTCACTGGCAGGCAGCTACACACTGTCATTCTCCCAAGGTGAAAATGTTCTTTTTTTCCTGCCACACAGAGCCAGAAAGACAGAAAAGGGGCCTGCTGAGCAGAGCCCCACTTGTCCCCCTGCCTCCACAAACATGCCCAAGCTGTGGGTGAGGGATGGTGCCTATCAAGGAACACAAGCCTGTCATGCACAGATGTTTTAATTGCAGCCTTCCCCAGGAATTTCGTGCTTCCATGTCTTTTACACCCCATCACTGCCAGTCTTCCAGGAGCTGGGATGGTACCCAGTTCTTCTCTACAAGGCAGTGCAGCACCAACTGGATTTTAAAGACTCTTATCGGATGAACAGGCATGAAAAGTGAGAACTGTGGCATCTGCTCAGCTGCCCCTGCTGTCTGAGCTTGCCACCAGCCCTCAGCAGATTAGGGCCTTAAGGATAGGACTGTATACAACAATTCACATTGGTCTTGCTTAATGAAGGCACTGCTGTTCACCTGCATTTGAAGGAATCAGGCCGAAACACAAAATGTCTCATGTACCAGGAGTGAGTTGTGGTGTTTTCTCCTTTAGGAAATCCTCTGATATGCAGGTGGTCACAAAGAACTGGGCCAAATTTATCTGCAATATAGTTTCACTCGAATCACAAAGTTGTGCCCAGAATGAGTTTATCCCATTGTTATTTCAGTGCAAAATAGGGGGCAACTCTATGAAAATGAGGTAGAGAGGTTCATGAGAAAACCTGTTCTCTAATTAGTTTTTCTTTCTGTAGCTTTGATATACAAAGAAACTACAAGTGCATATTGTGATTGTTTGCTCTTAAGTGGCTTTGCTCATCTAATAACTTCAAAGTCCTTTCAGGTGTTAGTCACAACACCCTGGGAGCTATGAGGAATTCTATTAGCACTAAAGGTGAAGAAAACAAAGGAGAAGTTACTTGCACAAGGTCTTGAAAAGATTTTAGCAGACTCAGTAGTCAATCTGGAATAATTGATGAGTTTTCCTATGGAACCAATAGTCAAAAGTGTCTTCCAGAAGAGGAAAATAAAATTATAGATTTGTAGCTGGTTTTTAGCCTTATTCTTATGTATAATTCAAACTAATATTTTGTCCATTTTCTTTATTTCAGATTGCCAGAGGACAAAATCTTATGCTTCTGAGCTCAGCAATGAAGTTTTAATCACCCCAACATACATCTTTCCACAATATATATTTTTCTGTCTACCAAAGACATAATGGCTGCTCCTTTTATGGGAAACCAGGATTTAATCCAGTAAGTCTGTGAGAATCAATATTCTTGTGAAATGACACCATGTTGAAGTTATTTTATGTTATGTTGATGGTTAGCTAATTTTGTAATGGAGACATTTCTTCTAGAAGCAGACATAGTATAATTTAGTGGTAAAAACGTCAATCACAAGGGGTTGAACACTTATGTCAGGGCAGGAAGAGGGCAGATTTATTGATGGAAATGTATCTATATACTCTTTGTGGCACTTTGACCTGAAATATCCATTTTGGTTATAATTTTGTTTTGTGAAAATGACATCAACTGCAATCACTAATGTAAAAATGACACTGGAATGCTTTGTTCCAGAGGCCTGATTTAAAAGTCCTGCTGCTGTTTGTTATAGTAACAGCTTCTCTATAGCAAGGAATTAAGGTACTCATTTCACTGCTCCTTTTCTCTGTTTGTAGGATTTTTTAATGGATGACAACATCAGAAAAAAACCCACAGAGTTCCTTTTCTACTGTTTATAATTGTTTAAATAATAAATATGTAGCACGTTTTCTAATGACATTGAAATAACCAAAAGGAGACATGGTGCTCTGGTTGGTGCTATATGTGGATATATTCCTGGGTGGCTTTTCTTCATAATGCCAGTTAACCACCCACCCAAAGCCATAAAAATTAACAATAGGAATGGGTAGGAGAGGATGGAATAAAATAAGTACAAAAGTTGAGGAAAAATAAGTGGCAAGGATGGGAGACAAAGAAAATGCACAGAGCAAAATACAGGGAATAAAGGGATGTCTCATCTGTGACTTCAGCTATTTTTTAACAAAATTACAAAATCCTTATCAAGTCAACGGACTTGGATATTATTACTTCAGATTTACAGTGGTGTAACTAAAATAGAATCTGACCAACCCTCCTCTTAAATAGGAAAAAATCATTAGGAGCAACATGAATTTTACAGAGAATCTGTGCTATAATGTGAAGTATTGGCTATTGTCTATATTCTACTGTACTATCCTTCCCCAAATAATGCCTTTTGCCAAATGATATTGTGATACACTAAATAGTAAAGGCTTAATCACTGAGCTAGTCCTGAGAAATCTGCACTTTAGTGTCAAGTGATTCTAATGCAATTGAAATTTTAATTTAGGATCAATAAGGGTGGAGTCAAGCTTTCTTATCTTCTCCCCTTCCATATACACCCCTTGCAGGACTGTCATGCACAGCCAACAGCTCACTTTTCTCCAACAATCAGGTTTTTTCACTGAGATGTACAAAATTCATAATCTGCTTTGTAAATCTTAATTCTTGGCTCCTTTTCAGGCAAACAAAATGACAGAATCAGAGACCATCCAATGTCCTGCTCTGGTGAGTCATAATGATTTTATCACTTAAATGTAGAAAAACTTAGAGTCTGGGTAGGTCACAACCTTCAAGCAGGACTAAAAGTGGGAATTTGTCCTATGTTTTAAGGCCATGATCCCCAAAGATGTTTATTTTGAGTGGTGTTCTAGGCTTTCTATAAACTTGACTGGCTGGAAGCAGTTCTCAAACAACTAAAGGCTGCTCATTAGCACTGCTCATGACATCCCTGCTACAACAGGTCCATAGGTACCAGTACAAAAGTCTATTTGCACACTGCCTAGAACAGCTTGTGCACAGGTTGCCTGTCGTGTATCTCCATGTGGACTGGGAGGAGGAGGAAGATCTGGAAAGCATCTGATCCTCACAAAAGTTAGGACTGCTCTTAATGAGTGGTCACTGACCTACACGCTGAAGAAGAATCAAAATAAGGCTGAAATTAGGCTCACTTTCACATTTTGCCATCAGATCATGGAGAGTTATTATGTGCTGCAGAGAAAGTCTGACTGGCAGGGAGATTAGAACAAGTTCTTATTTAAAAAAAAAAAGAAAAATGTGGCTAATGTTTTGGTTGTTTGGTTGTGCTTTAAAGCAGAATTTTTGTTGTGTTTTTTTCTTAACCCTAGACATTTTAGTTCTGCCCATTTGCATAGGTAATATTGCTATCGTATTTATTCACACTGCTCATAAAAGAGCACATCACAAAAGTGCCTGGAAAATAAAACTCCAATGAGAAGGGACCCATCAAGTTTAAATGGAGGTTTATATTGCAGCATTATGAGCCAGAGGCTTGCACATTTGCAGCTCCCATGGCAGAAAGTGAAACTCTGAACAATTAAAGCAGCACAGACATCCTGCCCTAAAGGACTGTAAGCATTTAAAAAAGCAGCCATGACCTCTCTTTACTGGGCCTGTTTTCTATTTAATTTACAGTCTTTATTAGCCAAGAAAATCTTGGCTGGATCTTAGTTGAAGTGATGAATATACAAGCATTTTGATCTACAGTTTGGGCCACTTCAAAGTATTCTTTACTTTATGATCATTTGTAATCAAGGTCAGAGCTCTGGTGGTAATTTAGATACCACCTAAACATATTTATAATATAAAAATTGCTTTGCAGTAGCATGCACACTGTCCTTTCTATTTTTGCTCATGGTAAGATTGGAGTTGCAAGTGCTCAGGTTCTCAAAAAGTTACTCCTGTGAGCATGTGTAAGCAGCTCCATACAGAAGTTTCTCTTACTCAGTTCCCATAATGACACACAAAAAATGGAGCATGTGTACGTGACAGAAAGAAATGTTTTGTTTTCATTGGTTTATTTATTGAAGTATGAGCTTAATACCTTTGTAGGGAGAAAAAAAAAAGTCCCTCAAAGCCATAAAACCTTTAAAGATGAGTTTTTATTCTCTTTGTCTTCTCTGTTTCTTGATTTTCCGTATTATTTGCTCATGCACCGAGGAATAAGCAGTTTCAGAAGTGTTCCCCTTTTCAAGTACAGGGACTCTTTCAGGCCAGCAGCATCTTGCAAAACAGAAACTAAAGGTGTGACCACGGTTTGAACTCCATCATCTCAGGTTCTAGGTCCATTTCTTCCTAGATATTATGTCTTTCTAGGCATTATGTCTTTCTACATCTTTCTCTCTAGACTTCTGCTTGCAAGGACAGATCTTCTGATTCTTGTACTTCATTTCTACAGTCTGACATTTGGACAAGCACAACATTCACTTGAACCCCAGCACTGAGACCCAGTTTCCTCAGTCTGGGCAGGCACAGACCTTGTCCATTCCCTCTGACACTGCTGCAGGGGTGCATTTTCAAAGTTAATATTGCATCATGCACCCTTTCATCAGCTCCTTCTTTTCTCTTGCAGCTAAAAACATCCTGTGGGTGTTTTAAGCCCCACACAGGCTCTTCCTGGGCCACTTGTCCCTATCACATCCATGAGGTACTGACAGACCAATGTGCATCCACTATTCACAACAGATTTCATCCTTGATGCCTTAAATCTTAAACTGTACTCGTTTTGTTTCCTTCTGTGAGGGTCCACTCCTATAAAAATCTGCCAAGCTACTGCACTTGCCCTTCTTCACATCCTCCCTTAAAACTCTCCTCTGCTGTGACACCTTAAAAAAAATGATAGTGGTTAAGCAGCTGATGTGCTGTGACTGCATAGTGATCATAATTATCTCCCAGTTACCTTGTCATTTCTGCCCCTCTCCCCATCTGTTTGCTGTCACTTGTCTTTTGCTTAGATCAAAGACTCTTTGGGGTATGGACCATGCCTGTATTTCCTGTGCTTTTGGGTACTGTCCTGAAGAATCTCTGGTTCTAGGCGCTACTGCAGTGCACATAAATAAAAATTGCTGTTTCTAAAGTAAAATCCTCTGCATTTTTGTGTGCATAAATTATAGCCACATCCTGTAATCCATTTTTCAGGCTAAACAATTGACTTCAATGGGAGTTGAGCCAGGGCAGGAGTTGGCCTATAGTCTTTGCTCAAAGCAAGCAACATAACATATTATTAATCACCTTAAATAGAGACTATCACATTCAGTGATGCAATCCTACCTGTGGATAAAATGAATACCTTTCCAAAAACCTTATGACTTCTCTCATTTACACTAGGCCAGGCTGCTCTTAAGAAAACTATTGTTCTGCCAGGGATAACAAGATTGCAGTGACTCCCTGGTCATACTGCCTTCATGTTGGTTGCTTGGGGGGTTTGCAAAAGGGTGGGGAATACCCAGAAGAGTCTATAATATGCCACCCTGTCTTTGCCCAAGGGCTCCAGAGGTAGTTCTTCCTTCCCAGTCAGAGCTTTATCTCCCATTAGAGCAACAGCCCTTCTGTGGGCTGTGGTTTTGAATTTTATTCTGAATTTTGTTAAAATTCATCTCTATCCATACTGCAACCACAGCCCTAGAGCTGCTGGCTACAATTCACCAAAGTCTGAGGGAAGGAATCAGTATGGCCAAGAGTGAAGCTTGAATCTCCAGCTCTCTGGACGTGCCTGCATCACAACTGCTGCTGGGGAGAGGTGTTTGCAGAGGCCACTGTCTCCTGTCCTGCTCCTAAGGAACGACAGCTGTGTCCTTCCTCCCATGTAACTTGGAAGAGCTGCAAAAGGAGAGGGAAGCCAAAGTCAAAAATAAAAACATGTGCAAAAGCAATGAGCAAAATCTGCCAGGTTCAGGGAGCCGTTGTATTGCTGGAGGTGAGCCAGAAATCTGTGGAAGTCCCCTGTTAATGCTGTGGCTTGGTTGCAATTGCTTCCCCCCACACCCCACCCCTTCCTTCCCCAGGTAAATCTCATCTTGCACGTGTAAGGCAGACCTCAAAAGGCACACACACTTTTTTTTCCCCCCAGTTATAATGTTTGTTTTACAGGCTTTCTGCCTGAAAGTATATTTTCCTCCTCTTCTCTTGCAAATTTTGGGGCTTCCTAAGTTGCTGATGTGTGAAAGTCAGACAAGCCCTTAACACACTCAGTCTGTATATGCTTACTTTCTACTCAAATTGATTGTTATTTTAACAAAGTGCTAATCTTAAATAAATGTTCATAGATCAGGTTGCTTTCCACTTTCTGCCAGTGTTTAGGTCATTAGATGCTGGGCTGGAAATGAACCATGCAGATAAGACCTCATGTTAAATATTTGGGATTTTTTTTATAAAGGGAAAAATTCAGGAAGGATAAGAATCTCATTGCTTCAGAGCAGAATATTGACTTTCTAGCACTAGGAAGGAACCTTCTGTTGGCCATCATCAGGAACAAGGTGATCCTGGTCTGATTCAGAACTCCCTGCTTCCACTGGCATAAGGAAAGTGCTTGTAGCAAAATTACTCCAGTGGAACAAAGCATTTATATGGGAACATTTATATGGTAAACTCCAGGTTCCTCTCTAGCCTTTTACAAAAAGACACAGAAAAGGGTGTTTTTCTGGAAAAGGGTGTTTTTCTAGAAAAGGGTGTTATGGTTTGTGGGTTTGGTTTTCTTTCTCCCTCAAAGGACATAAGAACTGTATAAATTTATACTGAACTCATTCTTTACTGTATTCTCAGGAATGTGTCTCTACATGCATATATTTTGGGGTTACTTCAGTCAATTCTTTCTGTGTTTTTGGGGAGAAGTTCATTTAAATATTTTGAGTGGAATACTGTGGGATATCTGAAAATTGCCTGTTCTTTCCTTTCTGAGAAAAGCATGCAGTACTGAGTAGATAAAGCAAAACTTCATATTTATTTTAGATAATTTAGTCTCTAATTATACAAAAGTGATGTGAGGGAGATACACAGAATCTGACCCAGAATTATGACTAGAAAATAATAATATTATCCTAATTAAAAACCATATAAGAGTTTGTTATCCAGCCTCAAATCCCTGACAGACTTGTATGCTCAAATAGTCACAGCATTTGCAGGCTAAAGATTTAGTAAAAGTTTCATGGAAAAAAAAATTCCCTGATGAATTCTCAGTGTTTTTTAATATTGTGCCTCTCCTATAACAATGATGGCTTTTGGGGACTCTTGCTCACTTATGGGACATGTGGGTCATTGGAAAGCTTGAATATTCATTATGAGATGAGCTGGAACTGGATGTGCAATATGTTTGGTTGAGAACTAAATTTTATGTAAATTCTACAGTGATGTTTTCTGGCTCAGTTAGAATCCATTCTACTGTTTATCTTTATACTAATAATGGTCTCTTGGGCTTCTTTTTAAGCCTCTCTGTATATTTTTTTTTTTTCTTTTAAAATGAAAGATGAAGATCCAAAGAAAACTATTTTTAAAGATAGAAATAGAAACACTAGGTAAAAGGAATTAGCAATGCAATCTCTGCATATATTATGTGGAAATCTACTGCAAAATTGCAGCTTGGAATAGGATATTAACTGTTTCCTGTTTGAACAGTGTTGCTGCTTTGGTCCCCTATTTTTAAAAAAAACCCTTTGGGTCTGCTTTTTATATCTATTTCTGGATATTTTTTTGTAATATTTGTTAAAATATTCCTTCTCCAGAAGGGTAAACCCAGTTCTCTGGAAGAAATAAAATCTGTGGCATAGCTCTGAAATGAGAATTAACCTTGATTACTACAGTAATTTACTAATCAAAACTGGAGACCTGCTAATCAAGCCTGAATTACCAGCTGCTTGATTTTTATAGTGACATAACCAAAACTGAACATTTGGTAAACAAGAGTCTTATTTATGAGGGGGGGAAATTGGCATATGGCCATATTCATCTTAAAATATTTATCACTATATTGTTGTGATTTCCTCATCAGCTGATGCAGGCATAACTTCAGCCATCCACCTCACCCTGGAAAGATGAACATTTCATTTTAGAATTGGAGTCAGAGTAGACTATTTCACATTTTAAGGGGTTTTCTGATCTACCTGTTGGTCTTGGACCCCGGGAGGAGAACGACTGATCCACCACAAGAGCCTTGTGTTGTAGGGCTGGTCAGAAAAGCACCTTGGAATAAAGGGAGCAGAAAACTGGCAGCAGGAACAAGAGGGATGGAGAAGTGCCAGCGAGCAGACAGCTGGGAAGAGCTGCAGGAGGAGATGGCAAAGAGCATCCACAGTGAGCCCAGGGCTGAGGGGGAGCAGGAGGCTCTGGAGAGAGGGAGAGGACCCAGGGGAGATGGGGGGAGTGAATCACCCAGGGCCTGACAGAGGGAGGCACTGACTGCTCCTGTGAGCGAGTGCATCACTTGTACAAATGGACAACGTGCCAATTATTGCAGCCTTTCTGATGGGTCTGGGATTTTTTTTTAAAGTAGTTGTCTGGTTTCCATAAGTGCAACTAATTTCATGTTTTTAATCATTTCTTTTCGGGCTGATTTCTGCTCATTTTTTCCCAGCTCCCAGATGGCATCCTGTATCCACTGACACAGAAAATAATTTCCCCAGTATTTTCTGTAATGAATGACCTATTATGAACAAGCAGGAAAAACCCATATTGTGCAATTCTTCCATAGAATAACTGACCATTAATATAAATTGAGAGAAGCCCCCAAAATGGGAATATTTTTTGTTGTTGTTTGAGCTGTGTACAGTATTTTATTGAGGTGGCTTGTGTGTTTTTTTAAAATGTCTTGTTCAAATGATATTGCCATGGATAACTGTGCTGTTAAGAAGGTAAAAGGATAAAGAGTGCAGATTTTGGGGATGGATCCTGTAAGTACACTCAGAATGACTTAGAATATTTGGAAGGCCTACAGTATAAGAGGGAAATAAGTGGTGTAGAAGTTTATCAGGGGGGGTATTTCCCCCAACAACTGGAATAGGACTCAGCTCCACTCCAGTTCACATCCCTGCTTCCCCCTAAAGCCACATCTGTGCACCCAGAAACTTTCCTCAATATTGCCTTACATATTTAGGTTGACTTTTACCCACCATCAAAACTTTAGAAGCCCAACAAATCCAGCTGGAAATTTGGATTATTTCAAGCTACACTGGAAGATAACAGGAGCTCCACAGAGAGAAGGAGCATATGAAGTCACTGAGGAAGGAGGCTGTGATTGCTAGAGAGAAAGGCCAGAGAAAACAACAGAAGTAGCAGCAGAAAAACTGGGAAGAAGGACCAAAAATGGTAAAGTGACACAATAATGCTCTGAAGCAAGGGAAAATTATGAAAGCGTTCATTTATTCATTTTCAGCCAAAGGAAAAAACTAGGGCATGAAAAGAGGAGGGAAAAAGAAAGAACAGAAAGTAAAACATGAAGGAAAAAGGCAGCAAAGAAATAGGAAATTAAGAGAGAGGAGAAACAAGTGCTGGAAGTAAAAGAGGTGGATGGTGGGGGAGGAGGCAGCACAAAGAGATCCGACGTACAGGGCTTTTAGGTAAGTGAATTTTATTTGTGTATGTCATTTCCTACTTTTTATTGCATTTCTTTGGCAACCATCCCACAGTTCCATAACCTAGGGGTGGGTGGGAGGAGGTGGCTAAGAGGGCAAAGTGGTAGTTTTTGGCAGAATATTGACATGACTTGAGTCAGGTCGTTACTTGTGGTTGTCATTAGACAAATAGTGAAACTGGGTTAATGGGGCAGGTGTTTATGAATCCTACAGGCTAGAGGAGGCTCAGCTTTCAAAACCTGACTCACACACAAAGGGAGAGGCCCAAATGATTCAGAGCACTGAAAGCAGTGGTGAGCAGTGATTTCAGTGCTGCAGGGGCCACGGGGACCTATTTCGGATTTATGAGATGGTTCTCAACTGTCAGATGTGCTTCACCCTCCCAGCAGACCTTGGAAGGTGGACACTGAGTAGGTTTTGGAATTGTTAAATTCCTTCTCTGCAACCATCAGATGGAGATATTTTTTGTAGTGCAGAATGAGATCCTGAAGCAGAGGTATATGGCAAAATATGACTTGCACGGAAAATGTTGTGAACTCCATCTTTTCTGAGTGCCTTGGTTTATTTTTGCCCTCTGCTTGACTCTTTACAGGCTTTTTTTCCTAATTATCTTGAATTTTGAGTGGAAACATTTCTCAAACATACAATGTCAAATGAAATGAGTTAGGATTTTTGAAGACTTTAGAACACATGCAGAAGCTGCCATCCTGAGTCAGACAAAATGTCCATGTGGACCAGTGTTTTCCCTCTGAGACTGAGAGGAGCAAATGTCCAGGGAAAAAGTGTATGAACTCTGATATATCGCTCATCCAGAGCAATCCTTCTTCCCCTGTGTGCTCCTGCCCTCTGAGGATCAGTGTCAGAGACATTTTGATTTGGAGGCTGGATCTTGATCATCATGTTTAGTAGCCAGTGATGGATTTCGTTTGCATGATTTCATGTAATCCCTTTTATGGCCCATTTACACTTTTGACCTCCACACCATCCTGTGGCCATGAGTTCTGTAATTTAATTATGTGCTGTGAGGATAAAATACTTCTTTTGTTTGTTTTAAGACTGATGCCTGGTCATTTAATTGGGGCTCCTAGTCCTTGTATTTGTGGCAACTGTTGAATAATGGCTCTATATGTTAGAAATTAGGTTTTTGAAATAGAAAATCTCTCTTGCAATTTTAAAGCCTTATGATCAGGCAAGCTCCTCCTCTTGTGAATCCTGCCATGAAAAATGGAAAAATTCCCAACTCCAACTGCAGCCTGATGAAATTAGAATTAATTAAAGCAAAAGTAGTTTTATAGTGTTCATGCTGCACAGATAAGTAGCCTTAGACTTATATGTCCTATATGGTTCATGTCTTATGTCACATCACAGTGCTGTTATCAATTCCATAATATGTGAAATAATCCATTTGTAAATGCCATGATCTGTGGCACAACTATCAAGTCCTAAGTGTAGCAATGGGAGAGTGTGATCACTGAGTTCTCTGCAACAACAAGAAGGGGAAAGGCCTGGAAACCTCAATTAAAAAACAGGGGCTAGACTTGGAACGAGTCACCTGAGCATGGGCAGACAGCAGTGTACAGTGAGGGTGTGAACTCACAGCTCCTCAGGAACTTTGGTGATTTCCATGTTCACATGCCAACTCCCTGGTGTCTGATGGAACTGTGGTTGTTTCTTTTCGAGCTGCCCCTCAGCAGTGCTGTGTTTGGTGCTGAGTGAGAGCCTGCACTGGGTGCCTGCTGTGGGGCAGCTGACAGGGCTGTGCTGTGCACCTGCTTTGGCCTGTGGTGATTTCATTGTGCACCTCCACCTCTGGGGTCCCTGGCCAGGTAGAGAAGGAGCCAGTAACTGTGTGGGCTTGTCTGGCACAGCAGCAGGAGAGGAGAGGGCCTGAGGGAGCTGGAGAACCATCCTGTGTGCAGGAAGCAGCGTGGAAGGATCTGTGCTTTCTCCCAGTTTCCATATTTCACCCTGTGCAGGCAGGAGCAGGAAAGAGAGATGATGTGAGGCAGTGTTTCCATCTTCCTACAGCTGGTAGTTATCCAGCATCCTCTCTGCAGCATCTTCCAGTTCTGTGTTATTGTGTATCATTCCAGTCAGATTGCTTCAGAGACAGACAAAGAACAGATTCCAGGATAAACTCAAAACTGCTCCAGAAATGCACTGTGTGTGGCAGTATTTGGAGCAGTGGTGAGAGGTTAAAAAAAGAGTTTGACCCTAACCAAAGAACCAAATTTAATGTCAGAGAATTTAATGCAACACAAGGTGTGGTGGAACAAAGACTGTTGGGGGGTCCCGTTTATATTCAGTTAGGATGAGCAATATTCAGCACTTAAAAAGAAACAGTGTAATGGTTTTCACTGAATTGTATGAAGAAACAGGATAGCTTTAACAAATATCACAAAACATGTCACAAATCAATTGTATTGAAAATATATTGGGTTTCTTTAAAAGAAAAGATCAGAAAAGGAAGCGGCACAAGCAGGAGGAGAGACAGCACACAAAGATTTACTTCTGAGTGCTACAAAATATTGAACTAAAAATAACATTAAAGATGAAATTTGCAATGAATCTCAAGCTGCTAAATTCCCAAAGGCTGGGTCTGCCAAAGGCTCTGTTGGTTTCCTCTGTTCTTTTCTGTCTTTATTTAAATATTTTATACAGTTGTCTATGTTCATGTGTAGCGCGAACTGTCATTTATATTTCAGTCCACTCTAAAATGGATCTTAGACTATCTCAAGCTGTGCACTGCAGAGAGTAGTTTTGAACTGAGAGGTAAGTTGAAGTGGTAGGGACAAATGAAGA
Source organism: Pachyramphus minor (assembly GCA_013397135.1). Lineage (NCBI taxonomy): Eukaryota > Metazoa > Chordata > Aves > Passeriformes > Tyrannidae > Pachyramphus > Pachyramphus minor. Next base: position 23,464 of record VYXB01006404.1, on the reverse strand, counting down.
CTGATATTTAATGTAGTTTTTGTGTACTCATATTTTGCTGTCATGTATTTTGCCTTAAAACCGATCTGTAATTTGCTGCATTTTGTGACATTATGATAAGATGTGATGCGAGTGTGGGTTCCATTTAGCAAATACATTGATGTATTTTTGAGTCAGAGTGGCTGAATTCTGAATTCTGACCTTGGGGTTTAATGTTTAGCAATAACAACATGCAAGTTTAGATCTGCAGTCTTGAATGCCCCTCCTTGTGCTTTGGGCTTGCCAAGGTCAACTTTTTAATATTAGACAGTCTTGAGCTTATTTTAGATTCACTCCTGTGGTAGGCCCACAGGGTGCTTAATATCCTCACCACTCCATTGTCTTAGGAATACAGGGCTCACCTTACATAAAAAAACTGGGACTCACTGTGGAGCTGGATGCTTCACCTTGGGAGAGATCCCTCACCCTTCTGGTGTTGGGGGGGAAGCAGAGAGACGTGTTTTATCCCCTACAAAGACAAATTGCAGCAGCCGTGGTGGCTGGGACGCAGTGAGAGCTTCCTAATTGCTCCCTGCAGGGACACAATAATGCTCTGTGGGGCTGGAGGGGGCACAGGAGGCAGAGCTGAGCCCCCAGCCCAGCAGGGCAGGGTGGTGACACCGACGGGCTCCGATCCCAAAGGGAGAAAGGATTCCCTTAGGGGATGGTGCTGCTGCTGTATCCTGACCTTAAGTCAGTCCTGCTGCTGTTAGATTAGGTAAGAAATTTTAAGATATATTAAGGGGGGGATTCTGGTGGGATTCTGCATTGTTTTTTACACCAGCATGAGGAGGAACAAAATTTGTAGTGTTGGACTCCATTTGATCGATTCTTATAAAAGAAAGAATTTTATATAATGATGTTGCTTTCTTGCTTCTGAACAGTAAGTCATACAGAATAAAAATTTTAAATAATGGCTATTAGATTAGGAAGTCTAAGAAGCTGTTGCTAGTTGGGAGCTTTGACTATTAAAAATTGATAAATTGCCACTGAAATACAAGCAGCTCTGCAATATGATAGATCAAAGTTCATTTTTTCCCCTAATGCAGAGTTAAGATGAGCAGACTTACTTTTTGCTCGTCTTCTTCGCAGATCAAAAACATTCTTTTCTTTTTATTTGAGTGATCAGTTTACTAGAAGAGCCCAGTGTATATGTTGTGACTGTAGTAAAATTCTTATTCACAAGCCTTTAAGTAGTAATACAGCATTTTGGCATTATTCAAACCTCAATACATCTCAGCACTGCTGTCCAAACTGTAGAGCATGTCTCCTCCACATAATACAGATGTAAAGGTAATGAATTATAGTGCATGAAGTGATCTTTCTTAAAATATTTTGACCACATTATTAAAAAACTAACCCTTCTAAGTAGTGCTTCCACACCAAGTTAGCAGAAATACTTCAGCATATTGTGTTTTAGTGGACTGTATTCCATAGAAAGGACTAGAATGACTGAAATGTAAACCTTGGAAAGACATTTTGCTCATGGCTTCTTCCAAATCTACTATTTGCATGTCAATGTAGCTATATGAGTTTTTATTTTTTGCGTGTAATAAATATATATTATTATTTTCCAAGCATTTATAAATCCACTCTGTGGTAATTTGTATTTTTTAAAACCCGTATAAATTAAGTAACACTAATCTATGTAATGAACATGCACCATTAAACACTTTTAAGGGCATCAAATATAATCATATCCTTCAGAAAATATTTCTAACATGTGTGATTTCCAACCCACTAACTCACTTGTAACTTGTGTAAAAGCTGCAGTTGATAACAAGGTCTTGTGTATCTGGATCTTTGGGTAAACAGTGTCTGCCAGTGTAGCTGGAGGAGACAGACATTTCCATTTTTAAGATCAGTTCTGTGAAGAAAATCCTTGTGTGGGTGTCCCCAGCCTGGCAGCTGCTCTGAGGTCGGGCACAGTGTGCACACACTTCATCCAAGGAGGAGGGAAATCCTGCCTGTGGCCCCGGGAGGGTTCAGTGCAGCAAAACACTCAAGCACATAATTAGTTCTAAACTTGAGGGCCGATATGTAAGTTAGAAATATTCTTTGCTGAAAAACATATATTCTGGAAGGAGGTATGTAATGCATGAAAATAACTTGTATGGGAAAAACACTTGGAGATAGCTGGATAGGAAATGATGGAAGCCTTTGATTTCAGTTCAAGGAATGCTTACAGTTACAGTATTTTATGTCACAGTAGTCTTCAGTAGTCTGCCACACTCTGTATCTGGCCATGAGATTTTCATCTATGTAGTTTTATTCTTTGGAATGTAAAGATTTACCATCTCTGAGCCTGATTTGGGTCATCTTTGAGTTGATCACAGAAATCCCAACTTTGCTCTCAAAGGGCATGATTGGACCACTTAACATTTATTTCAGCCTTGCAGAAGGACATAGTCCTGATTTTATATATAAAGTATGCCAAAATAAGATTAGGAGACTTTATGAACATTGCATGGTAAGTCAGTGGCATGTAGTCATAGAACTGAGAATTCCTTCCTTCCTGACTCTCACTTCCTTGTTTTATACTGTACTTTGGATAATGTGTCTGCATTCCCACAGCAATATTCTTCTGGCACACAATAATGCAATAGTTTTGAAATATGCTTTTCATGTGATGTGTGAAAACATAAAATCTATAGATGTGCAGTATACATGGATAAAAGAATTCATATTACAATATGTAGCTACAAGGATAATAAATGGAAATTGATGAAAAGGGAATCTTTCTACTGCTGGGATTTTAAAGAATTAGACAAATGTGTGCAGTTCAAATAAGGCAGAATTTCTGCTTCTTGTCACAGGAAGAGCGATGAACATGTATCAGAAGAGAAAATCAGCTGCTGCTTGGTAAGTACCCTATGATTTTTCTTGACTGCTGCCATTTGGGCCCTACCAAGTCCAGTACTTGCTGTGCAGATCAGGGCTGCTGACTCCTTGCACGTTCATCTGCCATATGAAAAGACAGTCTTACAAAAACTAGAACTATAACAACACAATGCCAACTATTCAGAAATATTTTCATTAGTTAATTTGCTTTGCAAGTGGGAGCTAAATCAGTCTATTGGTGAAGTTAATTCTTGGTCCAGCCTTTTCACCTTGAAGGCAGGAGAGAATCCCAGAGAAGTGACACTGAGTGCTATTTTTCTCCTGTTTTTATAGGCAGTCATTGCACAGTGCAATATGAGGTGAAGCAAGTCTTTGATCTAAATATTTATGCTAAGTGGTTTTAATTCTTCCTATTGCTGTTGTTTCATAGCAGTGGCAGTAGGAATAGCCTAAGTAGGAGTGTTACTGGAAGTCTGTGTAAGTAAGGGTGTGCCCAAGGAGCTCATTAAAGGGTAGCACTCGGGAGATGATGCCCTATCCCACTGGAATCAGCAGGACACAGGGACTACATCCCGTACCATGAATAACAAAAGAAAGGGTAGTTTACATTCTTTGATACATTTCTGCTCGATTAACCCCCAGTGGGATTTTACCCCTCCAGTCACGTTTTTCTGTTCCTCTAATCTTCCTTTGTATTTGCTCACTGACCCCGAGCATGTATTTGACTTGTGACCCTATTTCTGTTAATAAAATACGGACCATCTGACCAGCATTCACACCACTCAGCTACAAGGTGATCATTACCTCATTGTAAATGCTCTGAGTTAGCAGCTCCCAGTGCAAGGCTGGTGGTTGGGTGGGCTGGAGATAACCAGTGGAGGCAGCAGAAGCATGATCTGAACTGTGATTTCAAAACCAAACTGCAGATAATAAACTCCTTCCAAATATGTAGCTCTGTCCGTAGAAGAATTGTACATCTCCTTATGTATTGTTCAGCTATTAATTAGTTGATAATGTTTAGGGGATTATGGCATGACAAAAAACAATTATAGCTATAATGTGGAAATTTTCAGTGTCTGTATGGGTGGTAGCTTATAAAATCAGAATGATCCTATTTCCATTTTGGGTTATCAATTATAATAATATGCCTCATGAAAAAAATACATCAGCACTCAATGGTAATAATTTCAGTATAATGTTTTGAGGCTAAATTAACACTTGAAAGCATAGGTGAGCTCTTTCCAAGCAAATATTTGTTTTTAAAGCAGTAGCAAACAGGCAGGGTGGGGGTTTTTTTTTAAGAAAAGTCATAGTAGTGAACTTATTCATGCTTTCACCAAATCCTTAAACCATGAATCTTTTGAAAAACACTGTTAATTGTGTGTTACATGAAAAAATCATGCCAAAGCCATTTATCAGATATGTAATCTGTGTCTCTGTTTTGTGACAGGAAGCCATTATTTCCACTGAAAAAACAAATCCGTTAAATTTGAACTATTAGATTACAGCAGGGTTAAGGCTGCTTCTGTGCTGTAGAGTCACATCAGGGTCACAGCCCAGTTCTAGAGATGTACTGCAAGAGCTTCATATCTGATTAAGACAAAAAAACTGATAAAAATGTAATGCAGACTAACAATATGGAATTATCTGATGCAGTTTGGGGGGATAGGGGCAGGGGGTATAACATCATTCAGTTTATTTGCATATGTTTGTTCTTTCTACTGAAATCAATCTCTTTGAAGGAAGCAAGAAAACTTTAGAAAAAGAAAATATTATTAATGCTGGTAAGAGAACACAGAAGAAAATCTTTAGTAAACATTTCTTTTCCAGTGTTGATTATCATTCTGTCTAATGTTTATTTTCATAGTTTTCTTTGATCCAAACACAAATAACAATAAAGTTAGCTCCACTTCTTTGAACTAACAAAACTATACTGTGGCCAAATTTGGATCAAATTTTTAAGTGGCTTTTTTGTTTTTCTTCAAAGCCACATACCAGATTTATAGAGTAGATATTAGCATAACTCACACCCTCTCCTGTATAGGAATGTTCCTATGGCCAACACAGCAATTTACCTGCTGTGGGCCTCCTTCTGACTGTATTGAAAGGCTGTGAACACCTTGGGCACCCTCACAGGCAGGGCAGGGGTGGCAGAGCACCAGCTGTGTGCCCGTGGGGCAGCTGGAAAAGTGTTGTCACTGCTCCTCACTGCTGGGCCAGGACCAAGCACAGGTTCTGCCTTCACAGTCTGCTCCCATCAGACAAGTATCTACCATAGGCATAGAAACAACCATGTTCCTAATGTAAATATCAAGCAGTTGTAAAATATGTACCACAGGATTTACCAGAGTGCTGGAGACCAGGTCTGCACTGCTGGGAGAGGTTTGGTCTGTACATGTTTAAAAGCTCTGCCAAGTCACAGATCTGCTCAGGAGACCTCCCAGTACCTGCTGGGGCACTGGTCAAGGGTCCATATCAGTGATGGAAAGCATAAATGTCACCCTCAGATGACAGCTAGCATCTATTCTGGCTGTTCTATTCAAATATTGTCTCTGAAACTGGTGAAAGCCATGAATAAAGACCACAGTGTCAGTCAGGAACCACAGCCTCAGTCAATCAGCTGCAGAGGAGCCACATGCTGGATAAACTGACTGCTTTAAGATTTTGGAGAATATGATACAGAAATATGAGAGACTCGCAGGTTCTCCAAAACTCACTATTTTTTTGCTCTCCCCCTGTATTCCCATGTTTGTCCCACTGCTTAGCCTCACTGAAACAAGGGCATCCAGGCTGATGATTGATTGCCTCTGTGAGCAGGGCCAAGTTGCATTCTTAAATCAGCCAGCATGTGGTTGATGACATGGACAAAGCCAACCCTCATCACTCCCTGAGCAAATCCTCTTCTGCTTTACTGTACACTTCAACCAAATTATGATTTCGCCATTGAAATAAGTGTCAAAATTTCCACCAGCTTTGGATGGAGTTGGATTTGGCCATTGGCTTCTAGGTGCAAATGGCCTCTTAAAGGGCTTGCTTTTAAATCAGGAGGTGTTCATGTGCTTCAATAAAAATAGTAATGAATGCAAATGACATGAGATCAGGTATTGCTAAAAAGTGTCTTTAGAAAATGTTTAAGTTAAATCAGAACTAATTCCAGTGACTGCAGGTGACTTACACTTAAGTAAAAGTGAAAATTTGGGTTCTAAACTGTGTAGAAGAGTTTTGGATGAGCCTTTTTACTGGTTTGGGGGTTTTTTTTGGTGAGGGGTGGTGAGGGCATTGTTGGTTGGGTTGTTGGTTTTTTTTTTTTTTTAATATATATAAAAATGCCAAATAGAAAACAATTGTTAAGTTTTGTAGCTTGTTCCACTAGAAATACAGTACTTCTGGTCGTAGGGGAGAGAGTTCTGAAGTGGTAACTAAAGGCTCCTGACTAAATATGCAGAGCCCTTCCCTGCAAAAGAAGACCATCTCCACTACAAGCACATTCAAGAAACGTGGCTTATTTAGTTCCTGAAGTTGTTGGGATAACATGCATTGCCACTGATGGCCCAGGCTGAGGTGGGTGTAAAGGTTTTGTGGTGCCTGGCAAAGGCAGCAGGTGATGTCCTGGCCTAGCTGCTTTGTGGAGTAGGTCTGCCTTGAAAATTCCTCTTCAAAATGTAGGACTACTGAGTTCTTCACACCTAGGGACTGAAACACGAGTTCTGACTCAAAAACCTTATGTTATATAGTCCTGTGGTAATTCTTCTTCCTTTATCTTCAGCAATTTTCCTCTGCTAGGTCTGGTCTGTCCCTTCTGCTCTGCAGGGGGGGTTTGTTCCTTTTCTTTGTTCTATTCATTTTCACATAACTACTATCCACTACATTCCATGTAACATCCACTATCAACCTACTAAACCAGTGTTCAAGTATATTAAATCCTCCATTTTAAAACAATAATAAGAGGCTTTTGCTAAATAAATATAGAGAGCTTCTCTTAGGTCATGCAATAGAAGTTCCCAGAACTTGGGAGGACAAAGGAGCAGTTTACTACAGAGCCTTTCCCAGCACTCAGAGCCCTGATAGTCCTTAGAGGAAATAATAAATCTTCCTCTTTGTCACTCTTCTCTAGGTTTCTTTTGTTGTTTAGAATTGAAAAAAATAAAAAGTGTAGGTACTACTTACAAGGCAGCTTCCTTGATGTTTCTGGTAGTCCAATGAAGGGACAAGATTGTGTGTATAGGAAGGGGAGATGAACAATGCATCCTGTAAAGAAATTAAAAACAAAAGTGGAAATCCTTTTTAAGAAGAAGAGTGGTGGGGATTAGACCTGCATGCTTTCACTAATGACTTTGCAAACATTTAGCCAGAGATAACCTAGAAATCCAGTTGCACTTTATTTAATATTCAGATAAGGACCATTCACCTGCTGTTAAGCTACAACATCTACAATCATTCTTTGAATACTGATAATTATATGAAGCAGACTCCCCCAGAGGCTGGTAGTCTAGTCTGGATTCACCTGGAATACAAAGATGAATAATATTGCATATTACATGCACCCAAGTAGTTGCAATTTATAGAAATGTCCATTTATACTCCTGAAAAAAAGATGTGTATTTCCCTAGGGATATAGTATATGGTGATAAAAACCTGTGTGGGGGACTGTTTGGATTGTAACTCCTAGTGTGCCTGTGGTTGATTAATTAATAAACAAATAAATCATTATATTTAGCCAGCTATCTCACTACAGGCCCATGAAAGAGAAAATGTTAAAGAGGAATTTTTTGTGCCTCGCCATAAGGAAGGGTTACTCAGAGACACAAGAAATGAGTACCAGAAGTGGCATCCAAATGGCTCAGAGTCCATGTGTGCACACATTTCTAAAGGATGAGTAGCATTATGAATATGCTCTCCTCGCCCCCTCCTTTCCTCCTCCTTCTCCCATCAGGTGCCTTGTCCTTGTTCTCCCCTCTCATTTGCTGATGGCTGATAACACCTTATCTCCACCAGGGAAGCAACCGGGAAGTTTGCTCCTTCCTCACAAGACTGAGGGTATAATTAGAACCACGCACCTGCTCAGTCCTCCAGTGACTCAGTTAGTCTACATCCATGTCAAAATCCATGCTGTGAGGGTAATTTGATCATCTCACTTACTTTTTTCATATACTGTATATGAATAAACCACCAGAACAAGCCTCCATTGAGTTGGTTCAGTTTAATCTCACAAATTTGTGTCAACTCTTTGTTGCCAGAAGAGTTTTATCATTTGATCTCATGGTTACACTTTAGTAGACTTTAGTACATATTTTATTTCACTCTCCAGAATATAAAATTCCATTTTGTGTCAAAATCATCTTTTTATTATTATCTATTTATATTTCTGAGATACTTACAGACTTCAACCGAGAGCAGGGTCTTGTTGTACGAGACAACACAGAAACATGCAATAAAAGAATTCTAGTCCCAGGAGCCTTGTAAGCTGAATAAAGCTGGGAGAAAGGAAATATTACCTCTTCTTACAGGTGGGAAACCAAGGCTCTGACAATCTGTACAACGCAGTGTTGTGCTACACAGTGATGGTGAAGAGAGAGTTCTGAAAAAGCAACAAAGTCCAGAAACTATGCAAAATAAAGGTGGCTTTAAACCCCATTATACTGGCAAGCATCCATGCAAGTCCAAATAAGTTATAGATGCACACTGGTTTCGTTTGCACACTGAGCATCCCAAGGCTCCCTTGGCCTTCTCCATCCCCATTTGTCTCCCACACCCCCTTCAAAGGCAGACAACACCAATTTTGATGCTGTCTTAGGCTGGTAGGAGTTTGCCACTGCTTCCTCTAGCACTTAACAAAAATGTACCTCAAGCCCTGCAATGCCACAGGGGTGTCAAATCTCTCTGACTGCAGCAGCTCCCAGGCTCAGCAGAGATACATCAAGGGTCTGCTGGGTTCTCCTTCCCAGCATCCGAAGGGTAACGTGATGTTTCTGTCCTTGGACAGAGCCTGGAATCTCCTGCCTTAGAACACTTTGCTGCTCCCAGAAGGCCCCGTGAGATCCCAGGGAAGCAGCAGCCAACAGGGGAGATTCACTAAAGACCAGGCAGCAGAGCAGCACTTTGCTATTCCCTGAAGACAGCAGAAATGAGAGGAAATGGTAAGTTCACTGTCTGCCTTTCAAAGATGACTAAATTTAGGAGGGGAGCCTGCCAGGAAGGGGAGGGTGGTGGGAGATGTAGGAGTTTGTACAGAGGTGCCTGTGCCCCCTCAAATCTGCTGGGTTGCTGCAGACAGTCACACACCAGCCTGCTGAATTTGGTTTGCACAGCCCTGGGACCTAAACTCTTCACCATTCTAACTGCACCACTACAACTCTGCCTTTTGACTAAAAACCAGTTCAGACTAATTGTCAGGGATCAGATAACAGGAAAATATTTCTATTTGACAGTCTACTATTTTTCAATTGTTCCTCTGTTACATATCTAAGTAAACATTTGTTCCACTTATCATTTCTGAGCAAAAGACATGAATCATTTGACTAGTAAAACCACAACGACAGCTGTTGCTTATTAGAAACAGTCATCTTGTTCAAGGGCCTGCTATGGAGGAGTTCTTCAGGAAACTGGTTCTCCTTTTAGTGCTTTACAGTGCAATGAAAGCAAAATTGTAGAAATTAGGGCATTTTTGTTTCACTTCTGGGATTGGCAAAATACCCAGGTGCACACACATGGAACAATCATTACAGCTGAGTTAGAAGCCCCCAGGAAACAGGGAAATAGTCAATTAAGATTGCTACTAATGATGTAATACTTATGTTCTTCGACTTTGTGGCATTTGTACAGACTCTACATTATAGGTGAAACAAAACTGGATTTAAGGGTCCCTTGGTAAACAGGTTGTAGTGTTTGGGATTTTGGTGTTAGAGGCAATATTTATAGCAGTTATTCTGCATGTACCAGAAGTATTTTTCATCATTTACGTTTTTTCCAGCTCTTAGGAACAAATTGACCTTGGATTCATAAAATCCCTGGAAGCCAGTCATCAGTGGTCACTAGTACATTACTTTCAGAAAAAGCTTTTCAGGCCAGTGATTAAAAAATAAAAAAGAATAATTTTTAAAAGTCTGGTCAGGATCAAAAAAAAATGGGAAGAGCAACAAAATACTTTTTAAATTAGGAGAAACAGAATAAGAAGCAAAAATTGGGCCTTGACAAATTCAAGAACAATGAAGTGAAACTAAGTCAGGTTAGACATAAAGTTTTTTCCCCTCCTGGAGTGCTGATTCAAAGGCTTAATAGACCATTAGGGCCAAAACCTGTTTCTATGACCTGTGTGGAACAAAATTGTATTAACCAGAGGCCTAAGAGTTGGGCATTTTCTGAGGCAGAATCACTGGAATGGTATCCCCTGTATGATGCCATTATTGTCAGCTTTGAAGGGAGAAGCCAAAGACTAAATGAGCACAGAGACTGCACTGATCCCAGCAGAGCAGAGGGGAGGAACCTTGGCAGGGCAGTGTGGAGATGCTACCAAGCAGTCTGCTCTGCAGGTAAACAGGAGAGCTTGTGGCTTTGTGGCTGTTGCTGAAATACCTTTCAAACCCACAAAATTAATTTGCAAGCATTCAAGAAGAAAGAGTAGGGGGGAAAAAAATCATTTAAATGGATTGTTGGATTATACAAAAAAAAAAAAAAGGAAAGCAGAGCAGGGAAACAGTGGAGAGAAGTGTGTCACTGAGCTGAGGTTTATTATGGGTTAGAAATCTGCAAAACTGTCACCAATTCAATGATAGTATTCAGTGAGGTTTCTAGAGATCATATCCTGCCCTTCATTCACCCTCCCAGCACTCACTGATGGGAGTCAGCACTTTGCTGCAGCTGGATATTTAGAAGTCATTTGTTCTGTGTAACATGCCTGTTCTTACTAATCTTAGTCAAGTAAGTAGTCCATCCTCATGTGTCATCCCACAGAAGTCAAATGTGCTATTAGCATAAGTGATGATTACTTATCTGTGTGAGGTCCTGGGAGGTTGGGGCTCCCAGCATCAGTATCCTTGACATGGCAGTGTTTCTATTGTAATTTAATAAAATGGGGCCCAATTCAGTTCAGAGGTGCCTTGAGGAATAAACTGGACTTAAATGGTGCTTAGGCCTTTGACTGGACCTCTGCAAAGCCTTCATTCATTGAGTGAATGCTAATTAGTCAGAAGGGGGTTATTAAATTATAGACTCAGTTCTTTATCTTTGCTTGGAGCACGATGTCTAAGCAAAGTACTGTAAAATCTGAACACACTCACAGGAAATTTCAGGTACAGTTTCTTCCCTTGGTAAAGGCAGGGACTGCAAACATGTCATTAATAGACAGGGCAGAGAATTTGTACATGTCCATTCTAGAATACAGTGCACTAAAAATGGGCAGTATAAGAATAGTGTGGAGAGATGCATCTCACAGCTGCACTGGAATGGAAATCTCCCCTCCAGACAGGTGGATGGAAAAAGCCTAATCCAGAACCCTGTGCCCTCAGTGGAAATCTGGGTCTGATGAGCTCTGAATTAGGCCCTTCCTGAGCAGGCACTGTAGGACACTCTGAACATCCAAGTGCTGGATGATTGTGAGCAGTGACACACTCACTGTAACACCTATAAACAGATCAGTTACCCCTGATCCACTGCTCAGTGCAAGGAGGAATCAATCAGTTCATTTTCTGTGCCATGCACGTCTCCTGGAGAACAGCTCCTACCTGCTGCATGGATAAATCAGGAGCAGATAGCACTCATGCTAACCATGTGATTTTAAAGGGTTACAGGTATTTCTAACAGCTGAGAATCTCTTGCTTTTTGGATTTCTCATATCTTTTTGTTCCTCACCTGATTTCTGAGCAGTTACCAGCCTCAGAGTGGCTCCTGTATTCTTTCTGAACCTTCCCTGTAAGATCCTACAGCTCTCATAGGGTTTACATATTTTGTGAATGCTGCAGCAATTCCTTGTGACCTTTGTGGTCATCTCCTTAATTCATAGTTTCCTCTGATTCCCAAAGTGTAATGGTCATAGGAAAATTTTTGGATTATAATAATTTCCCAACCAAATAGCTCTATTCTCTGCTCTTTGTTACATGTGATCTGCTGTAGTTGCAGAACACATCTTCTACGTGACACTACAAGAGTTTCAAACAAAAATAAGATATTAAAAAAAGTCTTAATACAAAAAAAAAAATTGCCCAGCTGTTCATTTCAGAGGGTTTGGCATAGTAGATCCCAAATAGTAGACTCATTCTAACATTTGATCCTTATCTTTGCTGGCTGTATCTGTAAAACAACCTGCTATTTGTGTATTACTGCACTTAAGCTTTCCAACCAGGTGTTTGTGACGAATTGCATTTATTAATTAGGACATAAATGTTTGCCAAATGATGTGTACTAAAGGCACATATGCAGGTCAAACCTGTACCATCACAGGTACAAAGTGCATTTTACACAATGCATCACATAGACTTCTGGGGAAAAATTAAAATCTGAATAGCAGATGGCAAACAGGTCCTCATTAGAGTAATAACAACAAAGAATCATCATTGTCAGTATTAATGAAAAAGTGCTAGAAAAGTTTTTTATCTCTGCCTGGACAGCATAAGTTTTTCTCCTGTTAAATTTGTAATCAAGTTCAAAGTTTGCTGTTTTGTGCCCTTGAACAGCCTGAGAACATGCCCACCCTTCAGCCAGCTGTAACCCATATGAAGTCAAGAGGACTTTCAAGTATGACAATTATAAACCTTTGGAAAAAGCTTTCTTCATCAGTTTTTAAAAGATTTCAAGATCTGTATGTGTCCACCATTATGTTTAAAATAAGCATTTTTTATTTGCTAGCCATCCAAGGACCTGATTTTTCTTCATTTTCCCATTAGCCTGGCAGTTTAACCAGTAGAACCCTTTTATTCCTCCCACTGGAGTAGCAGAGAGAAATTCATTTGATTCTAGTGGATAGTAGTTGATTTCATTATCATATTATAGAAAATAAAGATTACAATTCCAAATTATTTTGCCTGCAGTCCACACACTAACCATGTAAATGGCAATATGTGGAAAAGTTGACTACATCATAAAAAATTTACTTCCTGCAAGGATTTTCTTGAATTGGTTTCAAAAGAATCTGCTGTTTGGCATCTTTCCTGTACTGAATTTCTGGAGGGTGACTGCATTATGTGCATGTAAAACATGCAAAAGGAAACATTCACTGAACTCTTTCTTTCTGCTACCAAATGTAACTGTAGCACATTGTTTGTGTCTAAAAGACTTGCCTGAAAGCAAAATTCTGCAGGCATACAAGGTTATAGCTGTGTGCATTGTAAGAGAACCACTAATGGAAGGTGAAATACTCTTCTGCTTCACTTGCTGTTGAGTGACAAAGGTTGCATGTAATGATAATTTGAATATTCTGCCGACAGTTCGGGATATTCTGCCCCCACCAAAATAAATAAATAAATGAATGAATAATAATAATAAAAAAATAAATGCTTACAACTCCCAGAGCAAATGCCTCTAAGTCTATAGAAAACAAATTAGGAATGCGTTATTCTCAATGAAAAAAGTCTCCACAAGAGCTATAATTTTATTTTTTTTTAGTGCACAGAATAACATAAATCAAAAGAAGCAATAGTCTACCTTGTGTTTTGACTACTTTGACCCTCTTCAACCCCTGCCAATTTTTATCTCATTTTTGTTTAACTTTGTACATCAGAGTTTAATTTTAAACCTGGTCCTGAAGACAGTGATGTATAGGGTACATCAAGTATAGCTTAAATTACCCTCTCCCCAGTGATTTGAAGTTGAGGGGAGGGTCTTACTCCACAGCAGGGTGGGAAAGAGAAATGGTCAGATGTTGCCCTTTGAACCTGACCACCCTCAGCTACAGAAACATTTATGCCAGAACATCATTTATTGATTTTATTATATTTTAGGATCTCTTAAAACTGTTGTTGAGGTTTACCATATATTAATTTCTGACACATGCATATAAAACCAGAAATATGGGTTGAGCAGAAACTATAAATATAGACAACACTGCCCAATAAACTTACATCCTTTCACTTATAGGTTTCTGTTTCAGCTGATCATTCTGAGCAGCCTGTCTTTGAAAATAAATGTTACCCCTCTGATAAGCTAAGCAATTTGAAGATTAAAGCTGCATTTGAGGATTAAAGTTTTTCTTATTTGATTATTGTTGCGTCTTGTAACAGTAGAAGGTAAATATTAATAAAATATTACAGTCCAATTCTGCTCACTCTACGCGTGTGAGCACTTCATACTGAGAGACTGAAAAAATTATGCAGGATTTGGCCCTTAAACTGAGCATTGACTGCTCTGCTTTCTCAGTCCACTAAGAATAAGTCTCCCATGAAATGTTACATGTACCCAGCAAACTCCTGAACCCAACTGCTGCCACGGAAAACTCCCGAGCCCTCGCCGTCCAATTGTGTACCACAGAGCCACGGATGTGTTTTTACTGAGGAGAACAAAAACCACAAGGAGAGCTCCACAACAGCCCACAGGATGGGTCTGGCACCTGTGTGTGCCCCGAGCCGAAGTTTGGGAGTTGTGTTATCACGTGGCCCCGCTGACCCCAGGAGAGCAGGGCTGACCTTGCCTTACACACAGAAGTCTATTGCTATGACTCCCCTGAGAGCACAAACCAGCTGCAAACTGCTGCAATGATTAACCCTTATGTGCTGGAGATGTAACATCGAGTCATGGTAATAAAGCTTTCACTGCATAACGGATCTCCCGCTTTGTAAATTGTTGCTCTTATCAGCTGCGCTGGAGGATGTTATCCCTTTCCTGTGAAGCATGACTGCTGTGTTGTTCACTGGAAAGGAGACCAGACCTGTAGACTTGCTTAGAAAACAATACAGAGAATAAATGCACTTTGTTTAAGCTAAAAATGCAGTGTGTGAAAACAAAAAAATCCCCATGAAATACTCATACATATGAAACAATATATTAATTAAAATCCAGAACGCCTGTAGCAGATTTGAATCTGGGAATGCCAGATTTGCTATAACAGACAACTGTGTTGTTCTGTTCAGTTCAGGCTCCCGTTTGTGGAAGTAATTTATACCCAACATTTTGTAAAAATGCAAACTTCCAGCCTGGAAGAGTTAACTGGACAATTACAGAGTTTTGCTGCTCGGCTGGAAACAGACTGTTTGTAGCTATCAGCACTCACCTCCCCAAAACATAAGCAGTGTTAAGTCTTATTTTGTCATGCACCCCGAACACCAGACCCAGCTCTGTGCTGCCCTATTTGCCCAGAAGCCAAGGGCAGTTCTGAGTGTTCTTAGTTCTCAGCCAAAATCCAAACCGCAGGCCCATGAACAAGGCCCTGCTTCCCCAGAAAGGTGATGCCCTTTATCTCAGGGTGCTTCCTACCCTCCAGCCCTTCTCTTGCCGAATCTGTGGCCACATGGAGGCTGTGAAAGCAAAGGTGACCTCGATGTAAGCCCTGGTATGATACGACATTATCTGCACAGAGCCAGAAACGCTGTCTGAGAGGTGGAGGCTGCGTGTGCCACTGTCACTGCCCACAGTCCCTGGGTCAGAGGGGCTTTCCAGCATCCCAAGAGCCAAGAGGAATGAAAAGGATTTGTTCAGTGTATCCCCCCATGGAAGCAGCAGCTCTGTGTGGTTTAGGGGCACAAGAGTGTGGTCCTTGTTGTCGCTCAGAGGTCGGACAGACCAAGAGCATTGCAGGGCTCTGTCCACAGTTCCCACAGACTGTTTGTAGGTTTTACACACAACCATTTTCAAAGGCTAAAACTGGCTCCTGGGTTCAAGAATTAAGGAAAAAAAAAAATCCTTTGGTTTAAACTGTGGGAAAAATAAATGCAATTTAAGGAAACAAAAATTGGTTTCCCTAAAAAAACTGGGGTCTTAAGGGTTTTGGGAGGGGATGTTGTGAGAGGCTGTTTGGAAGCAGAGGTCGATCTGCAGGAGCAGTGCTTGGGCTGGCTTGGCCAGGGGCTGCACCAGGTATTCCTTATTTCTTACCAAGGAAAAAGCTGCTCTGGACTAACTAATGATGCTTTGCTGTTTGGTATCTGGATTCACCTGCTTGAAAAACAGTGCAGATAGTTTTACTGCAGAAGTTTGGCTAGACAGGATTGTTCCTCACTCGTGAGCACAGGGAGCATTTTCCCACAGGGACAGCAGATGAAAGGAATGAGTTTATTCCTCTTTCCCCAACTCACCTCCATAAGCACATCAGTGCTGTTATTTTAACACCAACATCTATAATTAAAAAAAAAAAAAACAAACTATCAAGACATCTGTGAGTCCTGCAAATATACATTTAAACTCCAAAACTGGCAGAATTTTGGAGCAGAGAGGCAGTAACTTCACCTACTCCCTCATCAAGCCCAGCAGCTCCTGTTTTTCTCTGAGTAGCAGCTGTGGTCTCCCTGGTGGGGGCTGTTGGCCTCTGAATGGAGCAGGAGTTCCCTGTTCCTCTTTAGCAGGACGGGGAAGGGTCTTTTGGTGATGGTACCTTGTGTCCTGCCTGCTGAGAAGGAGGAGGTGGCAGTGGGCTCCAGGGGCTGTGGGACTGTGTCCTGTGCTGGGGCTCTGGAAGCTGGAGAGGCTCTGTGTGCCCTCTCACATCTCATCCCTCCTCTGGCCATTGCTCCTGTTCCCAAGGTACTGTTGTCTTGATATTTGGTTGCTCAAAGGGGAGAGAGAAGCAACAAATTTACTGAAATTATCTTGATACTGTTTTGTTCTCTGGTGGGGTTTCTTGTGTGAAGGGGGTATCTCCTCTATTAACTCCCATTAATACCAAACCTCTACTATCCTATTAATAGGATCTGCATATGGAAAGGAAGAGGATTGACCTTTAAATTCATTAAATAAAGCAAATTTTAAAAAAAAAATTTAGTTAAAAACATTAGTGTGATGAAAAATAGAAGAACAAATACATAGACATCAGTATCTAGGCTTTCATTAACACTAACGAGCAAATTATTGCAAGGGAAGATTTGCATCACTGGAATATGTATCCCAGCCTCCATACTGATATATGTGATGCAGGGTTATCTTTGCATGGCTCCTCTTTCAGAATATATTTTCTTTTTATAAAATAGCCTCTTTTTAACTCCCATTGGGGACCTCCTTATAAATGAGGAACTGGTCCTCAAGGGACTGGCCTGGCTAGAAAAGTGTGTTATTAGGGAAAAAAAAAAAGTGCATATTAGAATACTAAGCAATATAATTAGCTCATTTCTTTGGTTTTTTTAGAAAATCTTTTTTTAAAAAAAAAGTATAGCCAAGTTTAATTAAACATATTCTCTGGATGTTTGAATTGTGTAAGAATTAGAAAATCCTGTTGTATTTTAGAGGGATTAATTGCATCAATTTGAGGTTCTTGCTCTAATCTCCAATGTGCAGTCAGGTATCATTGCTGCTCTTGCAAAGCAGGTACAGAGCTGTGAATAAGTGATGTTTGCCCACAGATCTGGGGCCACAAGCTGCCCCTTGGGTGGACATTCTCAGCCCGTGAGTGGCAATGAATGTGTTCATCTTCTAATCTTTTACACAGGAATAAACATAGGTTCTCTGTACCAAAACTGGCTAAATCTGCAGATTCAAAATATTATCGCTCCTAATGATAAATATTGATTTACACGCCTTGAAAAGCTTCTGCTGCCTTCACAGCAAGGAGTCTAAAATATAATTAGATTAGTAATGTTTCTGCCACCAAATCACTTTTTGAGGCTGATTCTTGAGACACGGATGTTCAGTGGTCTCTGGGTCTCCAGCATTGCTTTGCTCTTAGGTCTTAATCAATCTGTATCTCAGTTTTTCGACACAGAACCCTTTGTAAAGTACTTTGAGATACTTGGATCAAACTTGCTGCTTGTCCACAGTAGTATTAATCAGTATTTTGTGCTGTTTTGTTATGCAGCTCAGTCTATAAATCCAGCTATTTATTCTGATCCTGTTTTATCTCAGGCCCCCACAAGTGGGAAGAGGTGAAATGTTTCAGGTTATTCTGCTCAGAGCTCAGCTAATGTCATCTGCTGAATACAGCTCTAAACATCTGAAGCTGGTGAAATTAAATAAAGTGTGAGCATCCTTTGGTCTGGAGCTCTTTGCCTTTAAAACAATTACTCATGGTAACCTTAACAATGGTATATTAAGAAGAAAAAAATCCTCATAAAAGAATGTGGTGTTAGGATGGAGCTCTGCCTGATATTAGAACAATTATGGAGCAGATGCATCCACTCCGAACAAAGTGACCTTTTCATCAAGTTACAAAACATTAAAGGTTAAAGAATGTTTGAAAGGAAGTTAATACTTTTAAAACATTAGAAAAAATTGCCAGTCTTTTAGGACCTGACCAAAACCAGTGGGAAACTATGAGACGACTGTTTAGGCACATTCAGTCATAATTTAAACAACTCTTATTGCAGAAGGATATTAGCTATTTTACATCGTCTGTTTTATTTTACAATTAGAGGTGCTTTTTGAGAGAAGAAATGAGATTTGATAGGAATAAATACCCAACGACAGAAACCCGCTCTATCTAAAGCTTGGCTAATTGCAATTTTAAAGTCGCATTTCTTCCTCTCCATTGTGTACAGAGGAGAACAAAGAGAGGGAATCAGTGGTGGTGTCAGATTTTCTTAGTTTCCACGTTTCACCTGACCCGGGCGGTGCGAACCCCAGTGAGCAGCCGGAAAAAAAAGCGCTGCTGCCCCGCGCTGCCCCCGCACACGGTGGGGACGCGGGTCCTGCTCGCCCAGGGCCGCCCGGGAGGGGACAAGTGCCCGGGACCACCCCAGGGATGCGGGACGGGAGCGGGGGCGGCTGCCGCCCTCTCGGGGCTCCGGGGCCTGCTCGCGGTGTGCCCGGACACTCTGACATCCCCATTAATTATTCCCGGCGGAAGGGGTGCGGGTGGGGGGTGCCGCACACGCTGCTGGACCCCGCACACAGCCCGGGCCCCGCGCTCTCCGTGCGCGATAAATTCAGCGCAGCCCTCCCTGAGCAGCAGCAGCAGCAGCCGGGCAGGCGGGGAGTGGGGATTTGGGATTCTGTTTTGGTGTCTGTGTCCTGGCGGCCCCGCTGCGGGGTCAGAGCGCGGGGGAGGAGGAGGAGGAGGAGGAGGAGGAGGACGAGGCGGGCCGGGGCTGCGGGACCCGCTCGTTCCCCTCGTTCCCCCCGGGGGCACCGAGCTCCGGCCGTGCTGCGGGGGCGGCTGTAGCCTTTCCCTTCCCTCGGCCGTCAGAGGGGCCCGGAGTGGGTCAAGGTGCTGCCGGCGAATGGGCAACTTCTTAAACTTCCACATCTCAGTGCAAGCGCTATGTGCCAAACACTAAAGACCCGCCTGGGAAGGAAGTTTCTGTGAAAAGAAAGAAGGTTTCTGCTCGGACTTAAGCTTTATCAACTTCCCACTTCAAGTTTTCTCTTTTTCTTCTTCTTTTTTTTTTTTTTTTTTTTTTTTAAGTGTATCTGTGCACAACAAAATCTTCATTGCGTTCGGTCACAGGCGGTCAGCAGAGGAGTAGCGGTGCCAGCTGTGCGATGGGAACTTTGAGGTGATGCGAGACATAAGAGGGGAATCCCTTCCCCTTCTCCGGGATCCTCCAAATGCCTTTCAAATTAGCCAGCCCTGAGGATCACTGCCAGGCTCCACAAAGGCGTTCCCAAAGCCTGCAGCCAGTAAAACTTTGTGTAGGTAAAATTAGCTAAAGCCTTTCTGCTGAGACAACAGCCTTTGTTGTCACATGTGGTGGAGTTCCAGGATCTGTAACTATTTTTCATAAAAGGTTTTCCTCCTGCCCCAGTGAATGCATTACGCTACAGTAGCTCTGAATGGTATCGCTTATTTCCTTCAAAGCGGCGGCTGCTTGTTTCTTCAGAGACCTCAAGTCCTTTCAAGGGGGGGGGCGGAAAAAAGTGATAGCTGAAGGGGGACTGAATCGCGCCGAGAGATCTTATTTTAGCGGCATCATCGCCAAAGGGC
The DNA here is from genome assembly GCA_013397135.1 of Pachyramphus minor. Lineage (NCBI taxonomy): Eukaryota > Metazoa > Chordata > Aves > Passeriformes > Tyrannidae > Pachyramphus > Pachyramphus minor. The sequence continues at coordinate 3,615 of VYXB01006404.1, read as the reverse complement.
GCGGCCCTTGGGAGCGCGGCGGGTGCCGGGGTGGGCGCTGGCCGGGCCGAGGGGGTCTCAGCCCGAGGGAAAGCCCAGCTGGAAGGAGGGAGAGCCGGGACAGCTCGGTGGCCGAGGGGGAAGGCAGAGTCGCTGCCACCCGCCGCGGGGACGGCTCTGCTTGGGGAGAGGGCAGCGGCGGCATCATCATCCCGCAGAGCCGCGGCCGAGTTTAATTGGGAACTTGTTGGCACCCGGAGGAGCCGGGGGGGGGCTTCGCCTCCGCGGGGTCCCGCGGGAGAGGAGCCGCGGGGGGACGGAGGGAGCGGCCGCCGCGACCACCTCGGGGGTTCGCTCCACCGGCCCGCTCCGCTCGGTCCCCCGCAGCGCCCTGCAGCTCCCTCGGCCGAAGTTTCCACCCCACTTCTTACTCACTGTCTTGGTGTTTTTTTCTTGGGGGGATATATTTCTGATATCTGTGGTTGGGTGAGGAATTACTGTCAGCTCTGGAGGGAAGCGAATCGATTCGGACAAGATTACCTCCAGCTTAAAATAAGGCTTCCAAATATGAAGACACTGGGCGTACTTAGACTTTCCTATTTTCCCCGTGCTCTCGTCGAAATGCCTGGTCCTGATCTCAAGGGCACAGCTTTTCCAGTTCTGATTTTCTGGGGCTTATTGCATGTCATAATTGTAGAAGTCCTCTGGACAATTTACAGACAAAACATCTGGTTCGTTAAAGCAAAGCTACTGGACTAAGACAAACAAACTTTGCTGCTGTGTAAATTCACTTACCCAAACAATTTACATTCAAGCAAAGATTTTAGCCCGAAGAAAAAAACTTTTATTCATTTGTATTCAGGAGGTTTGGGAATTCACAGGCATTTTAAAATAATTTTGCTTTAACAAAGTTATGTAGATATTACAAAATGCCTTTGTTCTCTTCTCAGATCATTATCGCCGCTATAATGGTTATTGACAACACTTTGTATTTTACAGAAGCGCAGTATCGTTTTCGGGCGTGGGCAGTGGGGTTTTTTAAACAAACTTGTCAGATCCGTATTCATCTGGTCCAGCCTTAATGAAAGCCGCTGCTTCTTTGTTCTTCGCCGGGAGAAACCCGAGTACTTCCCGCATTTCGATGGTGCCTCCGAGGAGCGGGGCAGGAGGGCACAGAGTGCCGGGGGTGCCCGGCGGGACGGGCCGCGTTGTGCGCGCCCGGGGCTCCCCCCGCGCATCCCGGGGCTGCGGGGGCTGCGCGGGGCAGGTGAGACCCCCGCCCCCGGCCCGGTCCCTCCGCTGCCCCGCTCCAAAGGCCCCGGGGCCACTCGGGCACCTTCTGGCGGGTCCCCGCCGGCTCCTCCGCCCCGCTCGAAGGGGCAGAGCCGGGCCGGGGCCGCTCGGGGCTGACCCCTGGAGAGCAGTGAACCGGTGCGAACAGCGAGGGAGAGCAGCCACACACGGGCACCTCGGCGCACGCCGCTCCCCGCCTTGTTTGCAGCGAGCGAGTGGCGGAACATCAACACGCTGCTCGGGAGAGAACGAGGTTACAGCCCGGGTAAAACGCGGGTTTCTAAGAGGCGGCTGTTCCAAGTTTGGTAAACTTCCTCAGTGATCCTCTTTGGCCGCTCCCTTAGCCAGCAGTTAATTCCAGGGCTCCTTGTGGGCTCAGCCGCTGTCTCCGCTCGGGCCAGGGCACGGAAGGGGTGTCTCGGGCAACTGGTGGAGTTTTGGTGTAGGGCAATGAAGTGAGCAGGAAAATGTACACCAAAGAAGGGCACTAAGTAGTGTCCAGTGGTGAAAGATAAAACATTCTTGGCTGACGGAAAGTTCAGGAGTGATGGTTATCTAGTTATGTGACTTATAAATAATTGGTACCTTGGTTTAAAACTGCCGGGAGCAGCGAGCTTAGGGCTGAGCCTCGTGTGCTGAGTCTTTGTAGATGGAGTCTGCTCAGCCATCGATTTGATGTGTTAGGTTTGGAAATGTTACACTTCATAAAGTTATGGGTTCTGGCTCTCTGGAATAGACTGTGATCCCCAAAGAAGCCGACACACATGAAGGCATCTGCACTTCCCTCTGTAAATCCTCTGTTAGAAAGTTCAATAGATTTTGTTTCTTCCTTTTTCAAAAAATGAATATAGTTAGCAACCAAATTATTCCACAACTTCCTGACCATTTTGGCACTGAGAGTTGTGAATGTGTAAGCGCAGTGCATGTGTCTGCGTGCACGTATATCTGCTGCCTTCCTCTCGCACACACACGAGAGTTATTATTTCTAACTGAACTCAGAAAGTTCCTCCAATTACTGTTTACGGAATGTTTCACTTATTTCATTCCCCCTTGGCCCCCACCCCCGGTCCCAGCTCGGCGCACTGGTACCAGCCCATCACCCTGCACCGCCGGCTCGTGTGGGCCGCCCTTTGCAGAGCCAGGTAAGCGCTGTTTGCTGCACAAACCTCCCCACGCAGCGGGGCCGGGGACCCTCTCGCGTGTTTGTCTGCGTTTAAGTGGCACTGCTCAGCTGCTGAGGGGCCACCTGCCAGCATCCTCCACGCAGGCTGTGCCGCGGGAGGCACGGTTCTGCTCGGGAGCCTGTTCCAACACAAATGCCACCACACGCATAAAACCCCACGGCCGCGTGTGGGAGAGCGCACCCACGGGAGGAGGCTGCGCACCCCGCCGGGCCCAGCCGAGCGGGCTGAGGGTCATACAAAGTCAGTGAGAGATGAGCAGGTTTAGGGAGAGGAAAGTGGAAGGAATAAAAAAAAACTTCTTGCGACTTGCAACCGCCCCAAAATTCGGGATTGGTCGCTGCAGCGCGCTCCTCGGGATGCCCCCATAGCCAGCTTGAGGAGGATCGGGATCGTCCCTGGCTTTGAAGAGGGTTTTCGCACATTTCTGAACAGCCTTCCCAGGACTGCAATGACTACGCTCGCGCCGCATCGTTTTAATTTTGCCGTAGTTTTCAGGGCGCTCCACCAGCGCCTGGTGGCGGAGCGACCTTCCTCCCGCGCTCCGCACGGCAGGCGGGCACGGAGCCGCCCGAGGCTCCCGGCCGAGCATCCCAAAGTTTGTTGCAGCCTCTCCCGCTCCGGAGCTCGGAGGAATCCTCCATGTTGCGCAGCCCCTGAGCCCGGGGTTCGCCTCTCGCCGGCTCCGCGCTCGGTGCGGTCCCGCGGAGCCAGGAGCGCAGCCGGGCTGAGCCCCAGCCCCTGTCCCTGTCCCTGCCCCTGCCTCCGGACGGCAGCATCCTTTGGAGGGGGATGGGGGGGGCGTGAAATATTTAGGTTTTCCCATTTCCTAATTCCTACTTAAAGGGGGAGGAGGGAGAGGGGAATGAACGAGCTATTAACCGCAGCCGAGCCGCGCTTTCCCGAGGCTGTCTTAACATTTGTAAATACTTATGCTGCGGCTGGGTCCCCTCCTCCCCGGTTAAGTTGTTTAGTATGTCGGCTATTTGTACCGAATCCCGGTCTGCGTAGCGTCTGATGTGTTGTCGTTGCAAATGTGCGGCCGGGGTGACACTGATGGATGCGCCAATGGTGAGACGGACAGATGTTAGGGCGGATCTAGCGGCGCGCACCGCCGCGGTGCGAGCCCGGCCCCGTCCTGCCGCACGGCTCCCCCGCACAC
>VYXB01006403.1:1212986-1258548 GCA_013397135.1 Pachyramphus minor | reverse complement strand
AAAGGTCGTGTTGCAAAATATAATTGCTCACATGGAGCAGATTTCCTTGGATTGCTGAAGTTCCTCATAGTGTTCTGAGCCATAGGAATATCTTTTCCTACAAACACAAGCCTTCCAGATAACTCCTAAGTCTCACTTATACCTGGGGAGTATATTCAATTCCCAAGTCTCATTTATATATATGGCATATATTTATATGCTGTTCCCAAAGAACAGCAACCAGCACAGCTAAATTTCTGCCTACCTGCGTTCCCTTCTGTATCTCACACATAGAGGACTGTGTGCCTATGTTTTGTTGATCCAGACACAAAAAAAATCATGGCAAAATTCAAGTCTGCCATCTGACAGATGCAGCATGTCATCCCCAAAAGTTCAGAGCCAGTATATCAGATGTGATAGCTCTCACAGATATCTTAGTTATCTACTGTTAACATTTTGAGGCTCTATCAGTTGCAGTCTGGCTCACTGGTTACGCACCAAGCTTCCCTGTCAGGGGTCTCTGACCAGGCTAATTTTGCAGATGGCAATAACCACCTAATCAATCCATGTCTTTCTAAGTCCTAATGGAGCACCTGCACATCCAGACATGAATCTTCCTCTTGACATCCTCCACAAACATAAATTACAAGTTTAGTGCACACACCAGACAAGTCTCAGTGACCCCTTGACAGGGCATACAGAGGTCATGCAACAATCTGATTTTCAGCACCCACTATTTCCAGCCTTCCCCTTTCTGAATTTTAAAGCCTGGAGTTGCAGTTAGTATCACTCTCAGGTCTCACAGGAACACAACTTCAAAGCAATCATTCATTCCTAAGCCTGATAACCTAAGCAATGTTTCCATTAGGAAGTACTGCAGCGTAACAGGAGCAGATCTCTAGAATGAAACAGTTCTGAGGACATAAATTCCATATTTTACAGCAGGGGGGAGTAGCTATGGTCTAGCTCTACTCTGGCCCAATGGACTGGACACATTTTGGTGGTTGGAGTGCATCATTCACTTCAGTTTCATCTGTAATAGATCTACTTTGAATGCTCCAAGAAAGTCCTGCAATGCCAAGGAAGATGTGGTCAGATCATAAGGAGATTCACTTGAAAAACCAGTAAAATGCTAGTGGGCTCAAAGCCATCTTACTCTTGACTAATATGTTGTCTGTCAATTGCCATGGCCATGCAAGGACTCTTGCATGTATCTCAGTTACCTTTACACCACAGCCACCTCTTCAAAAATCTGCCATTCACGACTTAGACAGGCCTTCTGGTTTGTAACAGAAGGGCTGGGAAGACAATTAGTCTTGAAAAAGTCATGAGTGAAGCCTGTTGATATCAGAGGGGTCGAGGGTCAGGTGTATAATTAATAATACTTTTTAACTCTAACTCTGTACATTCAAGCCAGCTATGCATAACCAAGGATGCAGTGGGCTGGTTACTGCTTGGCAGGTCTGAGACACAACTGTGAATAATAATAGCACAAGGTTCTAAGCTCACTGATGGACTCACTGGTCTCACTGATGAGACCCATGTGGTTTGTCACTGCTCAGTAATACATGCCAAGGCAAGGTACTTGTGAAACACAGTCTTCCCCTTGCTAAAGATCCTTTCACTTTCCTGCTGTCAGCATCCCAGAGTCTTCCCAATTCTGTCACTGGATTTAGGTAACAACAGTTAATATTTCCTGATAAATTTAACTTTCACAAGCTTGTCTCGTCTTTCTTTTAATGTATTTTATACTTCTAGACTTCCCTGGCTGCTACATTAATGAGTTTCACATTTTAGTTATATGCCACATATTTGTTTTTCTTTTAAGTATGATGCCTGACAGCTGCATTTCCTGCTCCTAATTCTTGCCTTATAAGAAACTGTACATAATCACATTCACTTCTGCAGCTGTATGCTACCTGTGACTTTATAGGCTTATTCTGCTTGATCTCTTTTTTTTCCCACTGACAACTCAATCCTCATTTGTGTCTTCTCAGTATATTTTATATAAATTTTCAATATAGGCTAATCATGTAATCTCCAATCCCTCAGTACTGTCAGAGCTTTCCATAACTTTTTACCATCACCTTCATTGATAATTCTGCTTAATTTTCTATCAGCACCAAGCTTTTTTGAGCCTTTCATCCAGTCCATTTCTGTTGAAAAGGAACCTGACTGCTGACTCAATTCAAGAGAGCAAGCCAGCTATTATCTGAGCCAGAAACACACAATGTACAGAAAGGAATGCTAAACAAAAGGCAATGCCAAACAAGTGACCTCATTCCAAGCCTGCCTCCCTTGCTCTGGTCAAGTCTACAGCTTCCTGGCAGAGGCAAATAAAACCTTTGGCTCTTCCCCTTGTGCTCACAACACTGCAGCCAAGGGCAGCCAAGCCCACACCAGAGTGGGTCCCCCTGCCGAGCAGGCAAGAAAACATGAGAGACGAGATTGAGGCACCTTTCCAGATCCTCTGAATCCTTCATTTTCCACCAGTGGTGCCTGAGGGAACAGCACTACTGAGTAGCTCCAGCTCTGCAACAAAATGGTAGCCAATCTCATTCAAGATAAAAGGTGACAAAGTGCCTTTGTCCCATTAAATGATAAAAGGAGGAAGCAGGATCTCTGCTCAGTATTGGCAGACTGAGGCACAGCCTGGAGACACCCAGACCTCGCTCCAGTGGAGACTCTGGTTCTTGCCACAGTTTCCTCATAAGAAAATCCACTCCTTTTCCCTCAAAGACCAGCTCTGCTGTGCCAAAACCCACAGCAGCCACACTATCCTCATCAGCTGCTTACCCACTCACTGTTCTGGAAAATGGGAACAACTATTCTGTTATGCCAAACCCTACAAAAATCCGTTAACCCTGGCAACATATGTCACACAGCTTGCAGTATATTTCTCCTCATGAGGCAAGAAAAGGGCTAGACAGGCCAAACTGGGTATGAGTTCACTTTACACCACTGTTCTGTAGTGAAAAAAGGAGGGAGAATATAAAGAAGGGGCACAGCAGGACTGAAGCTCAGAAAGGCTGAAATCAGCCAGCCTTGAAGTTCAAAAAACCCACTTCTCAAATATTTTCTTCAGACTAGACTTTCTCAAAGTCCAGTGGAGACTGACATTCAAACTCCTTATATTGGTTGCCTGTAGCTTGCTTAGTGAAATATTCAGTATCTGCCTCTTTCTATATTGTCCTTTTGAGGACTGAACAGGGTCACTAATTATAAATTGAGAAAGGACAGGAAAGAAAGAAATTCAAGGTAGATCTTGAAAAAGAAAAAGAAAAAAAAACACCCTTCAATTATCCATTAAAATATTGTGGTTGCTAACAGCAAGACTATATTGGTGTGAGCCAGGGAAAGAGCAAAAGAAAGAACCTTTCAAAAAAAGTACACAAATACTTCTGTATCTAAGTCATTATATAATACCAAGACTAGAAAGGGTTAGCAAGCAATACTAATGTCACGCTAATTTGCTTTTCGGAGGGGTAAACATCTATCCTCTCAGATCTTTGCAGACACAAGCAGAAATGGCACATATAAATTTTTGCTACTTTACTTCTTGTCTTAGGATGGTTAAAAATTTTAGTCATTCATTTCACTTACTACAGTGCTGGCTTTGTCACAACGGATGTATTTACTGACAGCCGAAGGAAATCACAGACATATGTGTTAACATGCAAAAAAAAAATAACTGAGTGCCACAGAGGACAAGATACCCCTGTTGTCAAGGTCAATGAAGCCTGTGAGCACCATAGGGGTGAGACATTCAAATCTCCAGGGATCAAGATTAAAGATGATATTAGCAGAAGAAGCAGAGAATCTTGTTCTTCAGCAGGAGGTTTAATGCTTAAGATGCTGCCCTAGGAACTGAGGCACAGCCCAAAAGCATCACGTAAGGCAGAACTAAAAGGTAAAATAATAGGCACGTAATGGACAGTATAGTAAACCAATGAAATTAGAAATTATATTTTCCTTGCAATCATTTAGCTACTCAAAGATATCTGGAGGTGCTGACTCCTACTTCTCAACTATTTGGCTAATTAATTTTTTCCCATTCTAAAAGCTTCATTTTAATTAGCTCCCAAGTTGAGCTGCTATGGAGAGGCTTTATTTTCATTGTCTTTTTTCTATAAGTAAAAAACAATGACTTCAAAAATATGTACTCATTAAAAATAATTAGTGATTTTGATACTGCTAAAATATGCAAGTGACACAGGAAAAATAAATTGCTATATATTTAAATATCAGAAACCTTCCAAGTAGATTAAGTCTTGAAGTCACGAGTGATTAAAGAGAGACTCAATTTTTAGTCAGACAATGGATAGGTTCTTACAACAATTGCCACAAAACACTTTTCATAGTTGTCTTCATTACAGCTTGGACTTTTTCATTCCATAAACTACAGCACAAACAGCCATGTGCACTACAGTTGATACTGTACAAAAATGTGGAAATAGCATAACTGTCAATTTATTCCTCACATTTACATAGCTGGTTTAGCCTCCAATTAGGATGTTCAGAGTTATAAATAAGTACAGAAGTAAACTTCTATGTCAATTTGTGTCTGTAACAAATGCATCTGTTGACAAGACGACAATTACCATGGATTAAAAATTAAGTCCATGAAATGTAATGTTACATATTTGAAGATTATGTGGCAGTTTTTTAAATTACTGATGCCTTTGATATAAGCCTTGCCTTGAAATATGAATGTTGTTACCACAAATAGAAAATGAAACCAGGCAGACAGAAATTTCCATCTTTTTCTTTTATATCTCCTAACTATATAATTCTATTTTATTATTATTTTAACCAGGTAAAACCCAAGAACTATTTTTCTAGACTGGATCGAACATTTTGCTCATTAAGAAATACCGCAGTCTTTATTGAATTGAAGTGTATCTCCTGTAAGGCAACTCATCAACCCAAATACAAGTTTAATCAAATACAGGTTCAACTTAAAATTTACCAATGCCAGTGACATCAATGCCTTTGATTCTGGAGTTCAACAACACTGTTCTAATTAACACAAATACATGTTTCAGTTATTTCTCTGTAATTCTCAGCTTTATTGCTGTTTTCTAAAGAGAAGCATGATAGGACATCCCTATCAAAATATTCAGGTTATCACTTGATTCAATTCTACTTAAAGTCTACAGTTTTGCAACTGATTTACATTTAGCATTCATTTCTCATGCATGAGTTGACCCACTTACACATGCAGTAAATGCATACCTTTGGGAATTTTTCTGGATGGTTTGCCTTATTTCCACCACATAATTCATTTTATTTTGTCAATACAGTGAGCAAGGTTACAGTCATCCTGTCAAATTTATTTATTTAAATTAGAATCAGAAAGACTATATTACTCCCTGTGGAACTTCACCGAAAACTTTTTGAAACTTTGAGGCTACATAACTTCTGTAATCAACTAGTTTCAGATGAAAACAGTGATACAGAAAAAATAGGCCATAGTTGCAGGAACTTTTTCTGTAAAATTATAAAAGACATCAGAAATCCTAAAAAAATATAATCAACCATATTTATATATATCATATTTTACATGTGTAAAAAAACTAGATAAACGAGATTTTTCTAAGCAAGCCTATAGAATAAAGTCAGATGGAATAAGATCATTTAAGAAGCAGCTATATAGGCATCACATTTGCTTGCTTTGCCTACCAGAGATACACTTTACCTAAAATATTTCCCCCTGCATCTCTGAAGACAGTTCCAGCTTCGCATTTGAGAGGCTTCTTTGAGGTCACTTACCATTTTCACAGTGGGGCTGCTAAAAAGGAGCCTTTCCCACACAGAAATTGTCCCAAGGTCACATGCCATTCAAGTCCAAATAGACTTGTGTCTGATAGACAAGCACTTCCATTTTATACAATTTGCTAATGTGGTGTTTCTCTCTCACATTAGTAGCTCACTTCAACTTCAGTATACATTTGGGGTTAGTGTTTCAAAGGCCTTACCCCAAAGGCCTACCTGAATTCACACATCTCATGTTATTCTGGGTAGTATGGGATATAAGAGCCATTATAAATCCTTATTTTTAATGCTAACAGTTTTTGCAAATGCAGTTGCCTCTCTCAGGCAGGGATTTGTTTTCCAGCTTCTCAATGACAAAATGCTTCTGTGAAAAGTTATGCACCTTTCCACCTATCTTACAAAACAAACAGCCTCGTAACAAGATCACTCTTTCTCCCACTCTGGACCAGGCAGTTGACCTTCAGCAGGTGAACAATGTCACCTTGTTAGGGATATCTGTTTTACTATAGAATACGGCCTAATACAACAGAGTTATACATTGATGCAAACTGAACATTCACACGCTCAGCAGACCTTTGACCACAGTTAAAGTTACCCAAATTATTCAATTCCACCTGTACTGACAGATTCACACAAGTTATGGGGACAGAAAAAGAAGTCAGTGCCACCCCTGATGAATCATGAACACATTGTTCTGTATTTCCATCAATCTTTTCCAGCTTCTCAACAAACAGTTGTAAAATTCCCTAGCAAAGGCTCTGCCTCCCTCTATCTCTAATGGAAGGCTGACACAGAACATAATGGTTTACTCTAGGTGCTACTTACTGCATTAACATAAATACTTTAATCTCTGTGTTTTAGTTCTTCACTTAAATAAGGTCTGCATAAAAGGGGATTCCAATACCTCCTCGTTTCTTAGACAACTCTGACAACAATGTAAATGAAAACCATTAAAGAAGTGAGAAAGAAGCTTTAGAAAAAGCCCATGAAGAAGTTATATGTTCTTTTTACAACATTTTACAGTGTGTGGAATAGCATACCATACAGTAAATAAACAGTAAATTAAAGAAAATATTCGAAAGCTGAATGTTTGGTAACTATTGTTCTACACAGGGATCACAGTAGGAAGAAGTGACAAAGCACCATGCCATTAAATAACTTCAGACTTTTATTGAAAGCATAGGTAAACATTCGCATATGTACAGATTAATTTAATGCCATCTTTTTCTAACTTTGCATAATGTTTTGATAATGATCAGTAAAGAAAGATCTTTTTTTAAAAAAAGATATTTTTTTTTTTAGGTAGAATACACACTGAGGTTTCAAATGCATTCTCAAAGGTTTCAATTTTTAGCACAAGTTCTATCTAAAATATTACTTATATTTTCACATATTCATCATTTCTTAAGCATGAGTTCAGTCATTTTCTCAGAATCACAGAATACGCTGAGTTGGAAGGGACCCACAAGGATCACTGAATCCAACCCTTAGTGCTACACAGGACCATTCCCAAGAGTCACACCATTGCCTGAGAGTATCATTCAAACGCTTCTTGAACTCTGTCAGGCTTGGTGCTGTGACCACTGCCCTGGGGAGCCTGTTCCAGTGCCCAACCACCCTCTGGGGGAAGAACCTTTTCTAAATACCCAACCTAAACCTCTCCTGACACAATGTCAGGCCATTTCCTCAGGTCCTGTCACTGGTCACCAAAGAGAAGAGATCAGTGCCTGCCCCTCCTCCTCCTCTCACAAGGAAGTTGTACAGTGCAATGAGGTCTCCCCTCAGTCTCCTCCAGGCTGAACAGATGAAGTGACCTCAGACACTCCTCATATGGCTTCCCCTCAATTTCTGAAAGCTTACAAAATAGGAAAGCTAAATAAAAATCTGCAAAAACTACTCACGGTCATTGAAAATTAACTTAATTCTTTTGCTAAGTCATTTCTAAAGCATTTATTAGGACTCTATCTTTAAAGGCAGAATGATTTCTGCTTACTGAAAATGGGAAGTCAAAAAAACCTCAATACAGAAATATTAGAAAGCCAAAGGATGTGGGACTTCTCATAATTTCCATTTATATGTATCTATATAAAGCAAGCTTGGAAGATCAATCCACAAAAGAAACAAGGTGAATCTATGTGTGCATGTCCACTGCAAAAGAGAACAGTAGGAGTTCCTCCTTCTTGCAGAGATACACTCATATTTGCAATAGGAATTACACATTCAACCTCCTTCTTTCAACCAGAAAAAAACGCTGTTGAAGGCAACTGATAGATGCTTAATCACATGAGTTATATGCAGCATATTTGAAGTGCAGCTGTGTGGAATTAAGCCTACAGCATACCAAATAATGAATAGCTCTCAGAGTTGTAGTTCATGTTAAACTGTCAGAGGAATCAAGGGGAGCAGAAGGCAATTGGTACCATGGTGCATCCAGCCTAACCCACATGCCACAGACATGCAGACATTGGTCAGCAAGCGCTTTTCATCCATGTTAGCAGGTACAATTGTCATACCTGACTAAATGCTTATTTTCTAAGTGAAACAACAACAACATAAAAGTCATGCTTAGGAATACAAGGACAGTCAAATAAAGTACGAATCACTTCAAAAACAGTTAAAATCCCAGCGTTGCCCAGAACAGCATAAGCTCTTTTTGTATGCGATTTAACATGCTTACCCAGTCTCATCGTTGATGGCTGGTTTGATGGGTGGTCGAAACGTAGACACTGATGTTGCTGTTATTTTTTCCTGTTCCCTATTCTTCTCCTTCACTTCAATTCAATGAAGGAAAAAAGCCATTGGAGACATGTATCTGCAGGCCTTGTGCTGCGAATCCTACAAACAAAGCTCTGGGCCGTGTTAACATCTTCTCCTGCCAATTTTCTCTACAATCTGTTTTAGCAATTTAAGAGATCATTTTATGTTTGAGCAAGCAAACAGGTTGAAGAGCTCTGCCAGTAGCTTCCAAATAGGGAGCCATGGCTCATTGTCTGTTAGGGACAGTTTCTAATTTCAGATGTGCAGATGTGCACAACTACAGTAGCAGTATGTTTTGTGTTCTGCTTTAGTTGCTACTGAAGACATTTTTATAACATCTGAGGCAGTATCCAATTCCTTATCATTTGTGTCTTTCTCCAGATAACAGGTGTTTAATTGATTCAAACTGAGGGAAATCCTGCCCTCTGCTGCATCCCTGAAGCTGTATAAACTTGACTGGTGGTAGAATGTGACCCTTGATACTGAAAAAAACCAAAAAAACAAAAAACACAACAACATCATGCACCATATTCATAAAGACATTTAAAGACAATTAATAAACAGCTTTTCGCATTAAAATCCACATAAAACACTTTCAAAAATGCTTCAAGGTGTTCATGCTCTCTCTCTGCAGCCCATAGAGGCTCCACTAATTTCAATGAGGAGTTCAAGTCCAAAAAGAAGGGGGAGACACCCTCTTACACCGTAGGGGGGTGATTCAGTGACCTTCCCTTCACTAACTCTACTGTCCTTCCTAACTTCTTCACCAAAATAGGATTCCTTGGAAACATGCTTTTTCAAGCAGATTTCATCTGTTTTCTTATTTTCTTTCTTTGCATTACCATACAGTTTTCATTTCATATACAATCCCAACCTACCAGAAAAATGCAAATAAATGAACTGTATTACTTCATTTTGCTAGTTCTCAAAGAGAAGGTCACAGATGTCCAGTGCTTCTTGCTCCTGGATGATTTAAGTTCATAACAGCATTAATATGGAAGTGAGAAATGCCTTTACACAGGCCCTCAAAGCAATCAGTGCAACGACTGTGAAAGCTACCATGCATCCTTTGAGCCACACAACCAAGGCAGCAACCTCTACTATCCAAGCACTGGCCTTTATCTTAATGGAAGCTTCTCACTCCATCAATTCATATGGACACCTGTTTGCTTTTATACTTTGCAGACATTTACCAGGAACAGATTTAAGAAAGAGCAGCTTATTTCACATAGGATAAAACATGCTTCAACTCATAGATAGACATAAAATTGCAGTGGCAGTAAGCTGCAGCTCATTGCTGCAAACCACTGAAAGTGTTCAATTTCCCGAAAGAAAATATTATTATATCGAGTTCCTACTTCCTCATTTAGCCAGTGTCATGACAGATCAATAATCTTTTGCCATCATCTTTAATTATTCTGTTCATTTTGCCACATTAACTTTTTCCTTGCAAAATCAAAGTGCAGCTAGCTTATTTGCAAAATCACCTATAAAAATACACATATAATATGTAAAAATATGTAAAAAATTAACATAATAATATATTTTTCATTTTGAGAATATTCATATTCATATTGAAAATCCTCTCAAAGTTCAAGATGAACAAAAACCACTGCAAGGTCCTTTAAAAAAATTTACACATTTCTCTGTGTGAACAGTATACACTTTTTGTAGTGACTACATATTCTATGCTAAAAGCATGTTGTACATCAGCAGAACTGGGCTTTTAATGACAAAAATACCTGAGCTACTGGGATACGTTTTATTCTTTTCTAAAAAACTGCATTCTGGTCATAATACCACCATTGTGACATAAAATAAATTCCATAACTCTGGTCTAAGTCTTCAGAGGTAGGGCTGCTGGTGGCAAAATAGCAACCAAAATCCAACACCCTCTGTCAACCCACTCTCCTTCCACTCCTCCTATGGGTTTTTTTCCTAACAAGGTTTATATTCGTAACGTAAGAGATTATTTAAAAAGTCAGAGAACAGTGCTAATATTCATGTATTATGCCAAACTTAATAGCAGGACAAAAAAGACAATATTTTAAAAAGAATTATGGTAATTAACATCTATTATCACTAGGGTTTTTATTTATCTTTATCAAGATAACTGTGCTCACTTACCCCTTCAATGAAGTTATTACAATCTTGGTCCAAATAGGCTCTTTGAGAAGTATCTAATACTTCAAGGTGAAATCAAAACAAAACTGAAAACTAAATAGATACGTTAGTATTCTTCGATTTTTTCTATATATGAAAAGTAAAATTAATCTAGAATTATTAAAGTGCTTACCTTTCAGTGCCTTGAAACCTTAATTAGATCCATAGTCCATGACATATACTGCTTATCTGATAAATACAGAAACTACTCCATGTGGAATGCATTTCTATAATACAGCAGTTTTCTAATTAGATTCGAGTTGTGGCCTATGCAGAATTATTTATCTAGGATATAATGCTATAAATGAATATATTATTTAAGACTAAGCAGAAATGAAATGCAACTTCTTTTATCATGCACATTTTAAAATTCCATTTTACACTTCAGGATTAATTCTTTATAATAGAGTTCCTTACTTGGAATCTCTGTCAGCTACATACATAGAGAAAAGAAAACAACTCTGTATTGTTAAGTTTGGATAGAACAAATCTAGATTGTTAAGACTCGTGATTAGAAATGAAGAGACAGAAGTGGTACATGCAATCACCAAGGAAAAAAAAACTGAAATAAAACCATTTTTCACATTTTAAAAAGCTATTTCTGAGACTGAAAAGTCAGATAGGTATCTTTGGTTCAGGAACCAGACGGTACCATAGGTTGTGTAACAAGGTCTTCTGCTAGAAGAGAAACACTCTTGATCCATTTAAACATTTAAACATCCTATTTAAAATAGGAAGAAAGCTCTTTCCCGTGTCACAAAACTACTTGTTTATTTTTATCATCTCCTTTTTCCACAACAGAAAACCCAATACTTTTTGAACAAGAGATAAAGAGCACACAAGTGAGCTGTGTCATACAATTCTGTAGTCTGATGTTGAGGGTATTGGGCTTGGGAGATCTAACTAAATTTCTTGGCATGCCAATATCCAAAACTGAGCACCACAGGCCTGCTGCAGGGTAGTCCTCTCAACCTCTCCTAACGGAGCAGAGCCGTGTGAGGGATTAAATATTCATCAGAGCATTGCTCGTTTCATCTCCTTGATGCGTTCCAGAGCTACCCCATGCAAAAGAATCACTCTTGCTGAGGAAGCTATATAGGTCATGAGAGGACCTAATTTACGTTCCTGGTCTGAATTAAAAATACAGCTGACTAAAACCAGGAACTCATTGAAGTTTCCCAGATCCCAAATGGAAGTCTTAATGGCCATGCTTTTTGCCACTCTGAACAATACGTCTTTCTCTCTTACAAACCAGCAATTTCAGTTAACCCAGCATGAACATAAGAGATGAGCTTTTGTTCTCATCTTATCTATGCACAGGAGCATTTGCACATTTCTTAAATTAACTGTCCCCTCCAGGAAATGAGCCCAGATTTTTCGCCTCTAAACAGCTCTGGACATCAAAATCTTAACTAGTCAATGCTTTGGTGAGAATGGTACCTCTCCGTTGCAGTGAAAAGCTAATATTTTTCACTGATTTTTTTTTCCCAATAATATATCAACTTGAAAAACATTTTTTCTTTCAAGTAAATAAATTCTATCATTTTCTTCTGATCATACTTACATTGGGTGTCTCTGATGCCATGCTGTTATTTTATTACCACAGAGAATGATTCAAAAACATTTTCACAAAATAATCCATGGGGACAAGTTCTTACAGCAGAAGAATGATCAGGAGGAAAGCCAAGACAAGCTAATAATATTGATTCTGTATCACTTCTAGCTCACAGTAGCTCTTACCTATTTCATATTTATCATAACTTGTACTACATATCACTTTTTTCAGTTTTACAGCCCCTGCTAAAAAAGAGACAAAATTGTATCACTTACATAATTTATACAGTTTATATGTAAACTAAAAGTTACGAAAGTATTCTTACTCGCTGGTAAATCTATTAGAAAAGGAAAAGTGTCAAATAATTTTAATAAAGAAAATACTTTGAGCATACTGCTGAAAGCTGGAGAGGTGAACACACGTTTCCAATGTGCTGTACAAGTCCATGGCATACAGTTACACACACACACTTCAAAATCAGGCATACGCAAATCTATCAGCAAAATCACATTCTTCACTCACACAGAGCTCATCAGAAACACCAACCAACACTCTTAGACACACCAGTTCTCCATCTACAATCACTTGAGGTAGCAGTCACATACATTACTGATTTGTTCCTGTGTCCTTTTCAGTCTTTGTAACTCGGGCGTATCAGTCACAATACTGAACCCTCTTCCTTTGCTTTCTTCAAAGTCTCTTTTGTATTTTACCTACAGAATAGAAAATATAGAAGAACTGGGTTGTTTTCATTTTCAATAATGTGCCCCTTAGCAATATAGCAATTCTTTTTTACTGTAAATAAAGCACTTGTAAAAGGCTTTCAGCTTTTAAAGGAGAAGCTTGCCTTCATCCACTAACAGAGATAGGCAGCAACTGGACAAAATTCCCCAGCTGCCTGAGCAACTGCCTCCTCTGTGGGTGCCACTGGCTCACCTTCACACATACTGCAACTGTGGAAAGATCAGTCTGTGGTCATTTCGTTCTCAGAATAGTTAACACAGATCTATAGATGCCCACACAGCATCAAGCAAGCACCTATGTTCACACAAAAAAAAATAGCTATAACTAAATTTGGAGGTCTTCTAACACAGTTTCACATTTCATCCTCTCTTCATGATTACTCTACCAGTCTCTTTCCCTGTTGAAACATAAATTACACATTAAAAAATACTGCAAGAAAAGAGTACTCAGAACATCACGAAGTCAAACATTGGCAAGCTAGGGAAGGGCTGCCTGTACAAGCTTAATTTTTCCCTCTTGCACATATGCATTCAGATATTGTCTTTAATCAGGTACTCATCCTTTGATATATCCTTTGGCAAGGCCCCCTGCTTTATTCTCTACACAGCAGAGATGATTCCATATGCAGCTGTATCTTTTTTTCAGAGCAGACTATTCAAATCATCAAGGCAGGAATATTAGTTTCATCAGGACCTTTTATATAGCTCTCATCACAGCCATCAATCAACCTTCATAATGCACTCTGGAAAGTGGGAATGGCAATATCCACACTTCTAGGGCAACATGCGATCTGAGATGAAATAAGCTTAATTTCCAAAAACATACAGGGGTCTCAGGATGTTCACTCACAGATTCCTACTAGTCAAATATGTTCAAATTATGGATTTTATGTTATAAATACCCAGTACTTCTGCAAATCAGTCTTGGGGATCTCAGTTTCAACATAAAAAAAACAAGATGAAATCTGCAAAATATTAAGTCATTGTTGAGCAACAGACAAAACTCTGCAGAGTCAGGAGCCATCTCTCCCCAGATGGATTCATCCACCTTACCCATATAAACTTCCTTTTACTTCCTATGTCTCTACACACATCCAGATTTTGCAGCACCTGGGAGAGCACTAGCACAGACAAAGCAGGATTCTCCTTCACACAGCTGATAACCAGAAAATATTCAGCACATGTACCAAGTTCAAGTTCGGCCTAGGTTTATTTCACAAGCAAGTTCCTAATGTTATGATGGTCACGCACAAAGAAAAAATACCTCTAGATCATGAATGTTAAGTTTCAGAAGGCTATAGAATAGAGTTTGTCTTCCCCGTCCTAAATCTCGATATGTTAATAACTTTTGTTTTTTTCTTTAAATGCCCTTTTAGCATATATCATTGCATATAGCTCACACATAAGCCCATCACACAAATCCTGGAGACACTGCAGTAAATGACCTGGTCAATGAACCGGTTTTCCTGTGTTCCACATTTAGAACCAGTTTTCCTGTGTTCCACATTTAGAGCTAGCTGTAGATTGTGAAATCTATATATACTTGTGTGAACAAGTATAATCTTTTCACACCACCCTGAGACAAAAGAAACAGCACTTCCACTGGGGCTTTTGAGAAAACCATGGGTTGATTGGTCCATGCCTTTCTGTTCATCTCCCCCAGGTTCAACCCCTCTGCACCTTTCCTTCCATTTGATCACCGTATTCAGGTATTACTTTGTCTCCTGAATTTCTAAACTACTCTAGTTCATCTCTCCTTGGCTTCTTGCTAAATCCCTTCACCCAAGGTACTCCAATTTTCGTTGCCTATTATCTCCCTTCTACCAAATGACTCTCCATCTTCCCACCAACCCTCAGAGGATTTCTTAAAAATACTGGGTGGACATACTATTCCAGGACTGCTGCTAAGAAAGAGGTCTTGGAAGTATCTGTAAACTTTCTTTATTTGAAGGCATATGAAACTTTATCAAAATTGGACAGATTTCCATGGCCAAGGACACATGCCTAACAAGCAAGCTTCAGCTCCTCAGCTCAAAATGCTAAGAAAACTGAGCTGTTAAAAAACCTATCAAAAAAAACCCCAAAAACAAAAACAAAAAAAATTGTTAATAATTCAAGGGAACAAAAGTTTATCCTAGTCTCAGCCTGGGAAACTGCAAAGTATTTTGCATAAAAATTCCACATTTGACCTGAAGCAGGCAGCTGACATGGAAATGCTCAGCCTTACTGTTTAAAGTTTACCAGAATTATGAGCAAGTGAACACATCTTACAATGAGAAATGGGCTTAGGCCTGCCTACAAGAGAGATTACCTATTCTTAGAAATAGCATTTCCTGCTATTAATTCCAAATGTTCTAGCCATTAACTCCAAATGACCTTTATTCATCTTACAAAGGAACAGAAGAAGAATAAAGGGAGGGAACTAGATAGTTTTAACTTAATATTATTTTAATCCTTCAGTCAGATAAAAGGGGTTTCTACTCTCTATTAATAAATCACTTCACAGGAGCAAGGTTAACTATAGTTCTCAGAGCAGCTACTCTAAAGACATAAAAAAATTATTTAAAACATTAGTAGAGTTAATATATGCATTATTGGATTTTGTTATCTAACTTCAAAATGTAGTTTTGAGTTACAAAAATCACAAAGAAACATAAGGTTTCATGAAGATGACCACTCTGTGAAATGTAGCCCACTAAAACTGCTATTAGTGTAAGTTCAAAAGAAAAAACACCTCAGTTTCCAGAAAATAAATTAAGTGAAATAATAAGGATGCCATCAGTCATTTAGAACTTGGATCCAAACAAAACTGTTATTTAGTATCAAGAATTAATATGAGTGAGGAGGGGACAAAACAACTGCTGACTGACCTCCAATTTCAGATAATTTAAAAGTTCAAGTTTTGCTTAACCAGAAAACTTTTAGTAACTACAAAATCTGGGATTAAAATGCAAATTAATTGCTTTAAACCAATTTACACTAGAAAAGAATATTCTGTATAGGAGCTGTAAAAATCACTGTAACAACTGACTTAACCACATACTGGGTCTGTCTGGGATGGAGTAAAATTTCCTCATAGCAGCCCCTAAAGTGCAATGCTTTGAATTTGTATCTAGAACAGTGCTTTGGCTATTACTGAGCAGTGCTCACACAGAGTCATCCCCAACCTCACCCAAAGACCAGTAGGCTGGAGGTGGGTGAGGGGTTGGGAGGTGACACAGCCAGGACAACTGACCCAAACTGACCAAAGAGATATTACATATCATAAAACACCATGCTCAACAGCAAAAGCAAAGGAGAAGAGTGGACTTCAGTGATTAAGGCATTTGTACCAGGGCCATATTTCCAGCGAAGCAGCTGGACATTGCCTGGTGATGGGGCATAGAGAATAAATTTTGCTTTTGCTTTGCTTATGTGTGCAGCCCTTGCATTTTTCAAAAAAAAAAACCAAGAAGGTTTAGATTGTATTTTCTCCCTCTGTCCTGCTGAGGAGAGGGAGTAAGAGAGCAGCTTGGTGTGCATCTGGCAGCCTGCCAAGGTCAACCCATCCCAAATGGGAACCCTCGAAATTTAGTTTTGAAATGGAAATGTCAATAACCCCTAATGATTGAATCATAAATGCAGTCATTTCCTACAAAGATGATTTTCAGCAACTCCTCACCAAAATCCCAGCCAGTGGTTCATAATGCTTCCCTTTTGGCTCCAAAATTGAGTGCAGTCTCACAAATGCAGAGCACCGTCAGTGGTGACTACCCTGAAAAATTGATCCTTGGAGAGACAATGTGTGGCATAAACATTAGAAATCAAACTGTAATAAATCACCATAAACGAAAAAGTTTTAAGAGAAAATACTTCATGAGAAGTAATTCGGCACAGACCCACAGTGAAAGGAGTAAGTGACCCAACAGATCTCTAACAAGCTTCTCAGATTTGTGACATCAGCAAAAGATGTCACATCTCATGGCATCTCATTTAGAGACTCAAAGACAGGATTGTGCAAATCCATTCACAAGGTCAGCATGAAGAAGCTTCTTACACTGAAAGACAGAGGGTCCATCTTACTCGGTAAGTAAAATATTACGCTGAGAAAATGCTGCCTATTTTTTCCATAGGTACACTTGGCACTTGGCAGCAAAGCCATCTATTAGCTAAACAAGATTAATTTTTCCTGGGAAAAATACTCTGAAAATATAAATGGAGGTTAAAAGATTGATTATACTCTTGGGGTTTTTGGCACCTACCCTTAGTCCAGACTCATTTGCAATACCAGAAGTACATATCAGCTGGACATACAACACAGGAGTCCAAAAATACCAAACAAAAAAAGCAGAGCAAGAATTCAATATGGTGGATCCTCATACTCTTATCCATCCCATTCCTATCAAAAAGTTACTCAGTTACAACAAAGCAAATATTAAACCACCAAAGGCTAAAGCAATGTTAAAGCTAATTTCCTGTACAGTCCCTTCTCCACTGTACAGACCAGGTGGCGGTGTAGTTAAATCTCCTTCCTTATTGTGACACATTCCATAGCCCCACAGCCTGGCATCATCATACCTCATGTCCAGT
Organism: Pachyramphus minor; assembly: GCA_013397135.1. Taxonomy (NCBI): domain Eukaryota; kingdom Metazoa; phylum Chordata; class Aves; order Passeriformes; family Tyrannidae; genus Pachyramphus; species Pachyramphus minor. Next base: position 1,241,007 of record VYXB01006403.1, on the reverse strand, counting down.
AAGGAAGGAATAAGCAGGGTAGAATGGGAGAACAGGACCCCTCACACCCACATTTGCCCTGAGAGGAATCTTCATAGACCTTTACCATAGTCTTTACCACACCCTGAATATTTATGAATTTGTTTCAGTATGTTATGTTTGAGGCTTGCCCAAAGCCATCTGCTCCTTCTGTGCCCAGCACACACAACTACCTCCCAAAGGTCACCATCTGCTAATACACTGGTTTTCACAGACTGGCAAGAAATCCTCTCCCACAGTAAAGGTCCTAGAGGCACATCTTGGCAAAGATGCCTTTGTTTGGTTCTGCTTATTTCATAGAGCACATAGTCTGTTGATTTTGCCTTGATTTATCTTAGTTCTTACAAAATTAATGGCAAGACATGGAAAACATTTACTCTGGAAATTAGGTTTTTATGAACATGACTGGAACAAATGTCTACAGGTAAATCAAATGTAAAGAACAATTCTAGACTAAAATCAGTACGTTTTCTGTTTAATTGGCTGATCCCTCTTATAAAGGCTCCCAAACACTCTCCTATTCAACAAAAATAGGTTTCAGTCTTCATGGTATAGTTTGTCTCTTTGTATCCTAACACTGCCCATAGCTCAACATCCCATTAATCTCCTGCTTGTATTAGAGGTACATTTAAGTCCCACCTAAGACCCAACAGCAGTTCCATCTAAGACCCAATCTGCCCAAGCGTTGCTTCTCCTAATGGCATTAAAACATGGTCTTCCCACTGTCACTCCATTAGAATTATTGCCCACAGTAAATCTAAACAGCTGTCTGGAATGCAGAAACTGAGAACAGCCCATAGGGCAGACCAAACTGTCCTCAAAACTTTTTATATGAACTGGAAGCTACAGGCTGGATATTTCTTACGGAACTCAAGGAGCCATGAACTCCTAAAAGGCCACTGATGAATGAGTTTTGTTGGAACTGCAGAGTTACAGATTTCATCACTTTTTTCAGCTAAAACAAAATAAAAATCGCCCAAGACTGCATTTTGCAATTTTTTCAAATGGTATTTAGAATGCACGAAGTCAAATTTCAGATTTTTTTTTCCTTTTAATATAGAAAAAAAAAAGCCATTTTCACAACTGACATCTCTGAAGCATTCATCATAATAGTTGATGATCAAAGATGATTTAAAGCTGAAAATGTCAATACTCCAACACAATGCAAAACATTTGAATCCATATGGAGTAAAAATTTTCAAATGCCATCACTATCATTAAATATTATGTCTTTTTACATACATCATTCAAATATTGGGAAAGTCTGTCTGTGCTACCCTATGAAGTACAGCCTTAGCAAGTCTCCAGCCATCTGCAAATCTCTGCACTGCAATTTCCTGAAGACCTTTGCAGTTTTACCAGAACTACTTCTAACCAGAAAAAATCTTGAAATCCACATCAGAACAGTTAAAATGTTGGATGAGTGCAAATTAAAATGTATAAATAGTAACTCTGGAGATAATGTCTCTATAACATGGTCTATTTATACTGAAGATGATGTGAATGGCTCAGAGAAAATGCATGGACAAAAGTGTTCCTCACACCAGGCTGTGCAGGGACAGGAAATCGGGAGGCAGTGAGAGATCAACAATTTCAGAATGAGAAAAAGACGGAGTCCTCCACACAACAGCATGTGAACAGTAGTCTGGATCCAAGGAATGTTACGACTGAGGAGAGTTCGATCTGATACTGTTTCAACAGGCTTGTTGCCTAGGCTCTGCTCCATCACAAATCACTTCCATTGAAACTAGTTGGGTGCTTCTGCCCAAGAAATTATTTCTATGCCACTAAGTATGCTCTCAAGTGCCTTGCACCTTGTTTTGCTATTCAGCAAAGTGGAAGTCAGTGGTATCCTTCTCTGTTAAAATGTAACACTAATGTTCTCCAAAGGCTGCGCACACAGAGAAGACAACAAGCCAGTCTCAGAACAAGCTGATTTTCCCCCATTTCCACCATCAGTGGATGACTATCATCCATTCAATCTGTGAAACAAACTTTGCACCCACATTTTAAGAAGCAGTAAACAAATTCTAGGCAGAACTGCGGCTGAGGAGAAATGAGGTGGCAACCTTCATGACAGAGACACACTGTCACATCTTCTGTCCACTCCCTATCACTTGGTATATGCTGTATTTGAACTACTTTATCTCCAAGGAACAGAAGTCTCGAGAGGTGAAGGATTTCTTGGTCTACCACAACAGAAATAGAGCTGACTTTATCATATCTCCAGGCAGAAAATGAAATATTGATACATATAATCCAAATGCAGTCTGATAAATTACCACAGAGTTTAATAATACCCTCAAAAATGAAACCAGTGGCAGCAAACTCCTCCAGAGACAATTATCAGACACAGAGGGGGTAAAAAGTTTAATGTGTCATGTATAGATTTGCTAAATCCTGGAATATTGTTTTTATGTCCAGGGCCTGAAGTAAACATACAGTCCCTGTCTTGCTGTTTTCATCACCGGAAAAGAAAATGGTCAGGTGACCACGAGGAAAATTATGAACTCACGAGCTGTATGCTCTGAAGGAAGTATGCAGTAAATCACAAGCACACGTGAGCTTGCTATGCCCACACTCCAAGGCGGACTGAAAACACGTAACTGCTGGCTGGTTAGGTCATCAACACTGAGCCAGCAAGCCCTGCTGAGAGGCAGGATGTGTTAGCTCGGGCTCAGCGCCATGCAAACCACGGTCATGCAGCCTGCAGTTGGCTCATAGTACTAGCAGAGCTCCAAGGCATCTGCACACTGGGTAGCAAAAAGATACAACACAAAAATGCACATCCACACAAAAGGCAGGCAGCTACAACAGTAATTCGGCACAGGGAGGGCGGTGGGGGGTGTAAAAAAAGAAATAGCAAACATTCCTTTCCCTGCAAAACCCCACCAAATAATACCTTCTCAAATTTACCTAATAAATCTTCCAAGTAACACGAGGGTCATATCAGTCCAAAGAGTGTAGAATATTCACACAAAAAATCAAGCCAAAAACTGAACTAAAAAATACAGCATGGCATGGAAAGAAGATTGACCACAGAAGGGATTTAAAGAAGACTGATTTCAGAAAGTTGTAATACAGACCAAGGGCACAAGTTGTAGTCATACAAAAGGTAACCAAAACAAACATTAATGGGCAAGAGAAGCCAGAACATGAGATGTGAAGAAAAAAAACCCTGTAAAACTTTAATGAACAACTGTCCAAAAAAAGCAGGGAATGTTCACTGCTGTAGCAGGAGAGAGAGGCTGAAATGAACCCAACTGAATGCAGCTCAGAGCAAACTGCACAGGTAAAGAAACTGAAAAATCTAGATTTGAGCAATACAGATGTGCAGGCACACAAGAGTCACAGAAAATAATGGGACACAGTGCAATTATACCCTCTGGCCTCTCCTAACGGCTTAGCACCCTTGGGGTCTCTCTGTCACTCAGAGAGGTCTGGTCAGTCACTCTGGTCTGCCACTCTGGTCTCTCTGTCACATACTATGCTGCTGGCACCTTAAACACCACTCATCATGAGTAACTATCCTCTGGTCGCATTACCTTACAGCTCTTCTTGTCTGTTTCCATGGTAAAGACAAGCCATCACTTATCCCACAGAGTTAACAGATCATTTGGCTTTAGGTGTTCTTATGGAAGTTCCTTGCAAATGTTTACTGTGCCATTTATTGCTTATTTCTAGAAAACTGATATATCAACTGGGAGCCCGCAACGCCACCCTGGTTGCAAAATCCATGCCCACTGCACACAGCCTGTGCCCCCTTGGCCATATTAGTTGTAGATGTCCCATGTAGTCAGTTCCTTTGACTCTGTAAAACCAAGGTAGGGGATAGAGCCTACCTATCTTTTCCCTTTAACTGTAAACAAATTCTGAAATCCTTAAAATTTTTCTGCCTTCCAAGTTATCTTTCTGCCATTTAGTAATGAAGATAAAGCCCAAGCTATTGAAGGCGCCATAAAGGTAGTTTAGTGTTTTAGGAGGAATCTCCTTTTCAGAAGTTGAAAGTAAAAAGGGGAAAAAATACAGGAAAATCCATAAAATTAATTTCCAGCTAATACCTGCAGCTTGGGNGCCTTGTATGTTAAAAATTTTCCTTCAACTCTGAATTTCAGCTGCAGAAGGGAATAATACAGAAAATATTTTGTCCCAACTAAAATTCCCAAAACTATCATAAGACAACTGCCTGTAAAAGAACTGAATCACTACAAATGTTAACCTTTGGAGAGGTCCATAAGGTGAATCACACAGAGGGAATAATTTCTTAAACAATTCAGTATGTAGGCAACCCCCTATAAATGCAAATCTAATGTTTACATCATCAGCCTCTCAAATACCATGGTAACAACAAGCAGAGTGAAACAGTTAGACACACAGGAAACTCATACAATTCCAAAATTGCAGCCACCAGAACTGAGATCAGAAGATGCCAAAGGCCACTTTGCATCAGTATTGCAACCTGGTTCTGACTGTCTTTTCTTAGCAAACACGGACGATTGAATCATCTGAGTTTACAATTTCCAGTACCTCCAAATTTGCCTCTATAACTACGTGCTCTGGTAAATCTACCTCATTCACAAAGAGGATACAGGCTCATGACTCCAGAATCCCTGGCTTGAGTTCCCACTTCCCTGTGCTCATTGGGAATTGGTCCCCAGTCCTATCATAACTCACAGGGAAAGACACAGATTGTCCTAGGCTCCTGACACTACAAGACCCAAGCGATACATAAGAAAAAATCTTAGCCACATACTCAAGGTGAAAGTAACATGGTAACTTAAGGCTAATTTTGCAGTATTGACTGTAAAAGGGAAATTAGGCCATTTGTCAGTTACCCAAGCAAAATGAGCAATAAGAATATATCCAGTTCCTTCATCTAGCCCCAACCAAAAGCATTTGCTACTCAGACTCTCACTTTTACATCCTTAAATGGAGATCAGACAATTAAATCATCCTCCAAGCCTGGCCTTCAATTTTAGGATCTTCTTTGGGAGCCTCAGTTAAAGCTTGTTACAGTTATTAGGAAACTTCGAACTAAATTCAGTTTATCCTTTAAAACCATTATCCCAGGGAACTCCTCAGATGGTGATAACTGGCCAGAAACAAAAAGCAGATGTCACTAATACAGAGACCGACACACAACCTCACTAACCAATTCGTTTTTACAGTGAGTGAAGAGGATACTTATAGAGAACAACTCAGCTCATCTGAAGAAGATATTTTAAAAAATTATATTTAAAACATCTTGAAAATACCTTAAAATGTAAAAATACAAATTAAAACTACCTGAAATATCTTTATGTATCTTGAGAAGATATCTAAAGGTATCTTTGAAAAGATTACTAAAGCCAGGTGAAATTAACTCTATCATGAGCTGTAACGCACCCCATCATGTTGTCTATACATCTCCTGTGATGCTATATTTTTGTGACCTATTTCATAATAAATTCGTGTTCAGTTTCCTAAATCCTCAGAATTCTAGAGCTGCACACAGATGCTAGTAATGAGGTTGGTGTGGATCAGTTTTCAGCTGCATACAACAGGGGTTTTTAAATTGAGAGCTGAATCACCAGATTTTTTCAAACTATGCCTGTAGAGCAATATGAAAAACCCAACTAAAAGAGAGGTTATTTATGATGTGCAAAGGAACGAGAAGGGCAAGGTACCCTTTAAATACATCCATTATTCATTCCTACTGAATACACATGACTTCTGCTTCAAACAGCGAGAGATATGTTGTGAGAGATGCCCTTCTAATAAAAACAAGGCAGGAATGTTAGTACCAGAAGGTTCCCTGCAGGCTAAAAAGTGACAGTTGGCTGGGCTAAGATCAGAGAAAAAAGTGGGGTGTAGCAGCAGGGCCTGCTTAGACAGAAAAAAAAAAGTGTAAAGAAAAGGAAGGGTCTGCAAATTCGAGGAACTACTCCAGAAATGAAATGAAACCTGTTTGGAGAGGGGAAAAAAAACCCACCACAACAGTTTCAGAAAAGAAAGACCAGGCATCCTGAAGGAGCAGACAGGGGCTGTACTTCCCATTTCTTATCAGAGATGTTAGCAAACAATAATGAGTGAGCAGGAGGAGAGGGAGGGAAGACAGAGAGAACAGTTGCAAATCACCCCAGCTGTAAAAACTGCTCCCTTAGGTAAATGGCCCTTAGTGAGTGGAGAGAAGGTGAGAATTTAAAGAAGGGTCTTTGTTATTTAAATGCTATCCCGTGCTGCTTTTTCAAAACTTCCTTAGAAATGTATAGTGAGATCACTTATTTTTCAGTTCCAAGCACTAAAGGCTTGGGGTTTGGGGTTGGGTTTTTTAATTTAGTGACCAAGGAAAACTAGTAGATAAGTCATTGCCTCTTATAAAAAAAAACAAATTACATTCCTATATCTGAGACATCCTACCTTCTGATTGCTTTTAAAGTTTTGAAAACATCTACACAGATGAGTTTTATCACTACTGTAAAGCCTTCTGTGAAAAAAGGAGACTAATTCTGTAAATATTTTCTTAATTTTCAATGCTGTTTATTTTTCTTTCTCACCTCCAATAAGGATGAACTTATTCCTCCCATAGAACTAATCTTTTTATTTTAGGGCAGGGAAAGTAGTAACTGAAAAACTCTGACAACAGTGATATAAACAGTATGTGACCTTTGTATGCAAGGAAATAGGAAGACTGGTACACAATTTCAAAAAAAAACCTCTGAAAGATGCTAATTTTCTTGGATCTGATGTGGTTTGGATACTTTTTAGAGATTTGTTTAAAGTCTTCAGCCAGCATGCTATATCCTCTTTTTAATATCGCCTGAAACATCATGTCCTATAGGTAAGATGGCAACAGGAATTTTGGTCCGGCCTGTTTAATTCACCTGTGCAGAGAGGTATATTCTACAGAAGGCAAATACAGCTTCTGCGAGTAGTAATACAGCCAGCCTGCACAAATCAAATTGGCTGAATAAAAGATGCATTTAAATGCCTTGGAATGCTCATTAATTGCAGAGAATTTCATCCAAAGCCTACAGGACCCTCATGCACTGGCATAATAAGAAAAGACAACTCCTGGCAATTACACAATGTGTTTTCCAACATACTTATTTGAATTACAGAGATTAGATAGAAACTTCCCAGATTTCAAACAATGATTATCCTTCTCCTTGACAATGTTTAATATTTTCTGCTGTGAGAAAATGTAGCAGTAAGTTTGATTCTTGGGTCTTCTGTCAAACTCAATACATAGATTTTGAGAAGTGGTAAATATTGCTAAATCAGTTCTAATATAATATAAAAGAAAAGTTCATAGACAATCACTGTCTCTTCAAAACAGAAAAAAAACAAAAGAAGCAACATCCTTGTCAGTCCATGCATCTACCTCTTTAAAGCATATTTGAATCATTATGTCTTATTGCTTAATCAGAACAAATAGGATTAACTCTAGGCAGGCATTATTTTCACCACAATATTGTTTTCACACTATTTTCCTATCACAAAGCTTAAACACACATTATAATTTCTGCCTGATGGAAAGATTATGAAGGAATATTTTCCATTTTCCAAAGCATAGGAAGTTTTGAAGGGAGGCCACTTTGATATATTTTCTCTGAAAGATCTCCCACTGCTGAACTGATTTGTGTGTATTATAACGGGACTGTGTCTAACCTACTGTAACCAGCAGGAATGTGGACCTCTCAAAATCCAGCTTCAACTTCAGTCAGTGGTTGAAAGGGACTGTTCTGCACGATGGCCTGCAGCCATCTAGGGAGGCCATGATAGCAGTGAGGCAATACTGGTAGAGTAACAGTGAAGTTCAAAACCTGCCAAAGGAAGGATGCCTGCTTTTTCTGACATCTGTGGAACATGCTGTAAACAGGTACATAATGTAAGAGAGTGAGCAAAGAAATAGAGACACCATATGCTCATCACAAGACAGAGGGCTCCAACAAGAAAGTTCAATGCCACAACAATCATTGTCAGATCACTGCAAGAGGAAAAGAATCATAAGAAATTAGTAGATACAGGTACATTGTACACACAGCATATCTGTTAAACTGCTGAATACCAAACTTATTATTGCTTTCATTTCCTCATCTGTTTACACCCTACTGATTCTTAAAGATGGAGTATAAGTTCTTTCCGGGCAGATACAGGTTTTTTGTATTGAATTTGTACAGCTCCTAGCAAAGCACTCTAGGTCTAGAGCCATTCGATACTGCAGTAAGCTAGTTATTTGCTGAGAGCCAACACAGTGGCAGCTGTTCTCTCTGCCAGAATTCAACAAGGTTATTCAGATGAACACCTATACTCACTGAGCCACAGCACCCAGGGGTTCATGTCAGTGTCATTCAAGGTATTCAGGGTCTACAAACCAGCAGAAAATCAGCTGGTCCAGAAAATCAGCTACAAAAATAGAGGAAGGAAAAAGATGCAGAGGACAGGCAGCAACTAAGTGAGGAGTTACACTCCATTCCTTGACCCAGACCTGTGTCAGTATGGTGTGTTAACACTGCTTGTCTCGAAGATGTATCAATACTGACACAGGCACTGCCTGTACCAGACTTTTGAAATGTGTGAAAAGCACAGATTCAAACAGCTCGTCTGTCACCACACACATGGTGCAGCTCATATCAGCATACGGCACTGGCATGGGGAGCAGAGCGTGGATGTAAGAAAAAATATTTTTGGTTAGCTTAGTCTAACTTCTGCCACTCTGAGCAAACTGTGCACTCTGTGTGCACTAATGTATCCTCAGTCTATGATCATGTCAGTCCCAGCTCACACTGTCACACTCCTGACAACAGCACTAGTTCAGAACTGGCACTCAAATCAAGAAGGCACCAGATAGCAAACCATAGGCTGCCATATACAAAACACCCTGCTCTTCAGGGTGGTTTTCCACTTGATTGCTACACACTCATAATAGCCCAAGGGCTGGGGAGAAGTTCCTGGAGCACTCCCTGGCAGGGATTCTGCTTGCAGTGGAGCTCCTAGTTCCACCCCAGCAGCGCTGGTGGCTGCAGATATGGTGGAGCGAGCAGTGGTCAGGGTCAGGCCTTCACCTTCAGCCTCAGAGGCTCCTCAGCAGAGAAAGGTCTGCAAATTGAGGGCCAGCCGTGTGGAACTCAAGTGGGAGACCCAAGCGGCACAATGAGAAAAGAGCATGAGACAGTTACCAGAGAAAGCGAAGAACATCAGAGAAGATAATTGCAAAGCTAAATTTAAGAAGATTTAGGATTTTTCTGGCTGCATGCAAGCATTCTCAGAACCCTCAAAAAATCCTGGACCTGTCTCAGTAATTTTTGAAAGAAAAATGGAGGGGAAAATATATTTGGCATTGCTAGAATACCAGGTGGCTTCACTGTTTGGCAACCATCTGGTCTCAGTTTTCTCTTTGTTAGTAGCACCAGCATCAAATGAGACAGAAATAGGAAATGTTAACTATTAAAATAGACACAATTAGACAAATAAAAGCTATCATCAACCAAAGGAAAGCCAGCAAATGGACAGCAGTGTGAAACGCATGGCAAATCATTTTTAAAAATAAATAAATAAAGGCATGGCCATCCTGAATTATAACTAAATAGCAGTTACTTTAATGCTTGTAACATTGCACATGAATATTTTTGCTAATGGTTTCTCATCCTACTCTCCAGTTCTCCCACACATCATGTAGTAAAAGAGCAGTAGAAACAGCCAGAAATGTTCAGATTGTAAAGAAGGCAACTCAACACAGAACATAAAAACTAGAGGAAGGAAGGAAACAGCAGTGGCATGAGAGCTATAGATGACTACAAAGGACCAATCCAAAGACCCACATTTATTGATATGTCATTTAAAATTAAATTAAAAAGAAACCATATTGGAATTTCATGTGGAACTTTTTTGTCCAAGATAGTGGTAACTGAACAAAGAAATTATGACTTCTCTGATGTGTCGTTGCTTCTAGGTGACGGTCATCATCCCAAACAAAGATCAGTTATTTAAAATATAAAGCATATGCAAGCATATCTCATTTTTCAGACAGGAGTAGAGCAGAGACTATCTGCAGGTTCATTTGCCTCTATGAAAAACCTCATTTGTTCACATGCAGTAAACAATTACATGAGGTTGTTTTTGGTCATTACTGATCTACTCATTTTGCAAGAAATGTTTAAGACTTCGGCACAAAAGTGCTGGCTTTTTTATCTTAGAACTGAAATAAACAATCAAGTAGAAAGAGAAAAATAACAACTGTAGCAAACAAATCTAACTTGAAAATTGAAGAGAGGCAATTCAGCAACCAGAGACACTTCTGTCCTCTGCCACTTGACTTCATGGTCTTATTCCAGCTGTGAGAGAAAACAATAGATGCAAACACGGTGAGAAGACTGAATATTCTAAAAAAACGCAACGACATCCCGTAAATGCCAACATGTATAATGTAATCATTGCCATCAAAGAACAGCATCCATTTATCATGGTAAATGTGCAGAAACTTGTCATCACAATCATACTGTGCACTAAGAAGATTAAACATGACTCTGCCACGAGTTATTGATTTTTTATTTCTTTTGATTAACTTCTCCTTCTTTTCATCAGCACAATATTGGGCAAACTTGCTTTGCTCATTTCCACCCGCCAGCTAAATTTCTGACAAATATTTTCTCCTCTAAAATTATTAATTCGTAGTGAATGCCAATTAGGCTGTTATTAGTTCATCCTAATAAGAGGAGTCCTGCTGAATAGAGATCAAAGGGCACAGGCACAGAGTGAGAAAGAACCTTCAATAAACACCAGGAACCCTGAACATACAGCAGTGCTGCCACTGGGCTGCATCCCCAGAGCATCCATGGGGAATCCAGTTCAAACCTGGTATTAAGGACGCTGCACTGGCATCTTTTACCAAAAACACTAAGTGTTAATTAGAGCACCATAGCCTCAATACTGTATCTACTCTATTCAGATCATGACTACACTGTGGAATCACTGGTTAGCAGAAGGTCTTTCTCTTCTCAGCTACTCATCGCTTTGCTAAGTGAGTAAAAATTTAAAATTACAGCACAGAAAATATGTGACTAAGTGATGATGTAGACAGCTCAGAAAAGGAACTGAAAATTACCCAAAAGAATGATGCTGGTATAATTTTACACTTCAAACTAATCTCTTAAATTTCATCTCCATTTCTATTACTCTTTAACAGTCAACATAAAAGATACTCCAGTTTTAAGGGGAAAAATTAGACACATATCTGTGTTGCCATAACTGTTACCAAGTACTTGAAGTCTTAGAGCTAAAAGTCTTATCTAAATTGTATTTTGGCAAGGATTTATAGAGAGTCATTTTGGTAACACAGAAATAATTGATACATATCAAAGGTGGATTATTTTACAAAAACTCTCTATCCTGCACATATCTTGCCTCTGTTCCCTTTGATGTGATAACCATTAAAAGACTGCATGTGAAAAAATTCTTTGTGAAGTGTTTTCAAAGTGGGGGCATGTCATTCTCTTAGAGCTATTCAAGCCTGACATTATTTTAAATGCTGGGAATAGTATGTAAAGAAATCAGACAGGCTGAATTCCAGGAAAATATTGTTTGAGTTATTGCAAACATATTTGTTACCAAGATGCAGAGTGTTACTACTGTGTTTTGGCTTAGGAAAGCCATCCTCAACTAGCTGAAAGTATTGCTTTAGCTGAAAGTATTGCTTTTTTTAAGTGTCAGTGGGTATTTATATCACAGTTCATCACAATCATCTACAACAGTCTCTGTCTCTTTAAGAGTAAAATATATGAATTTCATTTTTCTTATATTTAACTACAAATCAACATAAACCTGGCAATTTTGACTAGGAAGTCAGGACATCAGTTCAGCAGACATGGTAAACTGTTCATAATTTCTGTCATTAAGTGTAATATATAGTAGTGACTGTCCACATAAACCATCACAGATGTCATAAACCAGGCTGAGTAACCAGCCTGGTAGCACAACATTTTTCTGTAAAATTTCCCACATCTAAACCTTAAATTTAGAAACAAACAAATTCAAGAAAACTGTACCAGCTGGTGGAAGGAAAACACAAACAGATCATGTTCTGTTTTTATTTGGAATGGGAAGGTGGTGATCAAGTATTTTGTATTGTAGAGTTCTCCAAGTCCTTGCCTACTAATTAAATTCAGACACTGACCAGTGACACATTTCAGTTTGACCTTAGCCACCTAATGCTCTGAAAAGAATGTACAGGGAAAAAGGTCAAACAAATTCCAACTTACTTTTAACTACAGCCTGAAATCCTCTGTGAACTCCACACCACATCTTGCTTCTTTAAAAGTCAAAAAAGGTTCAGCAGAGCCCAGAGAAACACCATCTTTCCCATGATCCTTTTTATGATTCCTTCAGCTCACACTAAAGAAACCCCGTGACTCCAGTAATTACATACGTATCTCTCAACCAAGAAAGACTAAGTAAGCAAAACACGACACTGTTCTTTCCCCTCAAGAAAAATGCAAAAATTACCCATGCACAGTATATATTATCTACTCCAAAGGGATATACAGCCCTTAAAGTTATTGCTGATTTTATTGTGAATTCCATAACTAAATCCACATAAATGTGGCGTTTAGGTCAACCCATTCCTTTTACCATAGTATGATATAAGTGCCAGGTGCAATTCAAGCCGATTCAGCTGGAATTTCTGCCAGGAATTCAAGGGAGTGTACATGGCTACAGATGCTCAGCCACATTTTGAATGGATGCAGTGTATGCTTAAGCTGCTCTGCCAGCCAGTACAACAGAGACAGTGCCACAATCCCAAACTCAGGCTTCCTGCTTCAAAGCAAATACTGCCAGATGTGCTACCTCCATCCATACTGAGACGCACGGGAACTCTAGATGAGGTTGTGAAAGGCTTCTCAGACCCCTGCTGAGCCATCAGTCACGTTATTAGCTGACCCTCAATGTGGAGAAAGCAGAAAGCAGGAGCAGAGTTTGCTCCTGGATACTTTTTGCAACACGTTCTGATATACCATCTACTTACTATTTTTCTCTTGCTGAATACAATACAGAAACAGTGTAAAAGCCACACTTAAAATTCTTATCATTCACTTCTTCATTTCTAAGTCCTAAATGTACAGGTTAGAAATGCATATGCAATGCTTGGTCTTCCCTTATCAGAAGGCAGAGAGCACAGCTCATAGTCTTAACTAATTACAATTATAAATGATATTCACAATGCAAAATCTAACACCACAAAGGGTTCAAAACCCTCCCTAATAAGCCAGAAACACTATGACCATTTTTAATACACATTAAGCCATGGACACTTGAGAAACTGGGTGAATAATGTAGGGTGGGTTTAGCTCCATTGTACCTATTTCTCCAACACATTAGCATACAATTATCACAAAATAATTAGCAAGAATACAGAACATCTTCTAAAAAGGTCTGTTTGCTGCAATCCTTCACAGCCCATTTTTAAGATGCCTAAAAGTTTAAAGTTTTTCTTCATAACCTCTTCTTTCTCCCACAGTCTCCTGCTTTTTCTTCCCTTTTTCATCTCCCTTCCCCCTGTAACCCATCAGCAGAGATGGAGCCTTTTTCTTTACGCTCATAATCAATCCTCCCAAGCTGAATTCCACTGCATCTTGACATAACAATCAATTACTTTCAACAACCAAGGGTTCCAGAGAAAAAAGAGTCCAACATAAAGCTTTCGTTATTTGTTTTACAAAAGCAAACATGAACCTTTGAACAAAATTTTAGGGATGAAATAGCTATGAGTTTGATAGATAACTATGTCATCTGAGTAGATGCAAAATTCTTTTTAGAAGAGATCAGAGAAAAAGTTAAAAGATTGAAAAGTGTGATAAGGGGGAAACATAAAATGAAGGGCAGATCATTAACAGAAGACTGTGGAAACAAAAGAAAACTGAAATAAAAATTAATAAGTGGCAGGAGAAAAAATTTTAATAGGAAATGAATAACAGACACACTATGTCCAGAACCTTCACAGAATCATTCTCATTTATGAGTACCTTTTCTCTCATCTAATTCACAACTCGGGCTTTGATTGCATGAGTCAACTCACCCCAAGGCTGTAGAATAGAGAAAAGGGGATAATAATAGGGGCAATAATGCGATAGCAAATGTTTCAAAGAAGAAAGCAAGATCACAAACCCATGGATTCACCCATTTTTATGAAAATCCAAGTACTAATAAGTAGTATCCTGGCAAAAAATACTACCCATATAACGTGGTCCATATATTTACCAGGAAGCTAAATCCGAAATCCCAAATGAGTGTATTTATAATGCTGAGCAAGAAGACAGCACTGTGGGTTTCTCTTTTCTTCCTACATTTTAGCAAAAAGCCATCAATATATTATTTCATAACTGCAAGACATTTTCTCACACAGTTATTTTGTTATATCCTGAAACACAGGAGGTCAGTACTGCACTGTCATAAGAGTTTTCTGACATCAACTGCCATAGAATTCCAAAGAAGTTTTCTTATTTTCAAACATATGGTCTGATATATTTCCCAGGAGAGAAGAAGGCAACAGTTAACCCTCTTCCTTGTTCTGTATTTCTGTTTTGTGACTAAAACCATTTTTTTAAAAAAGAAGTTGCTTTAATCAGGGTGATTTTTTTTTTCTTTTCTTCCTTTCTGAAACACTGCATCTTGAGCCTTATAGTTTTTAACGATTCCTTAAAACCATTAAACCACTATTGTGCTGCATTTGCATAATTCAGATGCTTTAATCCACTCTTCTTTTGATGAAGGAGAGGACCCTGATCTATTTCCTGCTTCAGTTTATCTTTTAAAATAAGACAAATGTTTAGAGCACATATTGTTTAGGCATGTGATTGTCACAGAATCACTTTGCCAAAACTTTTGCTTTTAGTTTCTCCTATTAACACATGTAAAACCAAGCTTTTACATATGTGCTACAATAAATGCTCATCATATTTTGAAGAAAAAAACAACACCAGGGAATTTTTTTACATGACACTCTCAGTGAACTCCAGTGAACTTCTCCTCCCACTCCTGACAGTATTTGTATGATGGTTTTTGCTGCATTCACAACCTGTGCCCTTTGAACAGTGCTATCTCGAACTGCAATCCAAAAATCAATATATATATCAATATCAGGAACATAATATTATTTCCTGATTTTACTGACTCTCAGAAATTCAAAACTAAATCTTTTTAAAGCATCATTTGAGCAATCTCCCTTCAAACTAATAATAAACAGCTGTAAGGATTTTACATAAACAGTAACAGAAAAATATACACCTACAACATAAGTCCTAGGAGAGCTTGCATCCTATTTAAGCTTTAAAATTAGACTATTTTACAAGGCAGAAAAAAACCTAGAAATTTCACTGTTGTTTAAATACCAATATATTTCAACCCAAAATGGCCTTGTCTTTAAGAATATCTTCTAAATACAAGGAATGTTTGGCTAAAACAACTAAACTGTATCACAAACTTCACCTTCATTGTTAGACAGTATTTACTGGATATTATTCTTCTAGAGTATTAAAAATAGGACATGTCATCATTTTAGAGATCACAGAACTAATATATGAGGAGAAACTAAGCACCCTAGTTACCAGAGCAGCAAGGAACAGACCTTAAAAGATTTTGATTTATATCACTGTTTACTGAATTATATTTCCTTTTCAGTTGTAGGAATTTCACTTGTTTCGAAATCCCCTGGAATCTAAATAATGGTATTTTATGTATTTATTATATTTCAGCTGTATTCAGAAAACTATTTTTTAAAAAAATCACCAAGCCAACAGTCCTTGGTTTCATGAAAAATCACTGCAAAGCAGCGGGGAGATCATCTGTCCAACCTTCTGTTGAAAGCATGGCTTTAGACTAGTTTATCAGGGCCCTATCAAGCCACATCTTGAATTTTTCCAGCAAGAGATTTCACTTCTCTGGGCAACTTATTTCAGTGGTTAATTGTTTGCATGATGATGATTTTTCTCATACTCAGGACAGAACTTTCCTGAACCAACTATTCCCACTGCCTCTTCTCCTACCACCACACAACCATGCAAAGAGAGAAACCCCACCTTGTCTGCAGCTATCTTTTGGACCTGGGAATCTGTCTGCAGCTATCTTTTGGACCGTGATTACATTTCCCCTTAGTCTTCTCTTCTCCAGGCTGCGAAAATCCAGTTTTATCAGCCCTACTTCAGACATCAAATTCTCTTTCCCTTTTAAGATCTTTGTGACTGTACTGTGATGGGCCGGGATGTAGCTATGGTGCTGTGCTTTAGATTTGTGATCAAAACAATGCTGATAACACATTAATGTCTTAGCTGTTGTTGAACAGCATTTTCACAGCATTGAGGTCTTCAGTATTTTTCAGACCAGATGGGCCCTAGAAAGATGCACAGCTGGATCACTGCAAAGCTGAAGTTGCAAAGGAATTGTTTTGGCTGTGGAGATAAATTTAACTAATTTCAGAGGTGGAAGCTTCCCAAAGACAGGTAAGAAAGCAGATAGGAAGAAGTGCTCTTGCTTCTGATTTGCTGTGGTTATCTTCCAAAGTAATATAAAACAGTGAAAAGATGGTGGCTGAAAGTAGGGAACAGAAGGTTAATAAACTTTGTTGCAAAGTGGTCTCAATTGTTTCTCACCAAGTCTCAGGCCTGGTGCATAAACATGAAGATAAATTACAGCTGAATATGAGATTATTGACATTATTTGGAGTTCAGATGAGGGAGACCGAGATGATACAGAAATATCAAAACAGCCCTTTGCTTCTTAATGATCAGGTTTGTAAGGGACACCTAACTTTTTTGGCAACAACCAGAAGTTATTTAGCATATGCTTACCAGGGATTTTTGGATTTTATTGGAATCTGAACAGTGATCATGCCAAAAGCGATGGGTAATTAGTATAAAGGATGTGGGCAAAAGGCAGTCTGCTTTCTAGGGACTACCCAACCAACACTAAAAGAAAAGTGGATGTCCAGGAAACACTGGGTTAACTTTGGCACCATAAACAGGATTGGAGGGAGAGCCTTCTGAAAGAAAGATTAGGACTAGGAGTAAAACGCAGCCACACAAGGGAATCATCAGCAAAACTACTTTCATGGAGGTAAAAAAAATAAAAAAAAAAAAAAAGAAAAAGGCATTTTGAAAGCACGGTAATTAGGGATCTTTCACTTGCACTGGATTTTCAGAAGGGCTGGGCTTTTTTCAGCTTTTTGGCCCCTTGTAACAGCTCAAAAGATTCGAAGCAAGATGTTGTGCTGGCTCCAGCAGCCATGGGGACAATTGCAACTCCCTCAAAAGAAAAGAAATATAAGTTCTGTTAGAATATAAGGAGATCTCTAAAGGTCTCCTCTATTAGAAAGCAAGGGAATGGTATTCTAGATGCCTTATATGGCTTTAGGCCTCAGTGTAGTACACACAGTTAACAAAGGGCAAACTTCAGCATAAGAAAGATTCTGTCCTCAATTTACATCATATTAACTTCCCCTGCATGCGCTGGTGAGTTCTTGGCAGTGTAATATTAATGTGGCACTACTGCATAGGGTTCAGCACATGATACTCTATAGTTTGTAAAAAGTGCTTGTTTTTATTTGCACTAATTCACAAAATTCAGTAATTAGCAATAGGTTGTTCCCAGCATTACTGCAAATTAGCAAGGTTCCACTTAATTTTCTCTAATTACTGGACTGAAAAGGATGATCATGTACATTGAGAGATAATTAGCTAAGTGGGTATTAACAGGGTTTTTTGTGTGTGAAAATCTCCAATCATTCAACTAGACACTGACTCGGGCATTTCCTTTTGAGACAGATGTTCCCAATGAACCCCATTAGCTCCCCAAAGCTGCACAGTAACAGCTGGAAATCAGTGCAGGCAACACTCAAAGAAAAATGGGCTCAAACAGGAGCAGCTATTCCCTTCTGAATTGGACTGCCTCATACTAATTGAGAACAACTTCACTGGGCTGACAGAGCCTGTAGTTCCAACATGATAAAAATGATGTTTACAGTCCCCAGGGGGTAGTGAGTAGAAGTCTGGCTTCATGCATAGGAAACATTAGCAATTGCATCAGTTGTGAAAAACAGCTGTCTGACCACCCCCTCCCAGACCAAAAAGACTCGACAAGGGCTGTTAGTTCAGGAATAGTAAGAATGGCCACACAGTTGAATAGAAAATATGCACAAATGACCAGCACTGGACTAAGAGGTGTATGAGCAGACAATGCTATGGTAACAGAAATCAGATTTAATTGAAAGCAAGGTAAGAAAGAACTAGGGCAATAACCTCTGTCTTTCAACAGCATACATTCCTACTGTAATTGAAATATACACAAAGCAAACACCCTTAAGTCATAATATGCTTCAGTAATTTATTTCCAAATCAGGGTCAGGACAATAGCTAATATTTTTTCATTTCTGCTGCAAGAACATGTGCCTCAAAGAAGAAAAACCTGGTAAGTAAAGGAAGACAGGACATAAAGCAATCGTAAGTCACATGTTTGTTTCTGATCCGCTCTTTCAAATATAATATCAAGCAGGAAATACATTATCCCAATCCTTCCTTTTCTAGGTGAAATATCTGTCTGTTCCCTTAGAGGGACAACCTCATTGCTGTTGTAGCTCATTAACAAGGTAGTAACAGCTACTCTACCATATACATAGAGAACATGAATCAGCCTGGTGAGCACAATGAACCTCGGCCATCAATTCAGTACAGAAACAGAGTTTGCAGATGAATAATTTACTGCTGTCATCTCAACTATTACAAAAAGGAAATGGTCTATTTATTTGTAAAGCAACATTATTGATAAATGTCCAGTTTAACCCTGAGATTATATTTGCTAGCTTTTTTCCCCTCAAAGTGGGGAAATTCCAGTATAAAGCTGCATTTACTTATTTTTTTTATTTACCATGTAATAGCCAACTGGCAAAACAGAGACTAGGTACTTGAATTCTTCAGTACTGCATTTCTGAGAGACTTGTAATAACAGCAGCACACAACTGGAAAAAAAAATGAAGTTCCTAGATGATATTTTTATTTCAGCCACTTAACAATGATTCCAAGTAGAGGTTTTTGCAGTCAATTTATTGACAGACACAATGTCTGCATTGGTCCATACAACCTCATGGAGAGAAATCCAAGGCACCGAAGTACTGCTGTGTCACTGTCTTTGCAGTAAAAAATACTCAGCTGAATAAATTCACTTAGCTGAGGACTCATGCTATAGCAGCAGCTACACTGCATCTCGCTCCCAAGCAGCTACAGATGACTACATCACACAGAGCAAGTTCCTGCTGTGACTTTATACTGTCAGCTTGTTTCCTCAAAAGGATATTTTCCTTCAATTTCGGTAAAATTCCAAGTTCTAATTCCCATCATCAGTGATGCACCCAAAGTTTTGAAGCAGAGAAAATTCATGAAAAATTAAAACCATGTTATTTTAAAACAAAATATGAGCTTCCTTCAGCATATGTTGGAAACAAATCTGACTATTACAGAAACACTACATTCTAGCCAAAAAACTTCTGTTTTAACTGTATCAAAGGCAACATTTACAGATACTAAAAATAACTCAGTGGATTAACATTTTTCAAGTTTGTGATCTACAGAGTCAAAGAAAAATTGCTAAGAATGAGCTAACTGATCTTATTTATTTTATATTGCAGCTATGAAAAGTTGAGAAAACTAAATTTCATTTAATAAGTTTATTTGCCAGTGAAGAAGTCCCCAAAGTACATAAACTCTTAACTAGTAAAACATACTTTTCTTGCAAGTAGACAGAAGTAATGAATCAGAAACACTTAAATGCTCCAGGAATTGATGCTTATGTTAAAGCACTAAACAACATAATGAAAAAAACCAGAAATGTCTGTTAAGACCATTTAAAAACATCCACTCCTGAACTCACCAGCAGCAGAGTGGGACTTCCCTCAGAAAGAGGAACCATCCAGATTGCATATCTCTGCACATCCTGTGTTTCTATTCAAAACAAACACCTTCAATGTCTGTGGTCACCAGAAAGTTTCTTTCCATCCTTTCTGAACAGAAGGAAGCAGCAGAGTTAAAAAATTAACCAAAAGAGTTTTTGGTGAGCCCTGTCACCATGTTTCTCAGAACAAAAAGGTTCTATCTGGTGCTATAAAATAAGATGGTCAGCATAATGTTCCACACCTTGCTGGTTCAGGACAGTAGATATGCTTTTCACTAGATTTCTGACATGTTCTACCTCTTTTTAGTCTTTTTTTTCTTACATTTGACTCCAGTCCCCTGAAAAGCCAAATATGGTCTGTTTACCAAGTCAGTCAGTACTCAAACACTGCCTGTTATGTAACAAGGCATCAGATTCTACCCTACTGTAGAAGTCTTTATCTGAGATATTCATGACACTTCATTCCCTGTTAATGGGTAGAAACAGCCATTTCTAGGTGCACCGTTCATACAACCTATTTTAGTTATTCTGATCCATCCAGATCAGACTAACATACCAGAATAACAGAATTACATCCCCAGTGACATAAAAATACTACCCTATGGCTTTGGTATTTACAAAAACAGAGGGTATTCTAAAAGTTTTCACTTATCAACAATCTACCATCAAAATATGTTTTTATAACTATAATTCATTCAAAGCACAGGGGTGACAGCTCTCTGGAGTCCTACCCTCCACATCCCTACTCAGTGGATGCTGACCCATCGAGCTCTGCCATCTCTGGTATTGTGCACTGCTGACAGCTTTCCGGGGCAGCAGCTCCATTTTTCATTGGTATTATCACTCCTTTCAAATATTCCAATTTCTCTACGTTCAATACAAATCACAAGAATTCGTCAGGTTAGATGGTAAAGTAGAACTAACGGGAAGTAAAAGTGAAGACCAAAAGCAAGAGCTGAGCTTAACGATGTAAAACAGAATGAGAGATTGGAAAAAGCTGGAACTAAACTGAATGAGTTAAATTTAAAAGGATGGAAAAGGAAGAATAGCTTCTGTTGCAGAAGCTGGTGGAGACAGCAGCAGCAGTATCAAAAGACTCCGGTGTTCATTTTAGTCCATAAGGAGTGACCATGGATTCAGGCTGGTGGCAAAGGCCAGCGTGTTCACAAGGCATAATTCTAACAAAGCAAGGGTATACAGGCCAGTGAGGTACCGGAAAGCCATGACTCAAGTCAAATACACCATTATTTGATATTTTTGATTCTTCTTTTATACACAGATCAAAGCCTCCTCTTTCGATCAAAACAAGCGACGTATCCCACTTCTCATTTATCTCAAATGGTGCTGCACTGTGTGCCCAGCCTGGCTCTGTGATGGGTGCTTGCATTCCAGCCTTATCATCCGAGCACTGGAGCATCCCGTCCTCAACACACTTATCTCTCTTACTCCCTTCTTAACAGGACTGAGCAACTTGGACCATTCTTCTGATCATGTTTCCACATTTAAGTTTATATCAACAATTCATTTACTGACCATTATATTACACTATTAAAAAGTTATGTTGCAAAAATGAGCACAGCTCAATATATAAGCTTCATTCACATTTACACCTCCTAAAGTTTAAAGCAATTTATCCACACTTCCCAAAAAATTTTTAAAACAAGAAATTCATGCTTGATTTTATCCAGTAAAATTATTTGCACTCAAGTGAAATTCAACTATTTTAAATTTACAAGACATTAAAAAATAACATATTACATGTAGAAATATTTATAGAGAAATGTTTACCTGTTAAATAAAACTGAACTATAAGTTTATATAAATACGAAATATTTAAAATTTGGTCACCGCTAGCAATAAGCAACAAGTCTTCTTTTTTGCCTTTTTTTTTTTTTAATTAAAACAGCTTATGCACTTTCTCCTTCAAGATTTACAGTCTAGTAACCTCCTGGAAAAAAATAAAACTGTGCTCCAGGCAGATTCTAATGTCAAATTTTTGCTCCCAAAAAAAAATGTTTCCACCAAATAGCTTCAAAGCTCTAGCATTTTATGCAATTAAAGCATTTAGTATTTTCTTCCACTTGCTTTATTTTGGGCAAGGTTAAACATTATACTAATCCTACTCTTTTTCCTTTTTCTTTTTTTCCTGATCCTTTCACTTGAAAGCTCATCAACATAATCTCCTGCAAGCATAGCAGTACCTGACAAACTATCACCCCAAATAGACCTCAATCCATCCTGTAAGGCAGCAGTTACAAGAAATCATTGAACTCTGAATGGTCGCTGCACCATCTGAGAATAAATCAGGAGGACAATATATTTCTTGGATCTAAAACAGCCCCATCAATAAGTAACCTAAGCATCAGGAAAATGACCAACTAAAATGCTGATGAACGCTCATGGCCTTTTACTGGGGTCAAGGGGTAGGATTGCCCAGGATCCCTCCTGCCTTTCTTCTTCATCCAAATATTCTGAAAGGCCTAATACCATGCATTTTAGATTCCTGTGTTGTTTTGACTTTGCACCACCAGGCAAGCCAAGGCCGGTTTCTCCTTTTCACAGTCACACTCAGCATATTACAAGTGCTCTTTGCACTAAGAGCAGACAGCTCAGGCTACAGACAGGTCAGAAACTATCAAAAACTGAAAAACGACGAGAGAGACACGCAGAGAGAAACATCCTCAAAGCTTCAAAGTGCAAAAAGTACCTCTTGCTAGAACAGACAAAACTTTTCTGCAGCTATTCAAAACCCAGAAGCCAGCATACTACCTTCTGTTGGGAAACACAGTGAATGACAGATTTTGTTTATTCATTTTTTAATTTTTCTGCTAAGGCTAAAGCTCTTTTTGCCATTTCATTTGCTTAAAGCTACTGCTTTGTAAGACTTTCAATTAAGAGAATGTGACACTCTTACTATGCTTGGATTTCTCCTATTAAGCAGCTTTGCTGGTCATTTTGTTAAGGCCACCTCCAGAACAAATGCTGACAGAAAACAGAATTAATAATAGATTTAAAGGGTACTACTCAGTTGCCAATGCACAAAATGGGAACAGCTGTTTTACACAAAGTAAAAATATGCATCTGGATAGACTTTTTTGTTACACTTGGAAAAAAAAAAGCCAAAGAGGTAAAGAAATCCTGCCACTTTCAACTCTTATATAGACATCTTTACCAATTTAAAATTCTTTAGCAAATGCAAGTAACTGATAAACAAAATGCATATGTATTAAAAGCTCTTTGAAAGCACTTACATCACAGTTAATCACATGGGAGAAGCCTGTAGGTAAATCAGTATTTTCCTTTTTTTCTCAACAGAGATCTAAAGACTGCATACATTCTATGAAAAAAATAACTGCATCAAATAAAAATAAATATAATCATGCTCATGGAAATTCTGTTCTCTAATTCTACGCTCCTTTCACATTACAAACATGTAACAAGTTTATCAGAAAAAATATTCAACTATCAGACAAACTTCCAGAGGTATATTAGACAAGGATTTCATCTCTCAATCTACTGGTAAACTTAAATCTATGTTAAAACTTTCAGTTTGCTTTCTTCTTTGAAAGGGCACTATTGATATCTGACAATCAATACAACACTGTGAGCAATCATCCCTCTCAAGAATCCCTTAAACAACAAAAACTGACACAGAATCAACTGAGGTTGGAAAAGACCTCCAAGATCACGGAGTCCAACTTTGTACCAAACACCACGTCTACCAAACCACGGCACTAAGTTGCCACACCCAGTTGTTTTTAGAACACTTCCACGGATGGTGGTTCCACCATTTCCCTCGGCAGCCCATTCCAATACTTAACTTTCAGTGAAGAAATTCTATGTGACATATTGAGCTTGTAGCATCAGTAGGGAAAAAAACCCTAATGTCTAAAGAGTAAAAGTGGCTCAACCTTGTAGAATAAAAGCCAAAAAAAGGGATAAGACCCAAACTAAAAACATTTTCAGAGAACCAATACAATTAGGAGAAATACAGTCATTTATCTTTCAATATGTAAGGCCATGAGAATAAGGAAAAGAAAAAAATTGAGAGAAAAATTAACACTGCCTCCAGAAATTCTCTTTTCAGAACCTCAGAAATTTGTTAAAAAATTGCCACAGATGAACAAAACTTGGTTTCATTATAACGAGATGGATGACTAGCTTCATATCTTGGTAAGAAACAGGTCAGTACTTCTAAAAAGATATGAGCTTAAAATGAGAAACTAAATGACAACCATTAATTGTCACAATGTGAAATGCCAAATGCATTAATCCAATGCCTTGATGTAAAAAGAATTTATTGTTATAAAACATTGGAAAAAAAATGTTGAGCTGTTACTTTGGATGAAAGGACATTAACAAAAATACTCATATGCCACTTTCAAGTTATTAAATATGCCAGCCACTACTACTTGGTGGGATGAGAAAGAGATAATTTATCCCCGCTGTTACACAAATGGAAGTCTAAGGCAAAGACTAAGAACTTTCTGGAGGAAGACACTAGCAACATCAAGAAAATAAAACAAATTCTCCTAATTCCATGTATTGACCAAAACTGTATTCCAGAAAATTTCATTTTTTACATCCCAGGGTGAACAAGTAAAGGCATGCTCCTTAGCTATCCTTCCTTTTTATAATGGCATTGCCAATACTCCACACTGGATCAGACCAGTCACCTATCGAGTCAAGTTTCCTCTTGCTGATCAAAGTAAGTACAAAGTGGCTTCTGAAAAAACAGCAGTGTCAGCAATAGGAAGCAGCAGTACATGGGTCCCTTTTGATCGAATGTGGCAGTCTGAAAGATGCAGATCTGAAGCCCAGAAAGGAAAGAAAGAGTGATGCGATCTCATTTTCTGCCTTTGACAGATTTCCTCAGTACAAATACTCTGCTAAACAGGAGAGGGCAAGGCAATGAACCCAGTAGTGACAACCTCGATACTCCACACTGCTGGGCGTGTACTGTACAACCATCCCCAAAGCAAAACCAGCTCTGTGTCTACTCCAGTGGAGGGAGCACTCCTGAAAGGACATCAAAGTCATGCCTGCACTGGTTTTGCTCCTTTTGACCTGACCAGTCACTGCACACAGCCAAGAGGACACCGGCCCCACAAACTCCCCACGTGCCATCATGTTTCACAGATGCTGTTTCATGCTTCACAAATGCCACTCTGATAGGCTGCTATGCAGCTCTCACACCATATTAAACACTATGAACTGGAAAAAATGACACGTCCATTATAGGGGGAACATGTGTGGACATGAGCCAGTACACACTAATTGTCTTTGGGATCAGGAACTTGTTCCTGGCCCTCTTGTACTCAAACAGTACAGATGTGTCCTCAGCATCTGACTGCAGCCCCTGGATGCCTCACTTATTATGACAATTGTTCTGTTTTCAATCTTATTTTAAATTCTCTAAAACTGAATGCATATTCATTCATGAAGGTTTAACTGCTGTGCAGTAATGCCAGCTAACTAAAAACCTAACTAATGTCAAGAAAAAAATTGCTGGTACTTTTACTCTTGTGTCATCAAATCAACAATGAAAAGCTGAAGTTAGGTTATTATTTTCCATAATGCTCATCTGCAAGCACGTCTTAAGTTTCTTCTGAGTGTTGCTTTGAAATGTGCTCCTTCCATCATCATCTTTGCAGATTTTTTTTTCATATAAATGAAGAAATAGTATAAAAAGAACAGTCTGAAGCAGTTGTTTTGCTCAGGCACTGAAACCTGTAATTTTGTCCTTAGATATAAATGCAGCTATGCGTAACAACATAGGTTCAGAAAAAAAGAAAAAGAAACTACTGCTTTTATCTGTACAGTTTAACTTACTGATTATCAAGGTGTGATGTGACACAAAAATAAAACAGGGGAAAACACAGTCAACATCATAAGAAAAATAGTTCTTTTTATAAACAACTAAACCAAAAAAAAATACTATCCCAACCCCTCTATAAAAGTAATATTTCCTACTTTGACCAGTACATTACCATTAGAACTTAGTTTAAAATTCTATTTAATTAATCAGACCTATCCTATTAGATTGAAAAAAAAAAAAAAATTAGGATATGCAGCCAGTACCAGGAATTAGATTTAACTTTTAGTCATAAAAACTTAAAGCTAAAGTAAACTGCTCTTCTATTTCAAAAAGTACTCCACAATCATAATCACATCTTATATCCCAGTGGAAGATTTGTATTTCCACTTGTGAAATCAAAGAATTTTAGGGTGCTACAAATGTGTCAGTAACACAAAAATGTATTCCACAGAGAAACTCCCTCTCTGCTGCACAATCTGTTTACCTACTATTACAGTACTACATGCTGTTTGCTGTCTTCACTTTGTGTTCTGGTGCCTCCTGACCACAGGGTTACAATGTGTTTATCTCCACATGCTGGTTCAGCATCTATGACAGCAAAGAGTAGCAGATAGGAAAGGAGAAGCAGCACTATGTCATATCCTGAACCTTACAGCCTAAGTAAATGCAGAGTGGGGAAAAAAACCAAAATCCCACAACCAGAAACAGTGTAGAAATATGGCACCACGGTAACAGGAGCCAGTCCAGTGCAGATAGGATGTAAGCAGAATCCCTCACATACTCGGCAAGATAAAAATCAGAACAGGCGACAATCATTTCCCCAGAAGACTGGAATTCATTCTGCCTCTTGCAGTCCTCCTAAGCTTTGTATTATTCACATCAAGAATGATTTTTATCATGCAGATAAAACAAATTTAAATAGTCTTCAGAGGGGAAGAACGAACAAACAAGGAGTTGAAAAAAAAATCACAATTAGTAGGTGAGCATGATTTACAAAATGCTACTGTGAAGGGGCTTGCAGGGAAGCAAGGCAGAGCTCTCTTCAGGCAGTCTGGGTTTATTTTAATGCACAAACCTAATCAACTATTCCAGGACTTGTCACTCAAAAATAAGAGCAAAAAGATGCCTGAGAAGCCNTAGTCTTCAGAGGGGAAGAACGAACAAACAAGGAGTTGAAAAAAAAATCACAATTAGTAGGTGAGCATGATTTACAAAATGCTACTGTGAAGGGGCTTGCAGGGAAGCAAGGCAGAGCTCTCTTCAGGCAGTCTGGGTTTATTTTAATGCACAAACCTAATCAACTATTCCAGGACTTGTCACTCAAAAATAAGAGCAAAAAGATGCCTGAGAAGCCTTCTTCTTGTTCTCTCACCCCTCTCTTCAGACAGGTACAGTGGATTAGGTTCAGATCCTCAGAACTGGAAAGAGGAGTATATAAATAATCAGTGCCTGATGGCTATCTGGAAAAGTCCCCTCTTTAAATTGTAGTCCAGGGTCTTCTTACAAAATCTTACAAAATCACCCATAAAGCTGTAACAAGGTCTCTCTGCTTGCTATCTCATATTTCTTCCTTCTTCTCTCAGCTGAAAGAGGGTATTTTTATCTCTGTCTCTAGATCCAAGGATTGTCTTCTCCATGACTTCTCCAATGAGCTCACTCAGGGTACACCATGAAATCCATCAAATGTCTGCTTTAGTAATCCATCTGGTATTCCATTCCCCCATAGCATTCACTGTGGCAGTTCATTCCAAAGACTTCACAAAAGACGTGCATATAAAATGACAAAGCTTTTTTACCAAATCAAGAAAAATAGCTAATAAGAAGAATCTGACTGGAAGATTGTTACTTTTGGAACAGTTCTACTTAAACGTGCTTATCTTATGAAAAAGAATGTTAGGTTATTATTTATAAGTTCAGCTTCTCTCGGGTTTTCAGTCTTTATTTCTCCCGCCTTGGGAAGGGGGAGGGGGGAAGGTCCTTTTCCTGTGAGTTTGGACATTTGGCCGGATGCCAGGTCTAACAAAGCATTTCTCCTTGCTTTTCAGTTCAGGAGAAAGGTTTCTTCTGTATGTAAAATCATCATAAGTATTTACAAAAGCATTTCTCCCCACTTTGTATCAGTCTAGGGGGAAGAAAGGTTCTTCCTTTTGAAACAATTACTGTAGCACTTGTAAAGTGTCTTTTCTGTTACCTTGAGAACAACAGGTTCAGTGTGTTGTCAATGGAGATTCCTTTCTTTCTCGCTCTCTCTCTCTCTCGGCTGCCTCTGCTGCA
>VYXB01006403.1:1190242-1212536 GCA_013397135.1 Pachyramphus minor | reverse complement strand
GCCTCAGCTCTTCTCCTGCTAGAACTGACCTGGGAGTACTTGTTATCTCAAATCTTCCTCTGCTCTCCGCTGGGGCTGGAATCATTTCTGCAGCCAAGTTGCAGGTGGGCAGCTTCTGTCTGGAGTTTGTTTCTCCACTGTTACACGTCCCGGCTGGAGAGACTTCAATGCCATGCCTGCCCCCCGGCCAGGGGGAGAGGGCTTGCCCCCACTACTTGGGGGCCTGCCGCCTCCCTCTTACTCCATGGCTTCTTAATTTCTTCTGTGCAACCACCTTCTCTTCCGTTTTCTTAAATACGTCATTAACAGAGGCGTTACTAAAACTTTTGATTGGCTTTTTCTCCGGAAATCTACCTGGGCCTGACCATTTCATTCCAGGGGGGGGCTGGTAAAACCCACAACACAAGGGAACTCTGGAGATTGTCAAGTGCATCAAGCTACTCAAAGTACAGTCGACCACAGCAGATTGCTCAGGATTGTGCCTGGTCCAAGGATGGTCACTCCACACTGTCTCTGGGCAACCTCTGCCAGTATTCAGTCATCCTCACACTGGAAATGTTTTTCCCTAGGTATAAAAGCAATGTTCTGTATTTCAGTTTACACCCATCATCTCTTGTACTTTCACAGGGAGAGTGCAAGCAGGGTCAGTCTCTTCTTCAACCTGCACAAAGAGGAGCACGGCCATCCTAGATGCAAACATCTGACCATAAGGATTTTTTTTCTCTTTACTGAGGTTCACTCTCTTCCAAATGCTCAATAATACCATGATTATCCTGGCAAAAGCTGGCAGATAAAGATACAAACACAAGCATTTCCTGAGAAAGTAAGGACTCTTAAAATAATATCCTGATTCAGTGGGGAATGTCTCCTAAGAAATTATGGTACTTCTTAAAAATCAACATTTTATTAACTCCCTTTTACAAGAAAAAATGCAAGGATGTTTCTTCCTTCAGAAAAACATCCTATATACACTTTCAGTTATCCAAGTTTCTGTAAGTGAAGTACAAGAAAATTATTTTCTCCCATATGAAAAGAAGCACTAATAGTTGCCAGGAACTGCAGCCTCAGGGTGTGTCACCAGAGACTAGGACAAGAAGATAGAATGACAATACCTGTGATTTTGTATCAAGTTCCCAAGACTTAACAAAAAGTACATTTCCTCAGAAAGTGCTGGAGTATGAGAATACACCTTAAACATCAACCCTCCCTTTGATCTGACACTTCAATATTCTTCCTGCCAAGAACTGCTGCAGAATATCTCTGTTTCTTTCTTCAAGTTCAACTGGAGTTGCTGCTTTTGATGTACACAGCATTGCCACAGACAAGAACTAAAGGCCATGGAGCAATTTACACTGTTCAAAAGTTAGATCAGTAGCTAAGGTACATGAAGGAAATTCCCAAGTAAACATAGCTGAGATGAGCACATCACTAACTTCTGTATTTGAGTTCATCTAGGAGAGGCAAGTGCATGTAGAAACTCTCCACTGTATGCTATGGAGTAAGAGAATGAACTAATACCCCACAAAGACAGGGATTTTTCATCAGAGAGGCATAAAGAAAAATCTTGTTTGAGACACTGGATCTCTGTCTCTTTATTTAGATGATGGAAGACCTTAAAACACATTCTTCTTCTGTCAGGAGACACACTGGTATGGGTAATTCTCCATAATGGAAAACAAACTTGCATCCTCTCCCAAAATGCATTTGTATCTCCTTCCAACTACAGAGCTGAATGAAAGAATATGGAAGCAAAAGGGTAAAGTGGGAAAAAGCTTGGAAATAATATAATACAGAAGAAGGCCATTCTCTGGAAAGCTTTTAAATATTGTCCTTTGACTTCTTAACAACATAATTCTTCAAGTGTTCTATAAAGCTATGCACTTTCTATTGACTCATCCAGAAAACAATATTTTGGTTTTGTTTGGTTTGCTCTTGTCATGTTATGTCAATATGAGACCCTGGAACTTCATGCTGACCTTAATGCATTCTTGACAGAGAACCCAGCACTGCAACTTAAAATGCTGTAAATTGCTGTTTAAATGAAAATAAAAACAACAAATTTACAAAAACATCTGTCTTTTAGCTCATACAACACTTAATGGTGTTTCCTTTGCCAATTCCTATTGCTTTGTTGAGCAAAATAAACAACAGTTCTAAAGCCACAGATTTTGAAAAAACACTTGGGAGTCCTGCAGTTAAACACAGGGTTGTGCCTCTTCAGAACTAAAAGCATTACTGTTTACTTAGAAACTAGGAAGCAGCTACTACTGTAGAAAAGCATTTATCCTTATTCAGAAGTTCATGTAATGTTTTACATTACCTAACACAGAATTTGCTCAATCCCAAATTGCCAACTGCATTGGCAGGAGGCTCAAGCAGCTCTGATGAAGAACTGGAAGGTAGTAATGTGACTCTATCCAGCCAAGTTTGGTGTCATGTGAAAGGCTTTTCTTGAACCATGCACACTCTCTTTTCTATTGCACAGTACTGAAACCTGAACAATGCCAAATTATATTCCATGTATTTGTTTCAGCTGGGAGGCTTCCAGCTTTCCCTGAAAAGATAGGACAATAGACTAGATGGCCAATAGGACTGATTCCGGATGGTAATTTCTCTGTCCTTATACTCTTCAAAGTATTACAGAAACTATTCAGAATTTACCGTTCTATTTTATGATAAGATTTAAATTGCATTAGGAAAAGTCTCTGGAACCTTTATTTCAGCATTGAAACAATTTACAGGCTAGGCTACTTCACAGAGTCTAGATGTGAATCAACAACAAGGAAGCAAATGATGATCAAAAACATTATGGCCTTTCTTCCAAGTAGGCAATTTTTACCCTCATAATTTAGAATTATATTTGGATCTGCAAATCTTTTGCTAGCTGATAATATTGAAAAAAATACATTGTACAAATTAAGGGTTTCTATCTATTTTCAAGTTTTGAGTAGATCCTTATCTAACATTTCTGCCAGTGCATTGTGAACAGCTGCAGCAAGTTTAATCATAAGCTAACACCAAGTCTCTTGTTCATACTGCTTATCCAGTCCTAGAATACAAGTTCTCAGTTTACACATAGAGAACAATACCAGAACAAGTTTCCTTATGCTTCCAAAGTGTCATGGAAGTGTGTTTTAGATAGGTTAGGGAAAGCCATTTCTCCTATATCCTCTGGAAAGAAGAGTAAAATTTTATTATTCTCCTGAATCCCAACATTTTCTGTGAAACTGCTAAAAAAATAGTGGGCTCAAAAATTATATTCTTTTAAATGGGCCTGTAAAAAAACTACAGTTTAGAAGTTCTTCTTAACCTCATGACAGAATGGTAACTCTGGTACACAGAACCACTTAATTACAAGAAAATGAAGCAAACTCCACTCTAAAATCCACTGAAGTCAAGCGATGTACAGTCCATGAACTGTCCTCTTTCTAGGTGGCAGAATTTCAGCACAGAAGATTTTCTCTAAGTTTTATACTCAATAACTATAACGGCAAACAGTAAAGATTTTTTTAAATGTATACCATGCTAAATATCTGTATTACCATTTCTCTTTACCACTCCTTTGATTTTACCCATTAACCTACAGAGAGGTTCCAAAAAAAGAAAGCTCTTGTTGTCTACTGTCTGTTTTCTACTACAGGTTTTTATGGCATTGACAATGATAGCTATCAATGTATAATAAGAGATTGCAACTAAAACACAATAGATAAAAAACACCATAACTTTCATAAAATAAAATGCAATCAAATGTTATCAGTTGTCTTACACAGCCAGGCCAACTTCCAGTGCTGCATAAAATCAAACAATATAAAAGTGATACTGGAGAGTGGAGGAGATGAGGGATTTTCAGATATTAATGAATAAATATCACTCAGAACTTCACATTATGGTAGCTAGCAAACATCATATTTGGGTCACCTAAGTTTTCATTACTATTTTCTTCTCTTTTTTCCCCTTTTGTTTTTACATTTTAATTTAAATATCTTTCCTATTAACTTATATAAGCTTTGATTGATAATGTGTTTATCACAACTGGATTACAGACTGCCTCACATATCACAGAATCACACAGAATCACAGAATACTTAAAAATATAAGAGATATAAGAGATCCATAAAATAATCATTCAGTCAGTTCAATGTTGAGAAATATTTAAGGCTTCTAAATATTTGCTAACAACAAATTCATTGTTTGTTAATCACACAGCTATTTTATGATTAAGTTTAATGCAGGCTAACAACAATGGTTTGTCTAAGGCAAAAGAACCCTTTTTGGGTTGAGCTATAACATTTCAAATATTAAAAACTATTTAAATACTTTGTATATTGCTGAAAATTAAGGATTTCAGTGATATCAATGAACACAGTAGTATGGTAACTAATAGAAGTGAGATCAGAGATCAAATCTTCAATTTTGCAGTGTTATACCAACCTACAAATATTTTCTAAAATTACACTGGAGTGCTGCTATGTATGTACAAAGAAATACTAATACTACTTTGAAAAACTACAGAGAAGTAGGCTGACAGTCTAATATTAAAGACAAAAGAAATATTTGATTTACCTGACTTTGCAATTCACTTTGTTGCTTCAGGCGAAGATTTTCTGGTGTATCAGCCACTGTAGTGAAAGACTGCTTTGGGTAATGTCTAGAAGAAGAAGAAGCACAAAGCCAAACAGTAAATATTTGCACATGCTAGAAAGTCAAATGTATCCCACCACTCTGTCCTACACAGTGCTGTGGAATTCTTTCATAGTTTGCTATGAAGTAGAAGCATTTACTCTAAAAATATTGTGTCAGACATGCTTTGCAGAAACAACATGAAAAAGTTCCTGTAGTGAGTCTAAGTCCCACCCATTCCTCCTCCCCACTGACTTCAAAGAGCAATCATCCAAAATTTGTTTTCAATAGAGAGAACAAAACTATGTTTAACTGCATTGCCTTGGTATAGTGCTGAAAAAAGACTAAACTAAAAGCCATTAAAATTGAATTGTTTTACAGAAACCAAAGCTAAATAAGAGAGAACAGCTGGAGTACCATGGTGTCTTAAAACCATTAGTGCAGAAACCAGAAGGATCAAGGCAGGTACTTCCCAGGTAGAGAAAAGTCAGTTGCTTTAATGGTAAATAGGTCAATACAGTACTGTAATATTCAGTAACCAAAGGCTGTGGTGTCTCACAACTGCACTCTTTCGGGCATCTCTATTTCCATTTGAAATTTTACACCTTTACAATTTATTCCAATTATCCATTTTGGTTTTTACATTTAACATATCACAGCGGACCCTGCTTGAGCAGGCTGGACTAGATGACCTTAAGTGATCTCTTCCAATCTCAGTCATTCGGTGATTCTGTGAACTGTAGCAATCAAACCTTACTCATTTACGGAACCACTATTTAATAATTTTCATGGATTTATCTTACAACTTTACTCTCAAACAGAAAGTTCAATTCTAGGGAAGACCACAAAAAGAAGGAAATAGCAAAACAAAACAGTACATCCCAAAATAGATATATTTGTATGAGCCAGTTTCCATGAGGAAACTGATTCTTACTAATTACTTTCCATCATCTTCTGTGTGAAACCAAAATGTTCACCTTACAACCATGTGAGGCGCTCCTGTCTTCAGTTACCACTCACAGCTTCCCATGTCTGCCAGCTATGACATTTGTGCCTTCAACATTTCATAGCATAGAACAACAGGCATAGCATTTCAGACACAGTAACATTTGCAGCATAATTTCTACAGGAGTAAGCAGTAAGTGTCTGAAGACTGAGGATATGAAGAATTAAACATTTGTTTCCATGTTCAAACTCCAGTTATCTCTAATGTGTTCTTTCAGCAACTAGTTCAGTTGCTATAGCTTCATCAAAAAATTTCTGTTCTGTGCAAAGATGATACATATTTTCATTCAAAATTGTATTTAGAAAGTTTTCTGGTTTTAAGTTCTATTTCCATGAAGTGCACAGTTTCAGTAAAAAATTGTCTATCAGAAAAAAATAAAGCATTCATAAAAAATTAGTTTTTAGCCAAAAGATGAATGTTTCCTTCTCAGAAATGAAAAAGCAATATGGATGAAAAATGCTTGCTGGACTTCATGTGGTCGACTTTCCTCCAGGTCTGACCCCCCCCTCAGATGACAATTTTCATTGCCAGACTTCCACATCATAGCATGATGGAGTAGACTCATGTACCAAGAGGCCGTGGAACATTTCCTCATTTATGGTGTCATTATACAGGGCAAACAGAGGAGAAGTACAGGACAACCTACGGATTTCACGCTCCCAAGGAAAAATAACTGCATAGAAAGAGCAAAAAACAAACACTTGGATGGAAGAAAGCCTTTCCTCACAGAAGTGTAAGAATCATCCCAGGTTAGATACTAGCAGATGGACAAATAACGCCACTCTTGAGTTTACAGTGAGATACCTCCCTACCTATTATGTCAGCCACTTGTCTCAGAGAGCTCATGTCACTGAAAACTAGAAAACAAAATTTCTAGGCATGACACCCTCCAGCCTATTCTTTTGGAGGTACAGCTAAGTCTGGAACAAGGAAATACTTCCAGAAGAGCTTTTCTTTTTTTTTTTCTTTATTTCTTTATTTCACTATCTTCTATCTATCTCACCCTTCCTTTTTCTGTATAGAGGCGAAAAACAAATGCCAGACTGGCCACAAGGATGGTCATAAGCCCTTTTTGGAAAGCAGCAATGGACAGATGGGGAAGGCAACAAGCCACCTCACAGCCAGGCATTGCTGCTACCCAAGGAAGATTGTAGCAATGGTGCATAATTCACACCTTAAAGCATGGCAGACTTCCACATAGTAGCCATGAGATATCCACGGATAACTCCTGTAAATGATAGAATCCATGTCCCTAAAAAAATATCATCTGTCACACATGTAGTTAAAAATAACATTATGCACATGTTGAATGCTGGAAGCATTCCCATAAACATTCATAGCACTGCTTTGCACCATGGTTACACATCATGACCTTGGCACCAAAATCACAGTAATCACCTGTGTTCATCCTTTTTAACACAGAGAATGCAGAGTGTGAGCCAGATCAGACAGGGGGTTTTTTGCCTGGTCCCCTTGTGAAATGAGTGGACAATGCTGAGGCAAGCATCTCAGCCACAGCCTGAGGTGTGGAACGCTGTTAACAACTACAAACCCAGGCTGCTAAATTAAACCTTTCTATTCTGAAGCATAGGGACATACACCTTGTCCCTATCACACACCAGCTCTCACTTCTGATCATTTGCAAAAGAAATGCTTTCTTGCACAATCAGTATTCAGAAGCCCACAGGTATTTCAACAGTCCAAGCAAACCACTTCAGAACCAATGTATCTGAATTCATTATTTGTTTTAGAAGCACTAGCTCCATATTTCAAATAAAAAAGATATGCTTAGTCTTGAACAAGCACTGCTTTAGTATGTGTGAAAATACTAGGTAAACTGCTCAATGAAAAGTATTTATACTTGACCACAGAAGTAAACAATACACATGACAAGTGAACAAAACTGCTGAAATTTAAATCAGCCTTTAAACTGATCATACAAACCATTTACCAAAATGTATTACAGTGATTAAAATAAGAATCATTAAACAAAATTAAATTAGCAGTACATTCTACTATGGGTTGTCATTTTAACTGCAACTGATTTATGAAACCACTCACACGGTATATCAAACCAGAAAGACATGGGTTTAGATACAACCCTTCTAATTTATGGAAATTCTTGCCTCAAATGCATTAAAAAGACCAGTGTCAAATTTAAATCCTATCTTCAGCTTTCCACATTTGTTTTAAGCTTACTGATAACATGTCTTCAGGATAATTATCAGTATTTAAGACACTAAATTATGTAAAAACTATCTAAGATCATTGTACCATTGGATACTTTTGACTGAAATAGAAGGCTGAAACACAAGTGTTAAAATTCACAAATCTGCTTTTTTAACTATCAGTTTGGGGCTATACCACATTTTGTCAACATGTTCTGAATAAGGATGAGTAACCTGATGTCAACAGCCTTTAATTCAAAAGGCTGACAGTGGTCCCTGGTAATCTGTTGCTCAGTTTCCCTTTTGTACAAGATGATGTCTGAGAAAGACCCAGGAATCGGTTAAAGAGGTTGATCTCATGTCAGCTATTTAATAGCAATGTTCAAAGGATTTTTTTTGTTTGTTTTAAGCCTTTGTTAGTTGTCTAAGTCTACTTAGCAATATGTCTTACCACACTAATGCTATTAGGATTAATCCTGTGTAAAGATCTATACAAGAAGTTCCAGAACAAATCAGGATACACAGTGTGGTGTCTCTGCTGTGGGTTACTGTATTGCCCGCTTCAGCTGCACAGCTTGATTAATAAATCAAACCACAACTCAATCTCCAGCTCCTTGTGAGCAAACTCCTTCACTTTCAATATTTGGAAACAGTAAAATCTCCAAGAATTCAGGAAAGTACCTGAAAGTTTCCTAGCTTTTCCAATGATTAAACATAGAAATTTTCCCAAATACTTGTTTAGCTGTAGTTGTCATCAGCTTTTGCAAACTCTCAAACCAACAAAAAGGGGGAAAAAACCAGAACCAAACCAACCAACCAAACAAACAAAACACCTCATGTCCTGAGAGAATGGGATGAAGATTCAGCTTTCTCTCTTTTGAAAAAGGTTATATTCAAAGACTGAGATTCAAGCATCTACTGGAGTTAAGTTGCTCATACCTCACGCAGACTTACCCAACATTTACAAGATGACTAAGAGATTTGTGTGTCTATTTTCTGACTGTAACATTAACTGTTACTGTCCACAGTTACAGAACTATCCCTTTTGTCAGATTTACTGGATTTCGATTGGGTTATCGCTCCCCTAGAATACCTATTTAGCATTTGCCTTCAACATTAAATCTGATGTCTTTTAACCAGAGAACAGACACAAAACACACAAATCAAAATTATTCTCCCAAGCAGAGGGTCAGCTCCATCATATATTTTCATAATAACAATCACGATCAGTGGCTGTCACATTAGGCTGTATCTGTCCTCTCCTAAATATTGTCTGAAATAACTGTTTGTCTAATTAAAGTGAACTCTAAAAGATAAAGAGGTTAAAAGAAAAAGCAAAAAAAAATCACTTATTTTCAGTTGCAGTAACACAGAGTGGAACAAAATAAACCTGAAAAACAGCATAATAAAATCTTACAAGAATTACAAAAAACTCTAAAAGCTAGTTATGCTTTTAAAACTAGCACTTCAGCACAGCGTATGCAAAAATTGCAAATTGAAATTAAATAGTAAATAATGATGTAGCAGTTTGGATGCCACCCAAGCTCACAACAACTGAAGGGCAGGTAGGGAAGCTCAATCTCGGATCTGCAAGATCTGCTCAATGTTATCTGAGCCCATGTCAACAAACAGCACAAAAACACAGAGAAAAAACATATCAGATCTCCAATTAAATCTCATATAAAAGAGACGAGACAAAATAATTAATCCAGGATAAAGGTGACAAGATATTAAGTTGTGCTCATCTAGGGAGTGTTTAAACCAGCAGTTTGAAGAGGCACAGAGCTACTTTCATCTCCTTACCTTAAAACTGTGCCATTCACAGAAAGACATGTAAGATGCACAATGGCAGAGAAAGCAGCAGCAGGAGGGAAATCTTGCCCACAGCTGACTATTTGATTTGAAATTCGTGCTCACTTACACTTACTGCTCTGAAGCTCCAGGAGGGATTTCTCTGGGTTTTCTCTTTTGTTTTGAGCTTTCTGTGCAAGATCACTTATTTGCATGCAATTATAAAGGCTTTTGTAGGAGGAATAATGTAACTACTGGATAATACAGCTTTGGTATTGCAGCACTTGGGCAGTGAAGCGGACAAGAAATATATCACAATTCTCCAGAAATTAATGTGAAGATGACATTCCCTTTGGCTACTGGAGTCTACCCCACTGTATGAAGAAAGGTACTCTGCCTGCAATTAGTTTGCTTCAGAAGATATTTTTCCATCTTCTATTTTTCAAGGGACTTACTTTTTCAGATATTTAATTTGTGTATCTGTACTTCTTATTTGAAGTAAAAGAGAAAGTTCCTCCCATGTGCTAGCTAAATACAAGTTCCTATTCGTGAGAAAAATCCCCTAGAGAGATGAGTTTGTATTGATTTGGAGCAGATTTATACAATATACAACTACAGAGACCCATATCTGGGGCTTCCTTCAAAAGCTAAGGTTAGAGACCTCACTAAATATTGTGTATCTGGTCCCAAGATACAGGTTAGTGCCTTACTATTATCTACCAAAGGCTGAAAAAACTGAGCCATTTACTGAAAACCAGCAAGGCAGAAAATGTTTACAATTTGAATAAAATGGTGGGTAGTCAACTTTAATATCAAATTTCATGACTCTCACGATTTGAAATTCCATTCCTAAATTCTACTGTATCAAACTACTAGAGTAGTTAGCTCTGCAAATGTAAGGTATACATTGAGGAACACCTGAAAACAGAGACAAGTGGACTACACAGTAATTTTATAATCACTAGCAGAAGGGGCAGTCATGGAAAACAGGTCTATATCTAGAAGATCTGGAATCTGCAGTACCATATTTTAGAATTTTAAAAGACAGATTATTTTTTAAAATTACTAAAATCTTGTAAATTTCCAACTTTGTCGCAGCCTATATCCAAAAGCATTAATGTTACTCAAGTGGTCAGTATAGATTAAGATTAGGGGAAAAGCACAGAGGTAACATTGAATTACTTTGTAATTACAATACCAAAATGACCAAGAAAGCTACTCCAAATACATTTTCACATTTGCAGTGCTCCCATACTGATATTCTGATTTTGACTAACTCCCCTTAAACTGCTCCAAGCAGGGTTGGCAAAGACAGAAGGACAAATGCCACCAGGCCAACACCTGCACTGTGACACAGGGCAGCTGTGCACGTGCTCTGACCACCAAAGATTACTGTCTTCCTGCTTCCTCCCAACAACTGTTTCAGAACGAAAAAATCCCTCAGCTCTTAGGTGATACTAGTGTTTACCCCATTTCTTACATTTTCCTTTTGCAATTTCATGTTTATTATATGTCGAAAAGATACACTGTTAAGGAGACAGGCAAGTCTTGCCTCTTGAGAAATTGAGGTCAAAACATTTTTATTTTAAAGATTTGAAAAAATGCAACAGAAGGGGGACACTGTTCATATTTAAGAAACTTTTCATATAATAATAAGAATTGTTACAATACAGATCTCAGCAAAGTACCATCCAGATGTAGCAGAAAGATCAAAAGGAGTAAAATTCAAGCAACATGGATGTCAAAAGTAGAACTGCTAGAATTTTCAGTGGAGCCACGCACTCACCCTTTCAATAATTTACCTATCCCTCAGCTATGGGATTCCAGTGCTTGGGGAAAGAAAATTAATCAGTAGCAGACCAAAAACTATAGGGTAGCCCGGAGCTGTGCAGGAATCCACTGGCAGCACACTAACTCATACTGACAACAGATCAAAAAGTGAGAGCCACTGCTGGAGAAGGAGCCACAAAAGATGCACAGAAAGTTCAAGGAAACTTGAAAGGTGGAGGTAACTGTGGCAAAACAAAACAATAAACAAAAATCTGATTGCAACAGCAAAATCTGTCGAAGTCACAGTGAGTTCACCCAGAGCTCATCCAGGTTTATACATCGTCTAGACACAGAAAACCTCAGAGAAGTTTAAGAAAACTTTGCTTTTAAATATTTTTCAGTAATAGCCAGGGGCACAACAAAAGGTTGATGACTCAATATTTCCAAATTATTTTGTTCCAGATACTGTGATTATTATAATTTCTTTTAAAATATCCAGGAGACAAAAACATAGACTGAAGCTAAGTTTCTAACTTCACTTATCAATTTACAGAAGCAGATCTAGCAGAATGAAAAACCACACAATATGACCCATAGTTCCTATGGTCTATGTTTTTTACCCCTTTAACCTCTTGCTGTCCTCTTTTAAAGATGTCAACAAGAGCACACTGAGGTAGACTATAAAAGCAATACATTTTGCACAGGTCCAACTGCTTAGTCTGCCTGCTCCAATGTAGTCCTGACATGTTACATATAGACATACATACAGATATTTATCAAGCCTCTATGGTGCAGGTTTGTTCAAGTTCTACGTTTCACTGGGGTATAATTAATGCATAACGCAATGGCAGATTTTCCTACAAAATCCCTAAATTTTTCTATTAATCATTCTACCTTTCATATATCAGTATCTCAAGCAACATGACATGGAATTATGCACACAGTTTCTAAATTGTGCTCTTACATATAATATGAAAAATGCACTCTTCCTGCACCCACCCCTCCCCTCCAATTCTGATATATTTTCAAAAAACAACTCTTACGGGGAAAAAAATTACCCATGTATCTTTCTCTGCTTACCATAACCTATTGTTTCTGTACATGACTAACTCCAAGGATTCTCATCTTACATATCAAGACTACCAGACCTTGATGGGTTTACAGGTGGAACCTGCGTAGTTTCCTTTCTTTCCAATACTGCAATTCAATCACATGATAGCTGATGGTAGATAGTATACAGAAATCATCTAAGTCTTCCTCAAGTAGTAAAATTTGTATTCAGTGAAATGTAGACAATATATAAAACATTTATAGGTTATTATTTGTAATAATTTCCCTACCAAAAGGTATGCCACATTACATTAAACTGCATCTTTACAAGTAATGTAGCTTGAGTAACGTTGTTTCCCTAATGTTCCTAGAGTACATCCAGCCTATTCCCATCTATCTTACACAGTAAGGTACTCTTAACAGAAAGTTATCATTACATCAGAGCAGCATTATACCTCAGCCTGCCATACTTAAAGCAAAACCTCTTTCTGTGCATGTGTAGCAAGTCAAGCTGAGGAAATCTTGCCAGTAACTGCATCCTATAAATGCATAAAGACCAAACCAGACCACTTGAAAAGCTCCTAGGCAATTGGAAGCACTAAGCATGGGGATTTAAATAGGACATCTAAATGGATGTCTAAATGTACAGCTTTCTGATACGAGGACTAGCCACAAGCAGAAGAGAAGCAAAACTTGAATCTGTTCTAATAATGTTTTCTTCTCTGCCAGCTTTTGAAATGCAAAAAACACCACTGAAGTTAGAAGTTTAAGTCTAAAATTTTTAACATTACAAATCTGTGACAACATCAGAAATAAGAAAAAGTGATTATCTACTGCTTACAGCTTGTATTAAGCCTTCTGTTTCCAAGAACGTATTGATCAAAAGAATATTTGTTACTAAAAACTGAAATTCTCAGTCATTTTTTTCAAAACCCATTAGGCCATACAGAGCTAAATCACAGCTGTAAATGAAGCTGGAGTTTACCTGTACACTCTACTAAAACTGAGGGTATAAGCCAAACACTGGGAAACTGAATATATAGATTTTCTTCTAGTTCCCAGCTTCCATGTATTCTACTTCTTAACTCTTCCATGGAAGTTTACTAGCTTTTAATCTTTATGCTTTTCTTAATTTCTTTTGCAAAGCTATAAAGCCAAGCTTCATTGGACAATTCATTAGCACTTATGAATTTCAAAGTTACCATTCAAGACATGGCAAATGGGACCAAGGGGACAGTAAAAAGCCACCCATAAGACCAAAGAGAAATAAGTGTTGGAAAGACATCATAGTTTTCTTGACCTCACAAAAATTACTATTTAGATGGCTATCAAGAGGATGGGAAATCTAATACCCCCAAAAGCCAAAAGGCATCTGTCAAGTCATCAGTCTACTGAGCTTGAGCCATAACTGACTGACCTCCTCCAGAGCTACATGTGTCATCCTGGAGAGCTTGTTTCTGCAACTAACAATAGAAGATACTG
The DNA here is from genome assembly GCA_013397135.1 of Pachyramphus minor. Lineage (NCBI taxonomy): Eukaryota > Metazoa > Chordata > Aves > Passeriformes > Tyrannidae > Pachyramphus > Pachyramphus minor. The sequence continues at coordinate 1,198,649 of VYXB01006403.1, read as the reverse complement.
TAACTAGAGTAATTTGGACACTGTGAAGAAATGGGAGAGGAGACTAGAAGGGAGATGGAAACAATTCATCTCCTGTGTCTTAATATTGCTACCCCTTTAACTGTAACCGCAGTGTGTTAAGCATTTGTCTTCTAAACTGTGCCAACACCATCAACTCCAAAGAGCAAAAAAAGCACATTAAACAGAGTTATATTTACATGTGTGATAGAGGAAAAAAAGAAAAGTTGCTTTTTTGCCAAGTGGAAATTTTACTAGTTGCTTGTTCACATATTGTAAATTTTAAGCAGCTATGTTAATAGTACAGCTCTATAAACCATCTCTCCTTTAATGTATCCATTTCTATAAAACTAGTATTAGTAGGAAAAAAAGTTAAACCATGCAAGTATTTTATAAAAGAGAGTTTACGCTAGGATTGTGTATAAAATTTCATATAACAGCACATTTACCTATACAAAATTATTAAATGATACATTCAGCTTTTGCTCACAAATAAAGAATACTCTGCTGAAAGGGTACAAGGATGTATAAGCAAACACTGTAATTTTTAATATAAATCCTTGGTAAAAGTCAACGTATTATTAAATTAATTTAATACAGTTCTATGGGACATTTCACAGGCCCCTCATGATGTGATGCAGGATGTCATATTTCATAGAAGATCCGGTCTGTAAGTACCAAATTCTAAATCCTATGTAATCCGATCAAAGCACATATTCCTTTTTATGTATTTATCATGTAAAAGCAACCACAAGGTAACATTTTCACTAATACCCTGCAAACACCTCCAGAATTTCTGCATACATTATGCTCTCTGTGCGTTCCGGACTGTTAATTATTTTTACTAGACCCAGGTGCAGTTGCCATTGCTAATTAAATGCCCCATCAGCATGGCTACAAAGATTGTCCTCTCTCCTCTTTGCTTTCTCTCCTTTCTCCCTGCTTGAAACTATACCTCCATGTATCTTCCAATTCAGTACAAGGGGTTCTGTCACAGCTCTTCATATTTTCTATTAAAGACTTAGGCAACTGAATCAGCTTGATGTAATTCATAGAGCACGGGCTTTCTCATCACTTTCTTGGACAGAGAACCTAAATTCTACCCAAATACCGTTTCAGAGACTGAAGCAACGACAGTGGATATCATTGAAGATGATTTCCAGAAGTTTCCACAGAGAAAGTTATTCAAACTATAGAATCATAAAATCATAGAAAGGCTTGGGTTGAAGGGGCCTTAAAGATCATCTAGTCCAACTCCACTAACATGGGCAGGGATGACACCCATTAGATCAGGTTGCTCAAGGCCACATCCGACCTGGCCTTGAGCACCTCCAGAGACAGGGCATCCACAACTCCTCTGCAAACAAACAGAACTCGATAACATCTCCTGAGCTTTTCACTCCTTTAGCCTGAAGACCTCACGGTTGATCTGGCTCTCAACAACATAAGATCAAAAGGCAAAGAAATGTTTTCCATCTCCCCCCTTGGACAGAAGAGAGTGGCTAATGGTTGCCAACACCCTAAGAAATCAATCCTTTAGGATATAAAATAGGCACAAACAAAATCATATTCATTGAATAACATATAAGAGGAATGCAAGCTATTCCTAAGCCAATTTACAAAAATCGCCTTCCCAAAGCACAAACCAAATAGTTTAACTACAACAGAATGCAGAGAAAGAGCTATTTCCATGAGGTATAGAAAAATTCAGCCTGTAAGAGCAGATACATTATCACACTGCCAGATCAAATGCAAAGAGGTGAATTATGGGATAGATAGAGAAGAAAGGAAGTCACAGAACTAACTGTGAAAAGACATGTGATATATTTAAGATGAAAGAAAAAGCTCTTGCTTCAGACCACACAGCTTAGTCATTAAATAGCATTTAAACCACAGGAATACAGAAGACCTGGGAAGGTATTCATAATGTCACCATCTGAGCCCCTTCTACACCTATTACTAAATTTCTGCAAACCCACCAGCTAGATCTTCCATTGCCAGAGCCCTCAGGGGGCAACTGAATCCATTCAGAATAAAGCCGAATATGTGTCTTTGAGTAACAGATAGAGATGACAGGAAATGCAAAGCAAAGTATGTGTAGCTGCTATACTGAAGCTCACAATGACTTGCAGGAAATATAGCCACAACTGAAGCTTGCAGACGAACACCTAAAACTAGTCTTATGGTTGAAAAACCATTATTTGTACTGTAAGTGCGTGATCAGTACCACCATCCGTTTTCTAGCATAACAGAAAGTAAACCCATTAAACTATCATCTTAAGAAGTCAATAAATCAAAGCTGCAAGACCAGAAAGATTCCTTTAAACTGATGGAGTTTATTTCAGCTGGTAGATTATTATTATTAATCAGCCGCTAATTTTTTTTTTCCAACAAAATGTGATTTCACTACAGTGCTAATGCCTTTCTTGCCAAATTTTGTTACACATGGATTATTATTAACAAAACCTTCCACAAAGACAAAAATAAAATACTTATTTTATAAAAATGAAGGAAGAAGCAATCAATAAGTTATTTCATTATTTATAAGCAACTTTAACTCAATTTCCACAGAATCGCTAAACTTTCCACTAGGAATTGGATTATGTTTGTTTCCTACAGATCTACTGAGATGCACACAATGAGCCAGCCAACCCTGCTGTGTTCACAGAAATGAAAAGTATGTTTCCACTAATTTCTTGCAACTCAGTGAGGAAGAAGCCTGAAGCCTCTGAAGCAGTTCACTGACTAACATCCCCCGAGAACTAGCCAAGTCACGTGAAATCCCTGGTAAACCACATGGCTTCCTCTACAGAAATTTACACTGTAAAGTTACACATTTTTTTTAAATTACACTTCCTGAAGAAATTTACACTAAAAAATATTTTAGCTTCTAAAAACCGCATTTTCTGAATATTTCAGAAACAAAAGTAGTATTTTAAAGCTTAACAAGCCATAAGCCTTTTGCCAAAACTGAACTGTGCTGCAAATGTCTCTTGGATATGTAATTATATTTCCTTTCTTGTATTGCGATTCCTCCTGAGGGCTTCATATGGATGTTTACTCTCTGATGGAAGTATACTACCAGACAGGAGCATAGAGTTCCTTCTACAACTAGCTCTTAACACAAGAACAAATGCGCAGAATAAATACAGTTTCAGTATGCAAACTAGAGCATTTCCAAATGCTTAAAGCACCTCTTAAGCATTTGCTTAAAACTGCAAAAACTCAGGACAGATTTAAAACTTAAAACACATTGTTCAAGTCTGCAGAAGAGCCCATGCTGCTTCATCTGTCTGTCCTCCTGCACCAGTACATGTGAGCCTCTGACTGATGGAGCTCCGTTTGCCTTTTCATCAAAACCCAGAGACATAGATATCCACGGTGTTCAGCATTGTCACTTCTACTCAACTCAAGATGAAGAAGACCTCACTTGAGAAAGGTAAGGCATTTGTGGAGCACAGCAGTGGCCAACAAAAGCAAAGGGAAGCTCTCTGCACACTGTAGCCCAAGTTTGCTAAGAATATTATTCAAGTAAAAAGTAAAATATCTGAATGACAGCTGCCCGCAACCAAGACTTGATGAATATCCACTGAAATCTAAACGGTGAAAGGTTATGGTGGAGTTCAAAATAAGTACCCAAAAAAACAATTTGCACAAGACATGATTTCTGCAGAACAAAAAGGCACCTTGGGAGGAAAAGAAAAATTTGAGGAAATACTGGATTAATCTGTTTTTGTCAAAATTGTTAAAAACATACAAATTGTGCATTGCTCATTAGTAAAAGAGTAAATGATCTATTTTGATGGGAAGTTGGATATTTTACAAAGAATAGGTATAGAGAATATTGTCAGCAAAGCTGTTTAACAAACAGAATTTCTGCTTTAATCAGAAATAAAATAGAACAACAGAACATAACTATTGTTGCTGTTCAGAATTTAAAATATACACCTTTCCCATGCAAACATTTTTATGTCTTTTAAGCTCTTGGTTTTTTTCTTCCTCAAGGCTTTTAATATGCCTCTTAATATCTTCCTGTGTCTTTTAAGGTTCTTCAATTTTTAATAAATTAAGTTGATACTTGGAGCTCAATCTCTGTGAGTTTGTGGCTCAGACACAGTGTCTAGTCTCCTGCTTCCCTATCAATTATGAAACATTGATGAGGTCCTGCCCTGAAAATCCAGTGATTCACAAGCCTAAAAGCATAGGAGCTACAGGCAAAAGAGACAATTTTTCAGGTTGCCAGCTACGGATCCAGGCACCTATATTTTACATCTGTGTTAGTAAATTAAAAACCTATCTTGCAACACTCTCTGTTAGTGAGGTTAACTGGCATAGAGCAGTTAATAATACTGTTCAACTCTCCTACTGTCCAAAACAAGAGTTAGCATGCCTGGATAGAGCAGAAGTTAGCTTGCTTGTGAACAGAGCCATACCTAGGAACTACCTGGGAGAGAGTAACTAGCCCAGGCTAAAGGTATTGTGCCTGTCAGCATTCTAGCAACTTAACCATGTAGTCAATTGAGTTTCACACCGATCTCTAATTTGGTAGTACAGATGACACAAAGAAATCTGAGCTGGAGTTCCTATACCATGGACTCCCAGCCCCTCTGCTCTCCAGGAAGAATCTTCAACAACTTCTGCTCTAACACTTTAACCATGTGAGTTCTTCTGTGTGGCTTTTCTAAACTTTCTTGCCTCTTTGTTCCTAAATCACTGAACCACAGAAGAGTTGAGGCTAGAAGTGACCTCTGAAAACTATCAAAGCACAGTCAGTTAGACCAGGTGGCTTGTGACCATGCCCAGTCTTCCTCTGAGTATCTCCAAGGACAGCCACTCCAGGCAACCTGTACCAGTGTTCAATCACCTTCACACTGAAAAGTCAACCTCAGGTTCATCTACGTGGCTCTCTGCTTCACTCCAGTATGCCCAATACTCCACTCCAGATGTCCCACCAGGGCTGAGCAGAAGGAAAAGATCATGTCCTCTGACCTGCTGGCCACTCCCTTCATAGTGCAGCCCAGGAGGCTGATGGTCGATGGGTTGTNACTCCAGGCAACCTGTGCCAGTGTTCAATCACCTTCACACTGAAAAGTCAACCTCAGGTTCATCTACGTGGCTCTCTGCTTCACTCCAGTATGCCCAATAGTCCACTCCAGATGTGTCCCACCAGGGCTGAGCAGAAGGAAAAGATCATGTCCTCTGACCTGCTGGCCACTCCCTTCATAGTGTAGCCCAGGAGACTGATGGTCGATGGGTTGTTTCTCCCCGGGGTTAGTATTAGACATTTACTTTTGCAGAGCTTCATGAGGTTCCTGCCAGCCCACTTCTCCAGCCTGTCGAGGTTCCTCTGGGTGGCAGCACAGCCCCTGGTGTATTGCCCACTCTTCCCAGTTTTCAGTCATCTGCAAACTTGCTCAGGGTTCACTCTGTCCTATCACCCTGGTCCTTAGTGAGAGCATTAAATTGTACTGGACCCAGCATCACATCTCAGGGTATTCACTAGTCACTGGATACCGGCAGGACTATGTGCCACCGATCACAACCCTCTGAGCATGGCAGTTCAGCCAGTTTTCAGTCCATCTCAGTGTCCATTTATCTAGCTCACACGTCATTACTTTCTCTATGATGATGTTATTGGTTGTCAAAAGCTGTGCTAAAGTTGAGATAAACGTGTACACACAGCCACAAACTTGGACTAGAAGTCTCTATATAAAACTAATCTTCCTTACAGAATGAAAACCACTAACATTGAATACTTTACATTAAGATTTCAAAATTAATTCTTTTTTTCTTCTTTTTTTTTTTTTTTAATTTTTAGGGACTAACTTTTCCAAAAAACAGGGAAGGTAATGTTTACTCTTTTTTTACCCTAATTGACTGGCACACTCTTATGGGAATAGTAGACAAATTCCTCTTTCTTCTTAACTTGAAGTTAAGAATATATCAATAATTCCCTTCTGTGTAATTCCCACGTCATCATCCATCGCAATTTTTTGAAAACCCCAAATAATCCAGAACTCCATTTGAAGGAAAGAGTGACTCATTCTCAGTTTCCATCTGCTTATACAAATGTTCATGGTTTGATTTCACATGCGTGATAATGACACAATGCACTTAAAAGCTATCAAGCTATACAACAACAGATAAAATGGCAGAGATTAAAATAGTAATGACATGGTTTTCAGAGACAGTTGTAGCTACCTACCCTCCTATTCACAACTCACGGACTTTCTGAAATGTTGCCACCTTTCTGATGCCAGTGTAAAATCTGAAAATATGGTTCCATTTTTTTCCTATTTTTCTATTAGTGGTTTAAATGAGAAAGAAAAAGACATATACATTTAATATTTAAAGTCAAATTTTGTTATGGTTGTTAGTTTCTTGTCACTACTATTATTTTTTTCTTTAATGATAAATTTCCTGCTACTGAGAATTCTCATACACATATTATACAGCTTTTTTCTCCCCAAAGCCAACAATTGTCAAGTAAGGTAAATGAAGAAAGCACAGATGCAAATGCTCATAATCAAAGTAAAACCAATAGTGGGATGAAGGCAGAATCTTTACAATGGCCAACACTGCAGCTGGCCAGGGAAACAAAACTCACTGTCTCAGTGCATTTCACTTCTTCTTCTTTCTTTTGTTATTGACCTCTTCTCAAATCTCTACCCTTAAAATTCTGCCTATTGCTTCTTGGCTGAAAGTGTTGAGAAGGAAGCAAGAAATGAACAAGGACGCTGACATGCCAGAAAAGGGTTCTGTTTCCCATAATAATTCTTGCACAAAGGGCCAACAGTGTGCAGTTCTCTCTATGTGGTGCTGCATACAACAATAGCCTTGCATATGTCCCACCATAGGTTACTCCACCACCAGCCTGACAACAGTTGGAGGCTGAGAGAGACATATCACGGTGACATACTGATAGCTACTAGAGAGGCTCAGCCATCTGCCTCCTGCTACTTGCATGACAATGCAAGCTGCAGTTTAAAACACCCTTGTTATGTTAGACAGCCTTAACCCTCTCTCTCTCTGCTCATGCCCTGCGTGGGCAACACAGCTTCCCTTTACACAGGAGGACGCCTGGGGGCTGTATTAACAGGAACACAGCTAGCAGATTGAGGGAAGCAGTTATCCCCCTCACTCTAGCATTCATTAGGCCACATCTACAAGCCTGCATCCAGCACTGGGTTTGCAATAACAGAAAGATCAATAAACCAGACCGAGATCAATGAGGGCTAACAAGATGGTCAGCTGGCTGGAGCACTTGCCCTATGAGAACAGGCTAAGGGAGCAGGGCTTGTTCAGCCTAGAGAAGAGATGATTTTGAAGCAACCTAACAGCAGCCTTCCAACACTTGCAAGAAGCTGGAAAAGAAAGAGAAATCCTGCAAGGAACATCAAGTATAGGGAGCCAGGCTTTTCACAGTGGTGCCTTGTGGGAACACAAGAGAAAATGGGCATAAACTGAAAAAAGAGGGGTTCAAGCTGCATATAAGAAGTAACTCTTTCACCATGAGGACAGACAACTAGTGGAAAAGATTACCTAAAGAAGTTACACATGCTCCATCGTTGGATGTTTTAAGACTTGACTGGTCACAGCTGACTCTCCTTTGAGCAGGACCTCCTGAGGTCCCCTCAATCTGAATTATCATATGATCCTAAGGTAGCTTCCATTCACGTTTCTGAGGCTCTGTACAGATACTTTTAACTGGGGTGGCTCTGACACAGAAGATAGTGGGGTCCATGCCAAGTAGAACTTTCAATCCTTGGTAAAATCAGTCTTATTTTGCCCCTGAATTAAGTGAAGACAGTGCACCTGCTAGCACTGTACCCCAGCACACGAGAAATGGAAATATATATCAGAATAGGAAAAGTAGTGTGCTGGTGCAAGAGTCCTCAGAAGGGTTTTCGCTGAGTTTCATTAAAGTCAAAGATGGACATGCAACAACCAGGCTGAGCACAAGGAACTTGGCTGCCAAAGCTGGGAGATGCCAACACCCCAGCTGTTTTATCATGAGGAGAGCAGTGAGAATTTATCCAGATATGTATTTATACATGAAGCACAGGTATAAGGAGGTGCTTCAAACTTCATGGGTAAAGTCGAACAAAATAGATTTTGTGTAATGAAAAACAAGTTCAGTAAATACGCTACAGAGTACTCGTGCATCATGGACCAGTTCAGTAGTCCTCACCAAGAATCTTGTCTGTACACAGAAATGGGTTGCTAAAAAAATGGACTGAGCACAAAATAGGAAAAATTTACAAGGTTCTTTACCAAGTAATGGCTATTTTTTCTGTTTTCCAGCCTATAGTAACTAAATATTCCCACATGTCACTATTCATGGCTTGGCTTTGCAAGTGACTCTACCCACGCTTGCTACAGGCTCACTGATGGCTGAAAAGGCCAATGC